>CAOLHI010002448.1:0-538177 GCA_948474755.1 Ctenosaura bakeri | reverse complement strand
CATGACTGAGCAGGGATTTGATCTCTTGTCTTCAGAGTCCTAGTCAAGTATTCAAACCAGTACACTATATTGGGTCTTCAGTTTGTTGTTGCTGTTGTTGTGGTGGTGGTATGCCTTCATCTGACTTATGGTGACCCTAAGGTGAATCTATGGGTTTTCTGGGGCTGAGAGTATATGACACACGAAGGTCACTCAATAGGTTTCCATGGCTAAGTGAGGAATTAAACCCTGGTCTCCAGGGATAAAGTCCAGCTCTCAAACCACTATACCACACTGGCTCTCAGTTTAGACTTACCATAGCATAAATCAGTGCAGATAATTAGACTTAGAAGCCAGATTTTTAAACTAAGCGTAGAACTTCTCAAACTGTCATCCTATCCCACATTTTGAAATATATTGTGAAGCAGCTAGATTTGAAAGCTGACTTTAAAATGCAGCAGAGAGAGGGGCTACTCCAAACTGAAATCTTAGGAAAATAAAAATACAGTTCTAAAACAAAATGTTCTTTCTTATTAAATGTTTATTCTTGGTTGCTATTTTCTACTGGAAAATTGTTCTCCCAAATCACATGTTCTTTCTTATTTATTTATTTATTCGAGATGGGAAATAACAATTGCTATCTCAGGGGAAAAATAAACCATGATCTATATGCATGGCTAAATATAATCTTCTAATTGGGTAATTATGGAAATAACCAACAGCTGGATAATGTGTTAGTGAAATTATGGGAAGTGCTGCCCATTGTATCTCCCCAAACTATGCTGACTAGGGCATTCAAGGAGTTGTAGTCCCAACGAAATAACTTTTTCAAGTTCTAATGCAGTGATTCCCAAACTCTAGTCCTCCAGGGGTTTTGGACTTCCACTCCCAGCAGTCTCAGCTGTCTTGGCCAATGATCAATGGACTTCCTGGAAGATGAGAGCTTGGGAACGAGTGCTCTACTGTGTCATTAGATGAAACTGTAGCAGGAACTGATCATACATACACCAAATACTCTATGAGAAACCCAACCATTTTTATGATCAGTTAAGAGAGGTAGTGGCAACTTACTGAGTTCTCTTTCAGCTGTAAGCCTTCACCATTTGGTAGTGAAGATCTCCGTTTGGTAGAGTTTTTGTTTGGTGTGGAATTGCTTGCTCCTGTTTTCTTCTTCACAGTAAGTACTTCACAACTGGCCTGGTCTTCATTGTGTGTGCTTTTTCCCGCATTGATTACTCTGTTAAGAAAGGAATCAAAACCAAGTTGTTGTTGTTGTTGTTGTTTTTTGGAAACATGTTGTTCACACTTCTTCACATGTGAATGTTAAGCGTGACTCTTCAAGGAAATTCCCAAAATCTGTAGGAATCTTATATAACCAAAATCTTACAAAACCTGGAGTGTTCCTTAAAAATCTCTTTTTAAAAAAGATATAAAGTGTTAAAAGGGACACCTTTCTGGACAAAATGAGAAATCTGGCTAACTGAGCAAGTGCTTAAACTCCTCTCTGAATAGCTGATGTAGACTATCACTTGGCTAATAGCTCTGGGTAGAAACAACTGCTACTTGCTTAAAAATTTAAGAACCAGGACCTGGTTTGCCATAAATTGTTCACAGTAATCCCCAAAATATTCACAGGGCAAACACAAAAAGTCTCTCTGTTTTAGTAGTAAAAGACCAATGTGTGGAACACAGGATATAGAAAATACTTAAACCACTTTCAACAGATCAAAAGGTGGATTTATTATGGGAATTATTGTAGTTGGGTGTCTTCAAGTCATTTCCAACTGATGGCAACCCTCAGGCAAAACTTTCACGGGGTTTTCTTCATAAGATTTGTTCAGAAGGGGTTTGCCTTTGCTTTCCTCTGAGGCCAAGAGATGTGAATTGTTCAAGGTCACCCAGTGGGGTTCCATGGTTGAGCAGGGATTCAAAACCTGGGCTATTACTGCACTGAACTGTTATAGTGCTATTATTCCACTTTCAACGTCCTATCAAATCCTGGGGTTTGCAGTTTCGGAAGGGGCTGGCCGCCCCCTCCCAAAACTGCAAACCCCAGGATTCCATAGGAAGTTGAAAGTGGAATAATAGCACTATAACATCCAGTGCAGAAATGGCCCTGGTCTCCAGAGTCATTGTCCACAGCTCAAATCACTATAGCATGCTGGCTCTCACATTATGAGAATGAGAAATGCTAATTACAGGAATTACTGGCTATAACATTATGCAAGATGGATATGAATTTTGTAATGTTTCTTTCCCTTTATTCTTATTAATCTTTCAAATACTGGCAAAAGAAACACGGCAAAATCTGTATTCGTCTAGTTTAGTGGACAGTGCGCATACAGGCCATAATTACAAGTAGTAGTAATAATATAGTATAAATATTTCTGGGTAATCCTAAAACTACAATGGAAGCTGCTATAGGGGGGAAAACTGGGTTAAGGAGGAAAGGATTAGATCGAAGTCTTCTCATAAGTTCCTTTCTACCAATTTGGATCTTTCTGCTCCTCTAGATGTCAAAACTGACAAGCTGAGAAGTTCTAGTTATACAAAAAGGAGAAAGGGGAAGGAAGTCAGATTAACTTGGTTTGAAGAAATGAGCAAAGCTAAGAAGGAACACAAGAATATCCTGGCTGTATTAGACTAGAAAACCCGCCTAGTCCATCCCACAGTGGCTGACCTGATGGCCGTTTCAAAGTCCCTAGGCAGAACATGAACGCAATAGCATCCTTCCACTTCCCACTGAATGATACTGAGAAGCATCCTCCCTTTGATACTGGAGGCTATAGCTATAGTGCCTTGCAGAAGTACTCACACACACCCTTGACTTTTTCACATTTTGCTTTGTTACAACCTGGAACTGCAATTCATTTAACTGGCACTTTTACTATGTGATGTACACAAAACATATATCGTGGTGAAGGTGCAAAACATGTGTACCATGGCACAAATGTTAAGTAAACAAAAATAAATGGAGAGTCCCCAGTATTGGAACTTTTCTTCACAAACGAATTACTTTTCATCATTTTGGTTACCTCGTTCTCCCCATTTTCTAGCACTACAGTATCCTTTTTGTCTTTGTAGCAGAAGCCAAATTATGAGACAACGGAAAAGTCTTATGAGGGTATTGCTTTAGCAGTATATGAAAACAGAAGACAACGTTGGCCTAGGTAGCAGATACACAATTCACAATGAAAGAAGCAAAGGAAATATATTTACACAGGCTCTAGCCTAAGCAAGTGGTGCTAGCAATAAGGCCTGAAACAGAAATGTTAATTTTCAGCCAAAGTTTATAAACATAAATGTGTGCTTCTCCACAATCATCTCTTGAGCTGGAGGGAGACAGGGAGCAGACTGGGGAAAAAAGCTCATAGCGAGAGGAAGAACGCACTAGCAGCCTCCAGTGTTAAGACATGACATCTGTGCTGGATAAAGCCAAGAGTGTATTACCTCAGCAACCTGTCCATCAACAATGGCTGCACATCTGTTTCATGGAGGCTCACAAGCAGGAAGTAATCTAGCTCTTAATCCTCAACATATGCTGGAAAGAGATAATTTATCTATGAAAACTGAGGTTACATTTTGGCTATCATGCCTAGCAGACACCAAAAGATGTATTCGTGTATTCATCTAATCTACTTGTTTACAAGGATACTTGGCATCCAGAATACTGACTGTGACGAGACCAGCTACTGGAAGTATACATAAAGCTACTTCATATCCATGTTTTGCCTGCATTCTCTGAGTGGCACACTCTCAATTAGAAGTTGCATTTATAATGCCTGAATCTCTACCTTTGTTCCATAACAATCGGCCCTGCTTTTACCTTGTCACTCAGTATGGGAAAGCTTCATTTGCTTTGGCCTTAGGTGATCAGAATTTAGCTTCTGGTGTTTCGCTTGTTCATTTTAGTGTTTTGATTACATATACTTTTCTATTTTTTTTTTCTTCAGCTAATGTTCATCATTCTCAGATCATTTCAGTATAGGGCAGGAATGAGAATCATGTGGCCTCCTAGATGTTATTTGACTACAGTTCCCAACAGCTCTAGCCAGAGTAGCCAATGATGAGAAATGCTAAAAACTGCAATCAAAGAATTCTGGAAGCCTATGTGACCCCTATCACTGACGCAAAGCAACAAATAAATACAATTAGAGATTAATTTTAACAGAATTTACTCCTGTGTGTCAGTCTACTTTGCCCATATTGGTCATATTCATATGTAACAATAAACTAGAATGTTGAATAATTCCTGTTTGGCACTGGACAGTAATACACACTGATCCTGACCAACCGGGATGACCTTGTTAATGAGGTAGAAGTGGTTGGATCTTTAGGGGGGAGTGACCATGCCCTATTGGAATTTGGCATTCAGTGGGAAGGAGAAGATAAGTGTAGCCAGACCCTCATCTTAGATTTTAAAAAAGCAGACTTCTGTAAACTTAAGGAGCTGCTGGCTGAAATTCCGTGGTCAAGAATAGTGAAAGGGAAAAGAGTTCAGGAGGCATGGGAGTTCCTTAAAAGGGAGATACTGAAGGCACAGTCTAAAACTGTGCCCCTAAGGAGGAAAAATGGAAGGAAACTGAAGAAACCAGAATGGTTGACTAAAGAACTCTCAGCTGAGAGAAACATGTACAGGAAATGGAAGAAGGGGGAACCCACCAAAGAAGAATTTAAGCAAGTAGCCAGGAGATGTAGGGAGAAGGTCAGAAAGGCTAAAGCACAAAATGAACTTAGGCTGGCCAGAGACATTAAAAACAATAAAAAGAGTTTTTTTAAAAAAAAATATGTCCGCAGCAAAAGGAAAAAGAAGGAGATGATAGGGTCGCTACGCAGAGAAAATGGCGAATTACCCACGGGGGAAGAGAAAAGGCAGAACTACTTAACACCTTCTTTGCCTCAGTTTTTTCCCAGAAGGATACAAGCACTCAATCTGTCGGTTGAGGAGCAGGTGAGGAAGCAGGGGAAATGCCGCATATAATAGGTAGAGAGGTGGTACAGGAATACCTAGCCACACTGGATGAATTCAAATCTCCAGGGCCAAATGAATTGCATCCTCGGATATTAAAAATATTGGCAGAGGTCATTTCGGAACTGCTTGCTATAACCTTTGAGAAATCTTGGAGGACAAGAGAAGTTCCAGCAGACTGGAAGAGGGCAAACGTTGTCCCCATCTTCAAGAAGGGAAAAAAAGAGGACCCAAATAATTATCACCCAGTCAGCCTGACATCAGTACCCGGAAAGATCCTGGAGCAGATCATTAAGCAGTCAATTTCTAATCACTTAGAAAGCAATGTGGTAATCACGAGAAGTCAACATGGATTTCTCAAAAATAAGTAATGCCAGACTAATCTTATCTATTTTTATGACAGAGTTACGAGCTTGATAGATGAATGGAATGCTGTGGATGTAGCTTATCTCGATTTCAGTAAGGCCTTTGACAAAGTAACCCATGACATTCTTGCAAAGAAGCTAGTAAAATGTGGGCTTGACAGGGGTACTGTCAGTTGGATCTGTAACTGGTTGACTGGCTGTTTCCAAAGGGTGCTCACCAATGGCTGCTTTTCATCCTGGAGAGAAGTGACTAGCGGGGTGCCACAGGGTTCTGTCCTGAACCCAGTGCTGTTCAATGTCTTCATCAACGACTTGGATGAAGGAATAGAGGGCATGCTCATCAAATTTGCAGATGACACCAAATTGGGAGGGGCTGCTAATATGCCAGAGGACAGGATCAAAATTCAAAATGACCTGGATAGATTGGAGAGCTGGGCCAAGGCTAACAAAATGAAATTCAACAGAGAGAAGTGTAAGGTCCTACACTTAGGTAGAAAGAATGGAATACAGAAATATAGGATGGGGGACACGTGGCTGGACAGCAGTACGTGTGAAAGGGATCTAGGAGTCTTCATAGACCACAAGCTTAACATGAGTCAGCAGTGTGATGCGGAAGCCAAGAAAGCCAATGCAATTCTCGGCTGCATCAATAGGAGTATGGTGTCTAGACTGAGGGACGTACTGGTACCACTCTACTCTGCTTTGGTTAGACCTCATCTTGAAGACTGTGTCCAGTTCTGGGCACCCCAATTCAAGAAGGACATGGCCAAGCTGGAGCAAGTCCAGAGGAGGGCGACCAAAATGGTGAGAGGTCTGGAAGCCATGCCCTATGAGGATAGACTTAAGAGAGCTGGGTATGTTTAGTCTGCAGAAGAGAAGGTTAAGAGGGGACACAATAGCCATGTTTAAATATCTGAAGGGATGCCATGTAGAGGAGGGAGAGGGCCTGTTTTCTGCTGCTTCAGAGACCAGGACAAGGAGCAATGGATTCAAGCTGCAGGAAAGGAGATTCCACCTGAACCTCAGGAAGAACTTCCTGACAGTCAGGGCTGTCTGGCAGTGGAATATGCTGCCTTGGAGTGTAGTGAAGTCTCCTTCTTTGGAGGTTTTTAAGCAGAGGCTGGATGGCCATCTGTCGGGAGTGCTTTGAGGGTGTTCCTGCATGGCAGGAGGTTGGACTGGATGGCCCATGTGGTCTCTTCCAACTCTACATTTCTATGATTCTATGATTCTGTGACTCAGGGTGGGTGTCAGATAGTGAGACCTTGCGGCCGCAGGTAACACACAATTTAAACAAGGACAATATAAGAAGGGGAAGAGTTCTTACAGATTTCCTATCTGGAGGAACCAGAACGATAGAAACGAACGAAAGAGCCAAAATTCGAAAAGAGAGAACAACTGCTCGGTGAGGAAACCTTCCGAGCTGCTAACAGGTCGGCAGACAAAACAAAACTGAGGAGAGACCGTTGGCTTGGTGGGACTGAGCATGCCCAGTACTGTAAGGGAGAGGGGTTCCCACCAAGCTGCTCAGCTCTGGAACTTTCTGAAATGCTACTGTGCATGCACAAAGATTCCCATTGTGTGAGGCACAGAGACCACGAAGAAGAACCATATAGCTCAACAATCAGTAAGATTAAACAATTCTACTTTATTATCTCTTTAAAACATCCAGGAATTGCAGACATCTAAGTATTGGCTTAGTGTTGATCATTCCACAATTGATCCTTCCAAAGCCTGTACAATCATGCATATTGCAGCATCCCTATACTAGAGGCTGGAAAAAATCTGGAAGATTCTGGGACCTGCAGTCCAAAAAAGTACTTTATTCTGGCTTTACTGTATGAATTGGTCCAAAGTAGATATGCCACACTACGTAAGTAGGATTCTAATAGGTTGTGACTGACCAAACATGACCTCCCCACCCTCCAAACATCTTGAGATTATACACTTGATAATGATGTACTTGAAACAAGAGAGGAGCCATTAACTTTTCCATTTAATTTTCCTTGACATCTAGCAGACTTGGTCATCTTCAAGGCACTTATATAAATTCATATTTATTGCTCAATGTTCAGTGGTACAGACAAAAGCATTCTTCCACTGCATTTCCTTTCTATGCCTCTCTGAAACTGGCCCCAGTACATAGCACAATCATAGGCATGTTAGCTCAGAAATAACTTCCATTCAGTTCAGTGAAACTCACTTCCAGATAAATGTGTACAGTGTTGCAGTCTAAATATCATAACAATAAAAACATCCAACAGATATGGGAAAACTGCAGACTTGGGTCTCCCCACGTTCAAGGGAAACAGCATAAATGGCTTATTTAAACACATTTCAAGCTTTTAATTTTTTCTTTTATATTTAACATGTGTGTTAAATGTAAGTTAAACTCCAAAGTTAGGCAACGATGGTGCTAATCCCTTTTGATACACCTGTCAACTTAGATTAGCACACAGTTTATCATGTGACTGGCACAGTTCACACTTTGCCCATAGGTATGAATTTGTTCCTTTCTCAAAATACTTTCCTCTAACCTCCATGACCCAAAATTACAAGCTCTCACTGGAAATTATGGCAGCAAACCCAGCAAACACACAGTCTATTTTATTTTGTTTGTTTATCGCAAATATTTCTTCACCTGTCCTTCATACTAGGGTACCAGGGTGGAATACAAGATGAACCAAAAACAGAATATTTCACAATATAACACAATCTTTAAAAATCATAATAAAACAAGTCCAAAACATAACACTCATCCTCGTACAAAGTTTCCTTCCATTGGTACCTATTTCTTCCATGAGGAAGCTCTGTTGAACTGGACAATTTTTAGCAACAGAAACATATCAGCTTTTATAGCGGTGTTATAGGGTCTGCTATTAGAGAATGCAGAAAGAAAAATCTGAACTATTACTAAGGAAATAACAGGCTAAGAGGTGCTGTGTTGTTTTAGACTCAACTATTTTTAATAGTTTTTAAATCTTTTTAATTGAATTTCATTAAGTACAGATCTCAAAAGTTATAATACGATGATGAGTTTAATTCTGTGTTAATGTATACTTTTTTATATGTTTTAGTTGCTTTGTTGTTGTTTTTTAATTGTACATTGTCTTGGGTTTCAAATTACAGAGAAAGGTGGGAAACAAATACATATTAGAAGGAGGAGGGGGACCATTTGAGAGGTTTGAATGAGATTTTATATATTTATATTTATCGATAAAAGTTATTTTTATAGGGAATCTCACATTCTCTTAGCCTCAGGGGAAGGCAATAGCAAACCTCCTCTGAATATATCTTGCCAAGAAAACTGCATGATAATGTTGCCTTAGGATCATTCTAAGACAGAAATAACCTGAAGGCACGTAATAACAACAACAACGATTCTCCTTGGCCACTGAGATCTTTGGGGAGATTCTACTGTGAATCCTGGCACTAACATAACTATGACAGGGAATCAGCACAAGACCTTCTCCATGTGGAGCTCAGACTCAAAGGACCTTGCCATGAGAAGCTAGTCTGTTGCTTTTCTCATGCCAATATTGACACAAGATTAAAAATGGTATTATACACCCAGACCAAGAACAGTAGTTTGAAAAATTGCTTCCAAATAGGTATTGATTATGTTTTGCTTGGACTTGTCTTTGGCTGATATTGACATATTCTTTTAACTGAACAATGATTGTTCTGATTTTATGTTAACACTATTTTAAATGTTCTTTGGAATAAGAAACACAGAAGAAAAAAATACTTGTATAAAAAAATTTAAAATGGATAAAATGAGTGGCAATCCCTTCCATCTGATCCAAAGATGGCCAGATTTTTCAGGGATGTCTTGCAGAGAACTTTACCCTACAACACTGATTTTCCACTCAGTTCTCTCCTTCCCTGTCAACAAAACTTTTTGGCAATGCACTTGCAAAAGCAGGTGTCAAGCTGCTTATCAAAACTTCATGCTGACTGAAAGACAGAGATGGATATATTCTTATTTTTGAACCTCCTTCAGAAATGCCCTTTTAGACATGCTGATGCACAGAAGCATCAGGTACAATCACACATCTGTAAGTCATTTAAACTCAGAGTTAAACCATGCATTGCTCTGAAGGCATGTTTTCCCTTATTTAGAAGTAAGCACAGATAAGGACCTCATAGGGTTTAGGGCAGCTTTGTTCATTTATCCCTTCAGCAGCAGACTCAAAAATCCTGCCAGTGTTTGTGTTTGGAAATAAAAGGCTTCTCAGCTTTTAAGAAGCAGTGAGACATTAGTCTGTAATTATTTAAAACAGAAGAAAAAGAATTCTGCACATGTTCACAACACCCCAGTTCATATTCCAGACTTGAGTCCTGGAACTGAAAACAAATTCTTGGACAAGAAACCTGACAGAGTCTAGTACAAAATAAATCATGGGAATAAATAAGGAAGGAGAGTGCCTATAACATGATGGGGGAATGAGAGAAAAGGAGTAGCTGGGAAATGGAAAAGGATATTCTCTTCCATTATATCATCCATACAGCCTCTTAATGCTGCCTCTTAATGCTTCCTTTTCAAGGGCTAGGTCTCCATTACATTTAACAGGGAGAAACTGAGAAGCCAGAGAAACTGGCAATCTTCTTCCTACTGGGAACGTAATCTGAGACACAGAAGCATCTGGGGGCTTGTGAAACTCACTTAACAAAAGTGTTAATGAGCCCCTTTACTCCCAAATCCGGTCTGGAATAACATTCCTAGAATCACAACTTGTCATAATGACTGTAATCACAAATCTCCCAAGATCAACTCAACAAGAGATCATTGATCTGATGGAGTGAATGAGGTTTCCATCTGGCCCAAAAACTACAATCTCACACAGCACCACTTGCCATTAAGACGTTATAGCCATGAATGTGCTGGATGTACCCCACAAAAATTTAACTGATTCCAGAACAGCTCTGTGCTACAGAACTGGGCCCAAGTGTGTTCGGTTAAGCTGACTGTAGATCAGGACTTCTTTGCTTCCACAGATCACACTGGGGAAAGGCACAAGCTTCCAAGTACTAGATAGAACTACGCTTCTTTACAGAGACATCATACATTTTGACATACAAGCTCTTTCTGTAACTTAATAAATCAGTGCTGCAGCTACTTAGTCACTAGTTTTCCCCACAAGTTCAATGTGAATACCTAAAACATTTGGAAAGAATGTGCTCTGAAGGCACGTACTAGCTTCCAATTAATATTTTCAAAGAACCACACTGTGGCAATTATAGCCCCTAGATACTTATGCTTTGTGCATCTGTAGCCTACATCATGGCCTATTCATATTGTTCAAAGAGAGGCTTAGAGGAAATTTTTAAAAAATAACAGCAATGAAGCTTACTAAGAGTGGCTTAATGAGCCATAAACAGCTTTATCAACTTTTGTCCTCCAGTTCCCTATATGTGCTGACATGACTAAGATGAACTATGTGCCAATACTACTCAAAGTTGTGGTTTGTAGACTAGCCCTAGTCTGTGAGCCACTCTCTGCCAGTTTGTGGTGAGTTACTAGGAAGCTATGCTAATGTGGCACTAGTACAGTACTGGCCCATGGCACAGGCAGGAAAAAAAATGCTGGCCCCCCACATCCCATAAATGCCTCTTCCACTCCCACTCTGGCAGAAATCACAATACATTTAAAACTAATGTGTGTTTTTTCAAAACACTCCAAATCAGCCAACTAAAGTGGCCACCTCTCTCTGCAATTAATGGTAGAACCAGCTGTGTATAAGTTAGTCATCTGGTCCCGTCCACCCCAATCTGTTCTGTAAATGTCCATCCATCCTGCAACATAAGCATGTTGCGTCCAGGAGCCCAGGGCATAACATTATTAGTAAGCCTTCAACTGGAAGAAGAGGCAAGGCTTGAAAACTAAGAATTCCTTTATGCTCCACATTCTCTTCATGTGCATTCTTTGGGAGAATTCAGACAGTGAACTGTGTTTTAATAAGTTGTTCCATGTCCAGATCTTCACTCTTTCTTGTTCAGAATTTAAAAGACACACATTAACCACCAAACAATTAAAGCTATTTTCTCTACATCACTAGCAGTTTTCTTTCTCATTTTGCACCAGCTCCAAAGATTAAAACTACAGTGCACCTTCTTGTGGTGTGACTTTGGCATATATAAATCCAAGGTCACACAAAGCATCATGTCCATTATTGTCAATGGACCGAATGAGCATGCACCTGTGCTGTCACGAGTGTGCACATGTCACATCCAGTGAAGATTAGAATGCAAGCATTCACTTTTATTGTTTTATGTGCGGGTTCCTGGAATGGAACCTCTGTATGTACTACAGGCACACTGCATTGCAGTTTGGTGCGGTCCACTTGCACTGTGTCTCCTCATACCATAAACTGTTGCTTTCTTCATGGACATATTGCTTCTGGTGTCATGTCAATAATAAAGAGAAGAATGAGTATGTTCTCCCTATGGCGTCCACTCCCTCATTTCCTCCCTTTTCTCAGACTGATTTCCAATTTATCTGTACTTGTGGTACAACGGATGCAGATCACTGTATGTTTAATCCCTCCGCATGACGGCATGGTGTTCAAACTACCTGGAAGATGATCACGGAAAAGATGCATGTGTATTTCGTAGTCCTGATTTGAAAGACCTAGCCCTGTTAATCTATTTCACGGCAACCTTCAATTCACAAGGCATGTAGACTTTCATCCATGGAAGTTCATTCTCAAAGAAAAATGGTCAGTGCTCCAAAAGGTGCTAAAAGACTCTGGATAACAAAACTGGACACAGGACACGTAATCATGGTTAGGGGGTTAATGAAATTCTCTTTTGCTTTCAGTTTTGTTCTTGGAAGTGTCATCATGAACAAAAACTGCTTGTTGCTTGGCAACAGTAAGAAAAAGAAGAGGGAACTGAAAGTAGGGTTAAAAAGAAACGTCTGATCAGGGTGAGGAGAAGGGATGGGACAGGATCAGAGGACATAGTTATTTCATTCCCCAAAAGATAAAATGCATCTGGTAGATGAAAGGTAAGAACAGCAGGTAACAGTACATCACAGAAAGGAAGAAAACACCCCCAAAACATGGAGCCATAGTAACATGGAAAGAGAACTTAGAATGAAATGGAATAAAACAGTATGAAGAGTAAATATATTTCAGAAAACTAGAACAGCATCAGTAAAAAGATACCTATGTCTGCCCCTTTAAAAAATCACAATAGTAACACTGTTGAGGTGGTGAGTTCTCAGACAGGGTCTTAAACTCCAGCAAATTCCTGCTCATGACAGCCCTTGAAATCAACCCAGGGCATGAGCGTTATGTCCTCATCATATCTTGCAAGCATATCCCAATTCTTTGCCCGCATTAGGTCTCAGATTTCAAACGTATTAAAGCAGTTTAAGATACAGATATTTGTATACAATAGTGCTATGCAAGTACCTCTAAGAACCTGAATTAATCCAACTGAAGCTAATTGGATTAGTAGCTTTAGGGAAGGTGGTATCCTTTTTTCCCTCCCAATTATATTCTAAGGAATTGAAAACTGTTAAGACTCCAATGGATCTTTAAAAGTCAGTCTTTCCCCTTGCCCTTAAATCAAGAAAAAAGACTTTAGTGCTAACGAATCCTCACAGCTATCTTCTATTCTGCCTAGCCTATTGCTTGCAAAAATGATAAAGCCTGAAGACATTTGGCACAAGAATTATATCACGGGACATTGGCCCCAGTGGTGTACAGTAGGCCCTCCACATCCACTAAGGTTAGCGGTGCAGGAGCCTTGCAAAAGTGGAAAAATCCTAAATATCAAAATGTGCGTGTGTGCATCTCTATGGTAAGGGGGCCGAGGCACTGCAGGGTGAGAAGCATCCAGGATCCAAACCAAGTCAGAGAAAGGAGAGGGAAGGGGGGCTGGCATGGTGACCCTGTACTTCCTTCCTCTTGCCCATCTCCTTCATTGGGTTATGTGAGGCATCAGGAGAGGGTTTGTGGTGCTGAAAAATTAGGCTGTGAGCCATCCTTAGTTGCCCAAGCAGCAGCTGATAGAAGAAGAGGAGGAGGATCAAAAACAGGTATTTAAAGGGCTGTGTAGTCTGATTTAAGCTGCAGGGATAGAAGGTCCCCCTTGAAAAGAAGTGCCTGAGGTGGGGGCAGGCTTAGAGAAACAAATAATTAAATCTGCGAAAGTCAAACCTGCAAATGTGGAGGGCCAAAAACAGTGGCAAATCTGACTCATCATGACATCTCCATAACCATAGCCATGAGCAGAATATACAGGCAGCTACAACAATCTGTATCAACAAATCAATTCTAGCAGTTTCCATCTCCACAACCAGCAGATCTTTTTTAACATTAATGGACCTTAATTGCACCTTCAAGACCAGGCTAACTCAAAATATTGTACAACAACATACTGTTGCGGGGAAACATCCCCCAAGCTATTATGAGAACTAGGGAAACTGGGGAAGGAGGATGGAAGATCATGCCAACATTCATTCCTGCTAATCAATAAGTATGGTGCCCCTAGCCTATGAGACCATGGCTCCACATACCAATGTTGCAACCTGAATTATGAGCAAACTCACACGTTGCCAGAGCTGCCTGGGAGTTACTCTGATGCAGATGGGCTCCATGCTTTCCCAAAAGATACATGAGTCAAGAGGCTGATGTGGCTTTTTCCCATGCCACAAAACCCTGGTTTCCAAGAAGGCCTATCTGCTACAGTGAAAAGAACCTGAGGCCCATTCACACTATTTAAGTATTTAACTATTATACAATTTTAACTGCCACGGAGTTATCGTATGGAATCCTGGAGTTTGCAGTCTGTTGAGGCACTACAACGCCCTGGCTGAGAATTCTAAATGCCCGTCTCTAAACTCCCAGTCCCAGGATACTACAGGATGCAGCCATGCTTGCTTAAGTGAAATAATAGAACTATAATTGCATAGTGTCAATGGGTGTGTAATGCCCCTAGCACCCCCAAAAACCATGTCCTGAGGAACCTATTTTATATCAAACATAGTGAGCCATAGAGATATACTGGAAGGATATGTAGACAGGAGCGCTCTGTTTTCTGTCATACATCCTGGGGTTATCTGGCAATTGGCTCAACAGACACTTGAATGGATTTTCAGCAGTGATCAGGACACTTACTCTCTGTTTACAATGCAAAACAGCCTGGAATTTGACTCCTTGAGGCATGCATCTCCGGAGAGATACTGATCTTGCAGGAAACTACAAGAATGTTTGGTTGTATTTTCTTTGAAATACAAGGGTATTTTCTTTGAACTACAAAGAAAATAATCCATCTTAATAAAAGGATGCAACCATCTGGTTTTTCACAGGACATTGGACACTATAACTAGGCGTATTTTCTGATTCTTTTTCGGAATTTGAGAGATTATTTTGGAGAAGTTAGAGAGTTTCTTTCTGTAGTTTTGAGAGCTTGGAGTAAGGAGTTCTCTCAGATCTGCAAAACAATGAAGCTTGTAAACTCCCTTCAGCCCTTAAAGGCGTGGCTGAGATCCTTTCTCCCAGCTTAAGACTTCTGGAATTGGTATAGTATTAAATCAAACTCTTATGTCTCTCTCTCTTTCCTAATTTTCATCTCTTTCTAACTTTCTATAGTCTTGTATACTTGTTATAGTTAGTGCAGTTGAGTGATCATAGGGACTTTACATCTGTGTCAATAAAATACTTACATATGAACAATATGTGTGATTTTTCACTGGGTCTGACCCCGTAAAAATTGGGTTAAAAAGATCCTAAATACCCTGTCATCTTTGCATAGCTAAAGCAGTGCAGAGCTAATTTTTCCCCACAAGAGACAATTTTGACAGCTTTTGGGAATCCTCCTAAAGGAGTCCTAAGCAAACAGGGTAACAGGTGCCTCATAAGTCATATAAACCATGCACTGTTTTAAAAGTATTACTAGAGATACCTCAAAACGGTTCCCACATTGCTCCAGTAAGATAGGAATAAGACCTAAATAACTTCACTATTTATTTTACTAGCTACTACTGTATTTTCATTTTTTCCAAATGGCACATGTACACTATTGCTGATTAGCACATTGCACTGCTGCACTCTAAGGTAAATTAAGTGAGTTCATTACCTGGCTAATATTCTAAAAGCAAGATATCATTTACGTAGCCTCTACATTAAGTAATGTTCATAAGTATAATTGCTGCTCTTTCTAGGAAAGGTTAGCAATTTCAGTTATTTCTTTTCCTATGTTGGTGTAGCTAAGGATCCATAAAAAACTGTGTAAACACAATCAACAGTGCGACATTTCTGTATTGCAGTTACAGGTAATAATTGGGTCTCCAAATGTTGCTGGACTGTAATTTCCAGCATCCATCGCTATTGACTATGCTAGCTAAGATTGGTAGAAGCTTCAGTCCAACATGTGGATAAGTCCCACCTCTGTTGTAATGGATAGCTGTTATGCTGCTTGGTTTTAGATTTTTTGTTTGTTTGTTTTAGACAAGAGTGGAAGGACTGTCATGGAGTACATTTTCATGTACAGGCATGTGATGTCATCGGTTTGAATACAAAAATGCTGCTTGATTTTTTAATTGAGTATGAAGTAAGTAGCTGTTGGAAAGGAGAGAAAACAGAGTGCTGAAGTGGATGATGACTGGTGAAATGTTTGGGGAGATTTGCATGGGATAGTTGGTGAATGGCATTTAGAGTCTGCGTTTGAGGGACCCTAGTGTTTGAAAAGAGGGCAGCTAGGAAACATGGTGGAGAGCAGTTTGATATACAGCAAGCCTTCAGCATTTGTGGATTTAACTTGCACGGATTTGATTATCCAAGAACTTCTCCAACCCCTCTCCCTGCAACCTCAAGTGCTTTATTTTTTTTCTCCAAGGAAACCTTCCCTCTTGTCAGTTCCAATCAAGCCATCCAGCCCTTTAAAAACTTGCCTCTGGTCCTCCTCCTCTTCCACTAGCTGCTGCCTGGTCAGCAAAGGACAGCTCACTCCCCGGCTTTTCAGCATTCCCACAAAGCACATTTTAGTTAACAAAACCTCTGACAAAGAAGCTCCTTTTTACAAAGTCTTTTTACACCCTGCCAACTCTGCTTTCCTTTTCATCTTCTGTATAGCTGGAAGTTTATTAGCAGCATCAGCACTAGAAGGATGGCTAGAAAACATCAACCTTTCAGTGTCAGATTGCAGTAGAATGTCTGTAGCAAACAATGCAATAAAGCTTGAGCTGGGAAAATATGGGATTCTACTCTAACCTGATCCTACTGTAACTATATGTGCCTTCCTACAATAGCTGAGGTAGACAGCAGAGGCCTTCAGAATCCCTTACTAAGCACGTGTGAACAACAAAACACAGAAAAGGAGAAAGTGGATACTCCTGTCTCACCAGCCAGACTGAACATATCAAAAAAGCACAGCTCTCTAAATTTGGCCACCAACATAGAAATCATAAGGGACTGGAGACTGGTGGAAAAAAAAATTCTTGGATGCATTTTGGGGGGGGGAATTGAGTGGTCTTTAGAAGGTTCACAATGTTTTAGTTGACTTATGCAAGGCCTATCTGATCTTTCACATATGCATATTGTTGATTTTGAATAAAACAGCTGCTGAAACACATTGAACTGTTTATCTTTTCTGGGGTGTAGGAACTCATCCCTATTCTCTCCATGTTATTTCTGCCTGTAGTTTCTGTTAAAGCAATGCACAGAACATATCTACTTTGTTAACTGAGGCACACCTGTACGGTTTGACATAAGATGACAACCACTACAGCTTTAACTTGATAACCATTACACATTTCTCCACATTTTTCAGCAAAGTGCTAAATCAATTTAAACTTGACATTTATGGGAATGATCTACAGTCACTACCAAGCGTGATAAGTCATAAAGCAAAAGGGACTTCTTCAAAACAGTGTAACTAACTCTAATGAACAGGGAAATCAGCTGAGTCTCCAACCGCAAGTTGATTATACAGGTACCAAGAGAATGCCTAATAAATTCTATCCTAATTTTTTTCTTAGTGTGTCTCATATCGATCTTCAGAATATTCACCCAGACCTAGAAATCTCCCTATGTGCACAGTAGAAGTCTTGATTATGCAGCATAGTTGCTCCACTATACACACACACACACACTCACAGAGTGGATCCCACAGTGGAAGAGTGGGGAGAGGAAGCACTGAACAAATATTTGATATCAATGTAATCCAAGAGAATGCCATTAAGGGAAGTACTGTTTTAGTGGACTATATATGTGTGTATCTGTCTATACTCACAGCCATGTGTGCAGTGCGGTACAACTTCATGCATCCTTGCACAAGACAGAAGGCATAATTCCCCAACAATTCCCAGTACAAACACATATATCAATCATATTTTTATGACATCATGGTGGTCAGTCAGTCTTGTGTGTCAGGCACGTGCAAATGTCAGAAACACACATGCACGCACACACCCTTCTAAATCCAAATGACTGTGTTTATTTACATCATCAATAAATGTAATGGTAAAGGAAACAAGCCCTTCCTCTGTCTCTGAATGCAAGCCTCTGTTGGCAAAAGGAGCAGTCATCTCCAATAATATTAGCAAGCTTAGATTGCTTAAAAAAACATATCCAGTCTCATTCCAGAAGTCTGATCCTTGCAGCAGGAAAAAAAAATGCTTAGAATTGCTCACTGAGTTCTGCAGGGCAGCACAGTAATCATTACGATATGCCAATCCAAAAATGCACATTGCTCTGAGAAAGGCTTTTAATGAGCAAAGATAGTTTTCCCCAATTACATTTCATTCTTATTAAATACAAGAGCAATTCTTGACCTTTAAAGCATTCCAACTGCATTATCACTTCCTTTCCTTATTCCTGCACCTACCTACACAAACTGATCCTAAAGACACCTTCATTTCAAGCTTGTTAAAGTTTTATTCCTATCAACTATACTTATCGCCTTTCCAACCGAAGCGAAGATTCCCAATTAGAAACCAGTTTCTCATGGTTAGTTTGCTTTAACGAATTGCATACAACTGGTAGGAAATACAAGAAGTTGAACCTACCATTATTTTTTTGATTTAGTAATATAATTATTTTGGCTGTAATGCCTCACTGTCTGGCTAGTTAAACTGTCAGTTTAAATTATATTCCACCACAATAAAACCAGAGATTTTTACATAGTTGAATCACACAGATTCTACATATTAAATGTGCATTACACTGTAATAGGCAAGGTATTTTGAGTTGCAGCATGTCTAAGATCACTGGTGTTCAACTTTGATGGTTAGATCCCACCATCAATATTGCTGACTACAAAGTCAGTCCTATTAAAATGTAGAGTTTGAAAAGTGCAGATCCTCCCCAGGCAGTTAAAAAAAAAGTCACCCTCCATGTATACACAATAGCAGATGTCGCTGTTTACTTTACTGGCATTCAGTACCTCCTCATATGTTTATTGGCTTTCTAAATACCTCAACAGGAATATGGTGAATTAAGATATTGGCAGAATTTACTTTAGAGGAGAAGCAGCTTCTAGCAGTTCCTCAGTGACAATCCCTAGGTCTCTGACTGAGACCACTGTCTCTCTCCCTTTTTCTCCCCATTTCTCTGTCTCTCACTCATACACACACATACACGCACCATCTTTGACCTTAATGGCAATATGATTCATACTGAACAAGGAACAATAAAAGGAGTGACCAATAAAAGAGTGAAAACTGGCTGGAAAGTGGAATGCAGGTGGTCGATGTGAGCCACTACTAACCTGGCATCCTCCAGATGCTCTGGACTGACAACTCCATCAGTTTCAAAAAGCATGGCCAGTGACAATGGCATATATAGTCTAATCCATATGTGAAGTACCTGGTTTTGGCAGTCCGGACTATATGGCTTTCAAAACAAGAAAGAGGGGTGGGGAGTAAGAAAGGCTTTTCTAATACCATTTATGCCCCCAAATAGATTGGCATATATGTATGAAAAAATTCTAGATTGAAAAAAGGGTAATTCCCAGCTTTATGTTTAAAACACAGAGCACATTTGAACATGAGTGTGCGTGCCATCTACAACCTTAGCTTCATGGCCCATCCAATCCAAAGATGTCCATAAGGTGCTCTACCTGCCTCTCCCTGTAGTTCATACTCCAAGCTCACACAACACGCTTGTCTGCCTCCAGTTTGTTCTCTTCCTCATTACATTCACTACGATCCCATATGATCAATGAGAGAGAAAGGGAAAAGGAGAGGATATTGTCCCACTGGAGAAAGCACTAATCTCCATTCCAAGTCCTGGGCACGAAGAATGAAGGTAGAAAAGACCCAAGGAGAAACAGAAAGGAAGAACAGCCATCACTTAAGGTGTGTATATGTGTGAGGGAGCCCTTTGCAACTGGATGACTAGATGGGAAGAAAGGGAAAGAATCTTTGCGGTGGTGATGCTATTTTTTTAAATGTTATTTTATTTATATGCTGCCTTTCTCCCAAGATGGGACCAAAGGCAGCTTGTGTGTGCGCGTGTGTGCGCCTTCAAACTGCCTGCTGATTTACGGCAACCCCATGAATTTCATAGGGACTCCTTAAACAAGGAATACTCAGAGGTGGTTTTGTCAGCTTACAAAATTTAATTTTGGAAATTTCTCTAGATCACAGATGGGCAACCCTTATTCTGTTGAGAGACACATTCCCTTGGGAATAATCTGCTAGGGACCACATGCTTGTGGGGGAGACACTGAACCACTTAGGCTGAACAGATCTAAAACAGCCTGAGCCAAAGTAGCCAAGCTTGCACCTTTAACTTCCTCCTTTTCTTTTCTCACCCAATGGAGCATCTAGGAAAGTGGCATCACCTTCTTGAACTGACTGTTTGCAAAACAACTGCAGAACTTTGGCACAGTTTGGAAGAGATTCAAAATTTTGAGGTCTGTAGTAAACAAAGTTTGTTTGCAGACAATGTTTGAAAGTAGGACCAAGGGCATACAAGATCAGACCTAGAGATAACTCATTAAAATCACTAATAATTACAAAAATAAATTCACTGGGGCTGAAATAACCTAAAGTCACCAGATCCCAATTGATCTTGGAAGGGTCAACTCTGATTGCTACTTTGATGGGAGATTGCCAATAAATGCCAAGTGCCATAGGTTATATTTCAGAGGAGGGAACTGCAAAACCATTCAGAGTATTCCTTAGAAAAGAAAGATGAAATTCATTGGATTGCCATAAGACAACAGGTGCTTTGAAGGCACGTGCACATCATTACATTAAATGCTATGACATTAACTTTTTGAGTAATGAATAACAAATACAAATACAAAAAAGATCCAATCCTTCCAATAAACTTCAATGAGTGAACTTTAACAAATTATTTGGGGATGTTGGTCTTTCGTATCTTATCAGATTTTTTTTTTAAAAAAAAATAGTAATGTGCTACTAACAAGTAATGTAATGTACTACTCCTGAAAAGAAAAACACACCATGTCAATTAATTATTCCTCTCCTGTAATGCTAATGTGTTCATGTTTTATGTTAATTAAAAGTAACATTTCAGACTCTGAGCTTTAAGAGTCACATGCAGTCCTAGGCTACCAGTGATTCATCCCTTATCAGGCTGGAGAAGAGTGTGGCAGAAATGGAGATGGCTCTGGGGCTCCCCATCCAATGGTGGGCAGCAAGTGTCCCCCCCCATACAGCTCAACTGTCCCAATTTTGCAGGGCTATTTCTGATTAATCCTCTGTTATTCCACTTTTTTCATCTGTTTATAAATTTCTTTCTCCTACTTCCCTTTTGTCCTCAGCTTACTTCAATTGCTGCAAACTGAGTTTAAAGGGCAAAAGTAGTTTGCCCTCAATTAACCCTATGAGAGGAGAGGAAAGGGAAGAATCTTGCCCTTCCAGTATTGTCAGGCAAAAAGTAAATTGTTACAGTCTCTCTTCACTTGTGTTTTTTTCCTCATTAATAACTGTTGCCACCTTGACCACACTATGTTGTTGCTTGACCACATGTACTCCAGTTTTCATTTGTGAAATGTTAGAGAGTATGCGACTTCCTCCCTTGGCATTCGTGTGTGAGTTGGAGGAGCTGATTTTAATGGGTGGAGGGAGAGAGGATTCATAGCTGTGAGAAGGGTTAAACTTTCCCACTGTGCACTGTGGTCCCAATCAAGGCTGGGCCCAAGTGCTTAGTCCTGAGTAAATAAAAACCACACGGAGACCTTCATACTATGTATTTCAAATAGCCTGGCAGAGTTTTCTAATTTCCAGGCTTTGGTTAAAAGCCCTTTTTGTGGAGAAAGGGGAAATACTGCAAGTGCTGGTGACAGGAGGTGATAAGAGAAGAAAGGCAGCAGTTATGAAGAAAGTTAGGCATGAATGTAAGAAAGTAAGGCTTGATGTAAGATGAGTGACCAAGCTCGGAAATATCCTTTTACCCCATCAAAGATATACAAAATAAAGTTAGCAGGCCACAGATGGCTGGTGGCTTCCATGTCAGTGAGGTGATCAACCTGGTTTAGTTTTTAGTTAGAACTTTAAAACAGATATCCAAGATATTGTGCTTATTCCACCAAAAGTACCCTAAATGGTTCCTCTAAAGTTGCACCAGGAAGTAAAATATCTTGGGCTGATTCTGTCAAGAGTTGGAAGGCTATATAAGAACTCATTCCACCAGGAAATACAGCTGAGAGGCTAACTTTCCCTCTCCCTACAGAGTACAGCATTTCCATAAAAGAAAAGAAAAATCCCCAAGTGGAGAGAAACCCTCCCACTATGCAAAGAGGCAAAAACAAAAAGAACTTTGGGAGAAGGGGAAAACTAATCTTTTATTTGGCAAAGAGATGGCTGGAACAAAAGAAACAAAGACACCCATGAGAAAAAAATCCTAGACAGTCAAATTGTCTCAGATTATTTGAAACAGGTTTGAGATGTGGGTCAGAGAATGCAGTGGATAAGAACAGACAAAACTGTTAACTATGTGTAATATAAATGGAAGGCTCCAAAAAGTGTTCTGCAAACTTGATTACAATAGCTTCAACAATAATGTAAAAAATAAACAAATAAACAGTATTATGTAGGAATGATTTATGAAGTTACTGCTGGAGTTTTCCCCCACATTCACAATCTTCAAATAAGTTGTCTGGATGTAACTAATTCATGCATGACTAAGAACAGAGCTACTAGAGCTGCTTTCTACATATAGGGTTGACCTTGGCTACCAAGTAACTGAAGGTACTTCTGGCTACTGCTACCACTGGTGTTTCCACAGCTAATCCAGAAGAATATCCAATACAAACTTTGTCCTTTGAGGGGGTTCAACCTCTTTCTTTACCAATTTTAATCCATTTATCCAGAACAGCCAGTTTCCTTCTTCACAGTGCTTTCACTTGGCTGCAGTTTGTTTGACCTCATCTTTCCCAAAACTATGTCCAAGAAGTTCCAACACCCCACAGGCTCCCTGGTATTTGCAGGTGGAAAATAAGGGTAGCAGTATCATCAGCTCTGAATGACCTTCCCTACCAGTTTCATGCAGGTGTTTAAAGGCCAAGGAGACAAGACAAGACCCGGTGGTTACCCCACAGGGCCATAAAACTGAACACATTTTCCTTCTACCACCTTCTGAGGCTGCTTTTCCAGAAAGGAAAAAGCCAATGATTGTAACAACATGCCCCTTAAGCCTATAATTATGCATCTTTTCGCAATTTCCACAAGCAAGTCCCAGTAAGTGCACAGGAAGGGTAAACATGGACCTCAGTGCCTGTTCTCTTTACATAAAAATGCAGACTGTCACAAGAAAATATGATGTGGCAATGGGAGAACTCAGAATGACAGCTAAGACTATGAAACAGCGATTTCTGTGACCGGAGATAATAAGTTCAAACTATGAACTCAACAAGTATTTTTTTTAAAAAAGGATATGTAAAATCCAATTGTAAAGGCTGCCTTTATACATCAAGCTATGCACTTGAATCCATACCAGCCCCCCCCCATATTAATCTGAAATTCAGCTTTAATCATATGTGCTACTTTCTTCAGTCAATTTACATAATTCCATGTAATTTATTAATTTTCACTGCTCTCCACTAAATGCTTTGAAGTTCTTTTTCCATCTCCGTTGTGAATTGCCAGTAGCGTGAATTTGCTTTATGGGTAAAGGCTTGGCATTGGTAGCCGTTGGACAGAAAATGGGATGAGCAACCATTGAACCATGAAAACTAAATATGCTGTGCAAGAAGAAAAAATAAATCTTGGTAAAAAGAGAGCTTGAGCTTTGTCTTCTGATTTTGCTTTGTTAATCTAATGCCCTACTGCATAATCTGTCCTCCTAGATAATTTTCTAAGTTAATGCAGTTGAATTCTGTTTGTTCTCTTAAAAAACCAACCTTACCAGTACATGTGTGCATATATCCACACAGCCCCTGAATGTCTCTGGAGAAGAAATAGGTCTTCAGATACAGACCCAGATATTTAGAGAACTGGCCTTAGGGCTAGCTTGACCATGGAAAAGGTATGGCCATCATTTTGTCCTTTGCCTTAGGAAGTAAAATGTCTTGGCCTAGCCCTGTCCATCACGCACTGCTAAATGAGAAAACAGGATGCTTACAAAAGCAAAGAAAAATCTAGAAAAAGAATCAATTGCCAATCCTCCTGCTGCATTACAAAATTGCAGTAAATCTTTCCATTAGACATCAGAACTGTCTGTTCTCAGCAGAATGACATTAGAAGGAGCAAACTATTTTTATTTTATTTTTTTTGGTGGGGAGGGGCTCAAAGACCAAATCCTATCTGACTTTGTTCACAACTGTGAGAAATCCAGGTCCTAATTCGTAGTGAGCTATGAAACTCACTGGTGACCCTGGGTCAGGCACTCAGCCAGGCCAACCTCACATGGCTGTTATGAGGGAAATGTAGGAAAGAGAGTCATGTCTGCCACTTTGAACTCCCATTGAGCAAAGGTGGGATATAAATGCATTTTTTTAAATCCGCAGATGTATAATTGCTTTTGAAATTTCTAAAAGTGAAAAGGTTTTTTTTTTCTGCTTTATTTTTAAATAAACTTTCTGATACTGCCAGAAAGGTGGCCCTGTATGTTCAAGCGTGTTAGGCTATGAGGAAGGAAGTGCTTGTACATGTAAGAGGTCCTACCTGTTCTAGCCACCCACTGGTGCTGAATGGCACATGAATCGTGACCTGACTATTTACTTCAGGGGGGCTGCAATCCTACATTCACTTACTTGGAATCTAAAGGGTTGTTTCTGGGTAGCCAGGAGAGGATTACTCTGTAATGGAAACCAGGAGAGAACAATACAGCTAAGTAGGCAGCTTAATTCCATAACAACAGCCCCTTAGAATCAGAACTGGCAAATATCTTTTAATGATAATAGTTAAGAGCTTGAGTTACCACCCAGTCCAGTCTGGGTCAGAAAGGCAAAAGCAAATGCCAAGTTAATTTGTTTCAAGGACAAATTTTGTGGATCCCATAGGGGGAATGGCAGCAAAACATGGGAGTCAGAGAAACATCCACCACTGGTGGCTCCAGATAACAGTGGTAACTTGGGCATAATTCAGGCCGGGGGTCAAAGGCACCTAGAGAGAAATGTGGGCTGTGAACGAGGAATCAGTTACATATATATATATATACACACACACACATACATACACACACACACACACAAAGAGATGAAGAGGCAAAATTAATTAAGTAGAAAGATGACTGGATGCCAAGTTGATTTTAGACATACACATTGTTCACTTCTTCAGCAGTTAAGGAAAAATAATTCCCCATCACATCAATCTGATAGTGTGACATATTTGCAGCTTGGCCTTGCTGAACTCTGTAACAGTCTAACAAGCATGATTCCATGAAATAAGTAATGTAACTGTCTAAGAAGAGTAAGACATTTATGGGTTTTGCATGAATTTTCAAAATTCCACATTAGGAACATTTTAAAAAAGGCAATGTTGGTTCAAATTAGAGGCCTACCTTGCTAACTGGCTGAAAAGCTGAAGACCTAGAACTTCTAAATACTCGCTAACATAAAACAGTCATGAGCTGTTGACTTGCTCTTTTTTTGGAAGCTCTATCACAAGAGTTTTTCAAGGAAACAGTGTCCGCCTTCCCACCCCACCCCAGCCCAGCCATATTGTGGCTTACATTTTCTGCAGGAATATTTGGTGTTGTGTGCCTTCAAGTCATTTCTGACTTATAGCAACCCTAAGGAGAACCTATCACGAGGTCTTCTCGACAAGATTTGTTCAGAGGAGGTTTTGCCTTTGCCTTCCTCTGAGGCTGAAAGAGTGTGACTTGCCCAAGGTCACCCAAGGAGTTTCCATGGCGCAATGGAGATTTCAGCACTGCTCTCTGGAGTTGTAGTCCAATGCTTTAACCACCACATCACATCAGGAATACTGTTGGGAGGGAAGATACTGACTATGTTTGGACACCAAGACTGACACTACAAACTTGAAATGAGAGAGTAGGGTGGGAGTGCTGACAGTACAGAAAAGAAGTATTTTTATGCTGAAATTACTGCTGGAATCAGTCACTGCCCCTGAAATGTGCTGAGATTGCTATTGGAATCAGCCACTGTTCAAAAGCATACTATGTCAAAATTTGGTAACACAATGCTGATTGCTAAGAAAATAATTCATTAAACATGCCAAGTACATTTCCTCCAGAAAACTGAACTCTCCAAAGGCACAGATACAGTGGCTGCAACTTTGTCTGGATATTTGGACACCACTTAGGTGCTTAAATACCACTGACATTTGTTCAAGATTGAGTTTGCTGTTCTGCAAATGTCTACTCAAAAATAAATCTCTCTAAGTTATTCTTAAACAAATAAGTTATGACTTGCTATATTCTTCAATGTTATCCTACCTTAATTTATTCCAATGGTACTCAAACATTGGTCTTCCAAATACTTTGGACCTCAGTCCCCGGAAGTCCTAACCGGCACAATCAATAGTCAGGAATTTGAGAGGTGAAGTCCCACACTTCGACATCCATGGATTTATACCACATTGTTATTTTTCAAAAAATGAAGAACTGGGAAACCTCACAAGGGCACAAACAAGATGCCAATAGAACCAAGAACTGAACTACATATTCATGCAGCTTGGAATACTGAAGCTCTCTTTCATATGTGAAAGTGAGCAGTCTATTTTTCTTTCCTTGCAAGAGTAAAAGAAGAGAAGGAGAAAGAATAAGTATATTACTAAAGGCAAAACAGATTTATGCAAATACCGAGGCAGCAGAACATATGGTCCACATTTCTGCAAAACATTTGAAAGAAAGAAAAAAATAGCACTTTTTGCATTAAAAATATAAATTAAGCAGGCACATGGAAAATGCAGAAGTGTTAAAAAGTCTGCAGGGTTCCCACGCACTACGAAAGATCCTGTGAGATGTCAAAAAGGTGCAGAAAAAAGAACTGTAAATATTAATTTGTCATTGCAAAACACCCCTATGAAGAAAGGTTACAGGACTTTGGATGTTCTGTTTAGAGTAAGGGTGGGAGCAGAGAAGAACATGACAGAAGCATAGAGAATCAGGTGTGGAGAAAGTGAGTAAAGTTTTTCTGTATCATATGCAATGTCTGAACAGGGATCACACACTGAAAATGAATGGTGAGGATTAATGATAGATAAAAGTACACAACATAGTTCTAAGGGTGGAATTAGCTATGACAAAATGTAGTGATGGTGATCAATATGCATGGCTTTAAAAGGGATTAGGCATATTCATGAGGGTTAAGACTACCAATGGCTACTAGTTACAATGGCTTAACGCCAGCTCCAGCATCAGAGGCAGGGGTATAGCTCTGGGTGGGTTGGGGCAAAATAAGGACACTGTCTTCCCGAATAAGAATTATGTCCCCCAAATAAAACTTTCCTTCATTTTCCAAATTTCTAGCATTGCAGTGACTTAAAACTTCAGTCAACCATTTAAAAATACCGTGTAGGCATGCAAAAAAGGAAGAGGCAGGCAACTTTTACCAAGGGAATGTAAACACAGCAAATACAAGAGTTCTAAAAATGAATCATTTTCAATGCCTCGCTCTCCAAAATGCTAGAAATTTTGGAAATGTTTTAACTTACATTGTAAGCTGCTTTGAGCCCCATTTGGGGAGACAGGAAGAAGAGTATTCAGTTCACCTGGAAGCAAGTATCTCAAGTATATCAGCTCAGGTGCCCAACAGACCTTGGAAACAGGTTGAGTGTCCAAACCTTTCTGTACTGATATGCATATGACTTTCAAAAATTTTCCCCAATCGCCTAGAATTACAATATTCTCACTGCCTAAAATGGAAAAGGCAAAGAATAACAATTCTCTCTTCAGTAACACCTTGGCAAGTGGGAGGGGTGGAGTGTATGTACTTGGACTGCAGTACCCCCCCTTGTAAATGATGCCTTGATAAGGAACGCCACTCCAACATGTATTTGTTCAAAACTGCCATCATCATTTTTTCCCCTTTTCTGGGGAAAGCCATCCAATGTCATTATTATTGTTAGACAGCTTCTAAATTATAACCCCATCTGGAGCAATCTGAAACACAACAGATCAAACTGAAAATTTAGAACATTTCCACAGTTAGCATGTTCACTATTCCAAATACAGCATCAATGCTGTATTAGTCTTCATTAAAACAACCCAGATGCATCAACACATCTATGGTCCCTGTGCTTTCAGCAAGCAATCCTACCAGTATGTGAAACATAATAATCAACAGAGGACTAATCACCCCACCCTCTGGCAGAAACCTCCTACTGAAGCAACATCTTTCATGATGTAGCTGCTGGCCACTTGAAATCAAGGAGTTAAAAGTGACTTTATATAATACTCTTTCTTTCCTAGGAGCTGTCATTCTCAAAGGATAACATTTCACTTGGTTGCAACTCTGCTTGCATACTGACAAACACTATTATGCTGCAGTAGCATTAGCATGAAGAAAAACACACAGCGGAGGAGCAGTATTTAATAGGAAACAGTCATAAATCCAGAACTGAGAAACATAAGCCATCATCACTTAATGGAGGAGATACAAGAGGATGTTTGAAACATACCAACAGAGAGGTATTGTGAGAAGGAGCACTACCACTTTTTCTAGCTGTTCCTCTTTTATTATGACCTTTCTTAATAGTCTCCCCCTCTCTCTCTCTGGCTGTTAATCAAGACCCTGCAGTTTTCAGACTCTTGAAAGACAGGATCACAGTAAATGTTACAAGACTGATAAGCTGGCTATAGAACTGGTATGAGATGCAAGGCCAAGTCTAATACTGACAGCTGCAATATAATCAAGGGCTGCCAACTGTACTCAGGGACAGATTCCACAGAACAAAGTACACACAAACTTTGTGACTTTGTGACATCCCGTATGAACCTTGTAAACCAATGTCTTTTAAGCTATATGTATATAGTGGAAGACTGACAATTATTATTTTCTAATGTGTCAGTGACAGTACTCAATTGTGCTCATTAGGGTACAATTGTTTCTTTTCCTGGAAAGATGCCAGCCAATGGCTCAGGAACTGGCACCAGTCCAGGGACCACGACCTTGAGTAGCATGGTTGTAGACTGTAAGGAAGCTCGAGGAATTCATTGTTTGAGAACTCTTGTATTGTGTCTGTGAATGCGCCTTCAAGTTGCTTCTTAAAGTAAGGTGACTCCATGAATTTCATAGGGCTTTTTTTGGCAAGGAAAACTCAGTTTTGTTAGTCCCTTTCTATGAAATACAACCTACAGTATGAAGGTGGAAAATACACATCCCTCAGCCACACATGATTCCTTTGTCTGAGTTTTCAGCCTCCAGATCTCACCACAACCACTCAAAAATATTTCTTTATTAGAAATGTCTGTACTGGACATTTCCAAGGAAATATGACTCTTCTATAAAATAAAATGCAGCCCCTTATCTCTTGTTCTGTCCTCCTCTCCAAAGGTCTTCAAGAAATTGCAGACATACTTCCACTCTCTGTTGGTTTTATGAGGAGGATTCGACTCATGGAAGATCCACGGAGAGTGAAAAATGGCTCTTGGACCCCTGGCACTTACTCATCCCTGCTTTCTGAGATGACCTGACCCATATTTGTTAGACTAACATTCAAACTGGAACTTACAACTTCATCCATATTTGTAAGCAAACTGATTAATCCATACTTCCTGGACTAATATGGACACTGGAATGCAGTTAACCTTTGGATCACACATTTCTCAGGATTTTACAATGCAAATATGATTACTAGGGGCAACTCCACACAGAAATGTTTAAGTTAGGGAAATTTGCATACAGAAAAATCTCACAACAGGGGCAAATGTCTATACAAAAGAGAAATGCAAATCTTCTGCATTTTTTAAAAAACTGGGGACTGATGATACAGAAATAGAATGGAATTCACTTATTGCTGAACATATAAAAAGGCAGGTTTGTCAACCCCTAGGTGTCTTGAAGTGCTCAACAACTGGAATTTATCCAAATAGACATTCAGAAATGTTTTAGAAGTTTTTGTTAATGAAGAAGTGAAACAAAATTTGGACTAAAAACAAGCACAAATGTCCCAAACTGCAAAACAGACAAACATCCACATCTACTGGGTTGTTGCTTTTGCATGAAACAAATCAGTCACATCTAAGAAAGAACACGTCCATGGTGAAATGCAAATTTTATGTTGATGCAAACGTTACAATGGCACGTTCATTTTGTACTTGGGAATTAGTTTCCAAGTACATAGTGTGACTTATTAAATGGGAAGCATAGAATTCAGCTGAAACCACACAATGCCACCATAAATCCAAGTTCACTGTGACCATACAACAATGTTACAGTTACATGCAAACAAAGCAAAACCGTACAACCCTCCCACTCAAAATTAATGTTCTAGACTTTTTAAGTAAGCCAACAGTTCCAACCTTTTCCAATAAGTTAATGCAGTTTGGAAAGACAAACCACCCAAATGGCTTATCTAGAGCTACCTATTTTAGTGATCCAAAATAAATACAATTTTCTCAGTGTTGTTTGAAGTATTGATCTCTAGAGAAAATGTCACAGAACTGAGATATTTCCAAATTCCTCAAGGCTATTATAGGTCATCTAAAAAGCAGAAATTATTCCTGTTAAAGATGCAGGAATCTGACAGCCCTCAAATATAAAAAGCCAACAACCTTTCATACAGCTTTTTCTAATATAGCTTTTTCTGACCTGAAGCTCTCCAGAGGAGTGGGACTTCAACTCTCATCATCCTTTACCAGCCTGAGGAGAAGCAAGTAGGAGAAGGCAGTTTCTGATAAACACTAGACTATACTTATTTATTTAATTTCTCCCAACATGGGACCCAAGCTGGCTTACAGTGCAGAATTAAACAGAATACAGCTAAAGCAATACACAATGCAAAAGGTAAAAAAAAAATTGCAACTGAATTAAAACATTAAATTAAAACAGTTAAAATGGTTTGCTTAATGCTTAAACTTAATTATAATAAAACACTGTTAAAAATACAACACCCCAATTAAAAGAGCTTCTACAGAAGACAGTGGACATTCAAAGGTCTCAATAAACTGCTGGCAGAAGGCAAACACAGAGAGAGCCAACCTAGCTTCACATGAGAGGGAATTCCAAAGTCTAGGAGCAGACATCAAGAAGGCTTAATCCCACATCCTCACCGGTAATAGCAGTGGGACCAAGAGAAAGCCCTCCAATAAGGATCTTAAAACTCATGCAGGTTCATACTGGGCAGTATGGTTTTTCAGATAGTCTGGACCCAAGCCATACAGCACTTTATAGATACCAGGTGCACCCCATTCCTTGAGATGGCAGATCTGGCCATGGTAACACATGCCTTGATTACATCTCATTGGGATTACTGTAATGTACTCTATGGCCTTTTCCGCACTTTGATTTAGCGACGGGGCAGAGCATCCTCCGGTGAGGACGTTTGCACTTAGGGGCGGACTGGGTCCAGACTACTTTATGTATGTCACTTCAGCCCGCTCCAGAATGACCAGAACTGGTGGTTCGCCGTGCTATTGAAAGACCGCTTAAAAGAGGTCTTTCAACAGCACAGCGCGCCCCAGTCTGTTGCTGCGCTAATGTGTAGATTTGCAGGCTCGCACCAGCACGAGGCTGCAAATCTTCCAGGGGCGCGCTTTAGGCTGGCGAGCTTCTCTGGTTGGTGGAGAGCCTCCACCAACCAGAAAGCACCATTTTTGTCCCCGGAGAAGTGTGTAGCATGGGCACGCACTGCTCCGGATCAGCCTGGATCAGTGGTGGGAGTGCGCCAGTCCAGTAAGTATCAGAATGCCCCATTTTCCCCTCAAAGTGCGAAAAAGCCCTATGTGGAGCTGCCTTTGAGAACTGTTCAGAAACTGTAGTGGGTCTAAACTGCTATAGCCAGGCTGCTGACTGGGACTCATTACAGGGAAGTTGAAGAAGCTTCACCGGTTATGACTACAGCTGTGGCTACTGGTTGCTTTCTAGACTCATTTTTTTTTTAAGTATTCAGTAGTGAAATGGAGGAAAGAAAGTTTTCATTCTAAATAAGAAAGACTGCATCAGGCTAGTCAGCCATTTTGCAGATGTATGATTTGGGGTGAAAGGGTTGGACAAAGGTGATAATGGCATATCCACAGGGTCTTCACACAGGACTTTCTTGCTCCTCAGACCTCCCATTTTGAGAGGACCAGAACAATTTAAATAAGTGAGAAGAACAGGATGGTTATCTGTAACTGTGGTTCTTCAAGTGGTGGAGGTCTCTGCATAGGTGCAAGAACCCATTGTGTCAGGCACAGAGATCATGAAGAAGAAACTAAAGTTTTGGCAACCAGGGTAACTACTCCAAGAAGTGATGTGAATTGCTACTATGAAATGAAACAAAATGTTCACATTTTAAAAAATAGGAGAATTCACAATCCAGAGACATATACATCTGTGTGTGGATTGAGTCACTTATTTTTTTTTCTCCATGAAAGTGAAAAGTTCCAAGCAGTAGCATCTTGATAAAGGTTCTTGATAAAGATTTGTTTGTTGCTTAGCTGTCCTATGCCTTACTTAAAACCCAAACAAGAATTTGTTGGCAAAACCATGCAGAACCCTTACTAAGCATTAAGTTGTTCTGTCAAACAAGTTCTTGGCAAATGATGGTCTACTGAAAGTGACAATCGATATAAATATTGTATTATATGGCTATGAAGTCTGACAACCTAGTCCTAGAATACACTACTTTGAAAAGAGCCTACATCTATCTTCCTGCAATTTACATTGATTACTTATTTTCCTACCCAGCAATGCAGCATTAAATTGGTCTCCTCTGCATTTTCAGAAAACAGAACTCAATTAAAGACCTTTCTGAGTGGGCCAGGTTCCACAACCACACTTATATAACCTCCTCCACTTGACAGATGGAAGAGCTATCCCCTTGTGCACTGCACGATGCACTGCAAAGTGAGCGCGAGTGACTCAGCAGGATAGCTGGCAACCAACTTCATCCCCCTCAATGAATTGCTGAACTACTCATTTCCAAATGAAGCAGCAAGCCAGATTATATTTTAACATCTCATTATGTTGATGATCAACACACACACACAAGCTCCAGACATTTCTTTACTTGACTTATCACTTCAACAAAGATCAACAGCCCCTGGAGGTAACACATGTCCAATCTGATTTATATTTAATATCACCTACACTTACACTACCATGATATAATGGTTTGAGTACTGGACTAGGACTCTGGAGATCAGCGACTGAATCCTCACTTTACTATGGAGACCTACTTTGGGCAAGTTATACCTCTCAACCTCAGAGAAAGGCAATGGCAAACCCCCTCTGGACAAATCTTGCCAAGAAAACCCATGACAGAGTCACCTTAGGGTCGCCAGAAATAAAAAATGGCTAGAAGGAACACAGAAACAACATCATCTTGTTTCTGATAAGTTCAAGGAAGATATAGATTTCCTCCTTCCCTCTTTGTCCTCACAACACTCCCGTGAGAAAGATTGTTCTGAGTGTGTGTGACTGGCTCAAACACAACCCTCACTGAGGAAAGATCGGCACAGATATTGCTATGAAAATGTGCCACAGGTTATGCAGGTCTAGTATGTAGACTAGTAAATATTATGGACTTTAGATGTTTCCTTCCAAATTCCTGTATTGGCTAGAAATCTACTGAAATATTAACATGCTGAAGGCTTTTCCTTGCAGCTCTGTGCTTTTTTTAAAAAAAGAGTGAGAATCGTGTGGATAATTAGGTAAAAGCAATCCAGAATCCCCTCTTTTTAGTTGCATTATTCTTATAAAGAAGGATAATACAATGTACGGTAAACAGGCTCGGAAAGAGAAATAGACTTAGGACCACCTATGTTATCCCTCAGTCATCTTTCTTAGGGTGCCCTTAATGTAGATTATCACTTTCTTGAATGGCAGGAAGTGCAAAGGCATGACAAGTGTTCACAGTGTCTACTTCCTTGAGAGATGAGCACACTGATGATGTCTAGCCTTTTGGTTATATCAGCTTGTTTACACTAGTAAATATATATTCAGCACAGATGGGCAGGCAAGCACTGAGAGAGTACATAAAATAGAATCAGAAGACAACATGTAACTTCCCTAACTGAACAACTTCCAGATTCAGTCCTCACAGACACTATATAGCAAACCCCCAATTGCTTTCTAATCTCCCATGAAACCACATATGACTTCTAAAATGCAGCTAGTAGTCAAATCCTTTTCCCTATTATCCCAAAGTAATTGTGGAGGACCAGTTTCGGACTGGGATCCTAAAATGGGGCTTAGGCTGAGCTTTTAACCGTTTCTTCTCCCACCATAATTCCAATCTATATTGTGAGGGTAGTCCTGCAATCTACATTGACTCAAAGTGATCCACCAAGATGGATTTTTTTTATTTTGGGGGGGGGGTCACACAGTAGCAGGTCCCTGACTCAGTTTGGGGCCATGGCAGGAGACAAAGGGTTAAAACCCCACCTGCCATTCCATTGTTAGGATACCAGTCTAAACTCTGCGCTTCCTGAGAAAGTAAAGGAAGACATACTTGCCAGTTACACATCTAAAAGCAATTTTTAGCCTCATACTTTCAGCAGCCACTGGCACTTGTCAAAGAAACATTTTCTGCCCACCAAAGCCACTGAACAAACCTGAAGCTCAATAAAGAAACATTAACTGATCCCCATTAGCCATCCTTTGTCAGATGCTCTGTAACAGCACTTGCATTTCACTGTTTTGTTACATACAACCATAGATATTCATGAAGGACAAAAATTCCTGTATTAAAAGTAAACAAACAAGCTACTAGTATTGCTACTCATTATGTTACTCCATCACATTTATATATTAACCCAAACAAATAAAATGTGAAACCTAGGACAAGCCCAGGGAAGGGAGGAGCTATACTCATGTCAGCTTGTTGCAACAAAGCCAAAATATTTTGTGATACCTTAAAAATTAGTAAGCTTCATTTCTCATCAGCTTTTGTGAATACCATTAAGACTCTTGGCTATTTTTGCTATAAGAAATTTTTGCAGTGTATTCTCCTCTCTTCTTCCCTGTTTAGGGTTCTAGTCAACCACCATCCTACAGGACATGATAAAACTGTATGGGACTCTTGTTGGCTAATTCACACTCACTTAAGCGCTCAAGCATCACTTGTTCAGTGGCCTAATTTTGGCTCCACTCATGCTGGCACTCAACTACCTCAGCTCATCATTAGAAGGAATTATTTGCAGTCATTCTAAGTACCAGAAAGTTCAGAATTTCTCTGTTCTTTGCACTCTGAGTACAGGAGCTATTCAGAATTTAAATATGAACTATTGTAGGGGTTTGAGAATTGGACTATGAATTGGACCAAGGTTTGAATTACTGCTCACCTATGGAAATCCAGTGGTGACTTTTGGCAAGTCACATTCTCTCAATCTCAGAAGAAGCAAAGGCAAATCCCCCACTAAACAAATCATGCCAAGAAAACCCCATGAAAGGGTCGCCACAAGTCACAAACAACTTGAAGGCACACTATAACAACAACAATTTGAAATTTGGACCTTGTTTATTTCGAATCAAATTTATTTGGAATGAATCTGAAATTGTTCCAATTAATTTTATTGTAAGCCACCCACAGATCTGATAATATGAGGCAAGACAGAAATGTGTAAATAAATAAATAAACTGTTTTCTTTATTGGAAGCAGCCTGGACTTTTAATTCTTGTCAATTTAACAAGAAAAATTCTGTTCTCCTATGGCAAGGCTTTGTAATTTCCACCCACTCCCCTAGAAATTACTAGACTACAATTCCCACCAGCCCTAGACTGCACAGTCAGTTATTGAGAATTTATGGAAGCTGCCCAGCAACAAATCAGGAGGGTCATAAATTGCCCATCTGTGCTTTAAGGTATGGAAATCTTTAATAGTATGTGAACATAATCTAATAATTCAACACATGGAATGCAACAATGCCCACCACATGGTAGCAGAGAAGTCTTCTGTCAACACTTTTACCCTTTTAGTTAATTCACTTAAGAGTACCATGACCACTGTCAAAGAAAAGTGTTTCCTACATCAGGCAGATTACTATGGGAAGAGTATACACCAGTCCCTGTACTTACTGACACACCTGGAGATGTAACATTTCTGGAAATTTTAAAACCATGGGGGGAATGGGGGATGGATGGGAGTTTTGTTTTGTTTTTGAAAAATTGAAAAAGATAATACTAACACAGATCAAAAGTCACTTTGTTATTTTAATTACTTTACCTGTAACTTGGTACATTATATATAACTTATATGTTTGTCAAAAAAATTTGTTTCATATTGTAAGTGTATACTTTATTCAGAACATAATTACAAACTGGATTAACTTTTAAATATATATATAATATATATGCACACTTAACAGGAGGCTACAAGGTCCTCAGCTGTCAGGATCATCTGAACTAATTCCTTCAGAATGGTTATCCCAGTTTATTAAGAGCAAGCAAAATATACACATATACACACAACAGAAGAGACTATCCATATTAATAAAGCAAAGAAAATTATTTTGTCTCCTCTAGATCTCCGTAGACACAAACACACTCATTCCCATAAAAAGATGCAAGATAAAGGAAACCGATACCAGCAACTGCAATGATCTATGATACTGAACATGGTCTTACAAAAAAAAAATCTAACTGTTTCACAATTTTTAGAAATAATGTGAATGGATGAAGTAAATGCAAGATCACTTTCTCTTACATATTTTATTCATTATTCTAAAAGAAAATTTCCCATAATTCATTCTTCAGCTTTTCAGGGGGAAAAATTACTTTGGAAATTGCTTTTTCTATTTCTTGTTGTGGGCTTTAAAATCTATAGACACCTCCAAAAGGGTATTTAATTTAACTTCTTCCTTGTTTTATATACACACTAGCCACTGCACATGAGTGGACTTTACACTATCAGTATGAAATGGCCCTGCCCTAACGCTGTATCCACTCATCTCATTTGCCTTCCATATTTCTGCTGGTTGAGAGAAATTTGAAGCCCTTTCATACAAATACCTGTGGAACATGTATTTATGAAAGTTCTTTCTTGAAAAAGGGCTCCGTCATCACATAAAACAGGCCCTACAGTAGAATATCTTCCACTTCAGATCTCCGCTCAATATAGGATTGGGGAGGGACAGGTGAAGCCAGGTAAGGGAGTCCCATCACCAGGAGCAGGATCCTACTACCTTTTAATTTTGTGGAACTCCTCCATCTGGAACAGTGCATGAATAGAAACAAGTACAGCCAATGAAGGAATTTTCTCTGATTGGCTTTGCCAAACTGTGGGCAACACTGATTGACTAACCCTTCTAAACACACATCTAGGAAACTCAAAGCTCAGCCAGGAGAGCTAATTGTTCACTAGTGGAAGAGAACAAGGGATGAAACTTGATGGAATATCCACAGTGACTATTCATAATTGGGTAGCCTTCTCTGAGGGAAAGTTATGGAAGGAAATAGGCTCTCCAAGAGCAACAAAAGAGGTAGGAGACTCTTCAAAGTTGTTGTCTTGCAATTATTTTAAGCTAATTGCCTGGAGACCTATCTGAAAGACATGACAGAGATCAAATAAATAAAAATGCAGTCAATCTGCTACATCACATTAACATCAACATCCCCCTTTGTTTAAGCATAATACCAACTTCAGCTAAGATAGCAATTCTCAGTGATAAAATGGAAACATGGCATGTGTTTTAGGGATAAAAAAAATAGGATGAGTTATATCATCTGCCTAAAGTCTTGACTGAAGAACATATAGTGAGAAGTGGCAATGCATCACAGCTATAAATTATGTTAGAGGTAAGTTATAGTCTCCTGCTTTAACTTGATATTGTCTGTGTTTCCTTCTCTATCTATCACACACACACTCCCACTGCTCAGAGTAAAATGTATGATCCAAATGACTTCTTGCTTGAAAAAGAAATCAAGAAACATTCATCACCACATCCAAGAGAGTGGCTGCGTACAATGCCAAGAACATATTATCTCTTACAATGTAAATCAAATGCTGCCATTTATGTGTGTTCAGATAGATGGAAGGGAAAGTTAATACCTTGATATTATGTCTCATAAATATTTTTTGTTTTGATTAATAAAATTGGCCTTATAATAAAACAAGATAGAATGACAATGAAACTTACTGATACAAAGGTGACATGAATGGTAGGAAAAATAGCTGTCACAAGACTGTATCTGATTCTGGGTTGAGGGTTGACTATAGCTCTTCTCATCCCCACCAGTACAGAAATCCACTCACAGTGACTTTATCTTGTATGAGTTTATGTGGATCTACCCATGCAGATTCATGCACCAAACAAGATGACATCATACAGTGATGCAGAATACTGCAACATCACAAGGTTGCCTGAAGGGCAGCACAAGTCAAATCTTCACTGGAAAAAAACTAATATTCTATTGGAGGTGTAAAAAAGGAAAGTGTCATTTTGACTAACTCCTACCCTCATTGCTGTGTGTGCTCTTTAGACCCATGGCATTCAAGCAACCATCATTACTAACTTTTTTAGTGATGACACACACACAGACCAATCAACCAGCTAATGGAAAGTGGCATTTTGGTTGGTTCTAATAAAGTTACTGCCTTGCTGTGATTCTGGACTCCAAATCTCCCAATTATGGATCTTTTTTCTAAATTTGTGGACCAGTGTGAATTTTTAAAAAATGCTTTTACAGAATTAGTCCTGTAATCAAGCAGTACAATGCTTTAGAAGCCTACAGTTATGCCATACCTCACCTACGTCTGCATCCATTAAAGACTGGTTATCATCACACTCCAAGACCAAAGTTAGAAAAATCACTTTCCAGACACCTGTTGTATAAACATCCCTGAGAGTCTAAAAATTCACCTTGTAAAGAGGTATACCACCTAGTTTAAGCAGCAAATAGTTTCCAAAGAAGAAACAAAGACATTTCAACTATCCAAAGCCATCTTGGTGTCTCATGAAGAGTTAGAAAACAGGTACAGGCTTAGAGACTCCCAAATGCTCAGAAAATGCTAACAATTACCAGTAGTTTCACAGTCTACCAGGTAGTACTGACTGAAGTTTTGGACTATCAGTGATTCAGATTCAATACAAGAGTCTAGGAATCAGCAAGGTATCACCAAATAATGTGGCATATTCCAAGCAGTGTTACTTTTTGCAACTGTTCTACTATGATCCTACCTACAGCAATTTTATCCATTAATTTCAATGGCCCATTTGAAATTGCTACCAGAGCAGCTATCACTACTGGAACCACAATAATTTTATTTTCCCAGACGAATAGGACTTATTTGTGGTGGTGGTGATGATGATGATTTTATATCCCCCTTTTAAAGAGCCAGTGTGGTGTCATGGTTTGAGCATTTGACTATGACCCTGAACACTAGAGTTTGATTCCCCACTTGGCCATGGAAACCCACTACGTGGCCTTGGATGCGTCACATATTCTCAGCCCAAGAAAACCCAGAAAATTTGTTAAAAGACAAAACAACAAAACTACACATTATCAAAAGTCTGTTGCAGCCAGATCTTGAAAGCCTGAGAACTATATTCAGTGTTGGATTAGGGAAGTTTTCATTTGGCAGTGGGAGGACAGCAAGGAAGGAGACAGCCTAGTGCAAGGGAGGGAGTTCCAAAGTCTGGGAGCAGCCACCAAGAAGGCACACTCCCTTGGTCTATGAACCATGCCTAGGAAGGTAGTCGTACTGAGAGAAGGGCCTCCCTAAAGATGGTAGAGATTGGGGAGACTCAAGTAAGGAGATACAGTCCTTTAGATATCTATAGGGCTTTATAGGTCAAAGCCAGCACTTTAAATTGTGCAGAGAGACAGATCAGCAAACCAGTGGAGCTGTTGCAACAGATCTGTGTGTTCCCTGCAGCCAGGCCCAGTTAACAATCTGGCTGCAGCTCTTTGTGCCAGCTGAAATTCTGAGCACTTTTCAAAGGCAATCCCATATAGAGCATACTAGCATATTTACCCGGTGTTGCGCAGAATTTTATTTTCCCATAAGTAACACCTGTTAGAAATACCTTTGGAATTACCTTATCTTATCTTAGGAATTAGATGCGGTTGAAATACACAGATTTGAGATCCTGTGTCTTTAATTCCCCAAACTGCCTTGTCCAATACCTGTAACTTTTCCCCATATTCCCCAATCCAATCTGTATTCAAAGTTATCAACACACAGAGGTTGGGTTCCTGAGAGAATATACTGCCCTCCTTCTTGCTGCTAGGGCTCATCTCCATAGCAACCAGCCTGAGCTCTCTGGTTGAGAAATCTAAAGGCCCCTCCATGAACTGCTAACCCCAGGATTGCATAGAATCTTCACAGCCAGCCAATCGTATGAAGTCTTCTCGCCTCACATAGCCAATCATATGAGGTCTTCACCTGCCTGACACAGGCAAACAGAGAAACTCACAGACAAACTTTGACTTTTATATAGCAGATTACAGTAATCCAAATGAGAAATAACCGATGCATGTGTCTCTCTGGCCAGATCAGACATCTCCAGGAACAGACATAGCTGATGCACTAGCTTTAACTGTGCAAATGCACTCCTGGTAATTGCTGAAACCTGAGCCTCCAGGCTCAGGGCTGAATCCACGAATATACCCACACTGAAAATCCACAGATTTGCATTACTCGGTCTTCCTCTCATAACAAATGCCCAATGCATTTTGTCACCTAAACCAAGCAGAAAATGGTACCTTTCTCTCTCAACATTACGGGGCATAATACTTTAAACCTGACAAGACACTTTTGTTACTAAGGCAGAAAAAACTCACTCTTTTCCTGAAAATGAAGAAGGCAGTCATATTAAACACGACAATAATTTGCTGTCCTTTTATGATCTGCTGCCTGAGGCATTTAGCTGCCTATGCCTAAGAACAGGACTGGCCCTTCCAACAGCTTCTACAGACCTGGAAGTCTATGCGTATGAACGGAAACATGGGGTTGCTGTTTTTCAAAGAGTGGCTATAGAGAAGAAATTAGATAGAGCATGAGGCCTAGAACTAGCTTTCCTGTTTACCGCAGGGTTCATCTGCAACAGGATTATGTACAGTGTAAACCAGTAAGGCATGAAAGGCAGGTGAACTTGCTCAAATACCAGAAAGCTGTGGCCGACTGTCATTACCTCATGTTGTCCCACTACAGCAGATAACTGAGAATCTGTTGATTGTGGAGACTTTATATAAAGAGAGGACTTTCAGACACTAGATACAAAGATTCCCTACACAAAACATTTTGTAAATAAATACAGAACATTTAAAACTACAGGAAAAATATGGTTGGCATGCTTATAGAGGACCAAAATATTTTCTGAAGGGAACGTTTTTAAAACATGTATTCTTCCTTGCTGTACTCCCTGAAGGCTTTCAACTTTCAGGGAGATAGGTAGAATGCAGAAAGTCTACCTCTGCAGGGAAGGCAGAACTTGGAAAAGTTACTTTTTAGACTCACTGTAGTTTTTAAGAAAGCAACTTTTCCACGCTCTGAGAAAAGTAAAGGTGAAACTTTAAAGGAAATAGCAGAAGAAAGGAGAAAGAGGAAAAGAAATTGCAGGCTTTTGTCCTAAAGCCACTACAATTTTAAAAGCACTACTCCAAAATACAGGGTGCTAATTTCAATTAAGATGAGCAATCATACTTCAGACTGCAGAAACTGTTGTATTTTTAAAGACTTATGCATAAGGGTACTACAGCAAATGCATGTAGCTGTTTTAGTGCTGGACTATGAGTCCAGGAAACCAGACTCTGAATTGCTGCTCAGTCACAGAAATCCTGCAGGTGGCCCTGGACAAGTCACACTCTCTCATCCTCAGAGGACGGCAAAGACAAACCTCCTATGAATACAACTTGCCAAAAAAACCTTGTGTCAAGTTTGCCTTAGGGTCGCTGTGAGTCAGAAAGGCCTTGAAAGTATGCAACAACATGAGGGGCAGCATTACCTTAAGCTCTTGGACAAAAATGTAGTAAGAAAACACGTACAGATGTACTTATAATACATAGCGATTCTACAGGGATACAGGAATTCGTTTCTTACATTTAACAATACTTCAAGAATACATACAGGAAAAGCACACTTTCCTCCAAAACTGGTCAGATATGGAACAAAGAATTCAATGTTCTGGGTTACAAAGCTGAGTGAATATTACAAGTTACCTTTGGAATAAAACAGACTGTCTAACAGCAAGTTAATAACCATCTCTTTTTGTTACTATACTGAAAGGGGCGGACAGACTGCCAAAGCTCAACAGGACTCAATTCAGTCAGCTGACAGAATAACTGCAAGAGAAGAAGTTGGTCGTCAAGGAAAAAATCTTCTGTATAACGGAGCCACAAGAGTCTGCTCAGATCCCATACTGATAAGAGAGACAAAGGCTACTGTACAATAGCCTTTTAACATTTTGTTTTCTGTAGACAAGTAATTTCAGTTTCAGACAGAATATGAAATAGAGCAATTTTTTTAAAAAAGCCCTGTAAATTACAAAGAACAGTTCAGTCAAATAAAACAACTAAGAAATCTTTAGGTTTATCTGCAAAGATTTATGAAACAGCTGTGCAAGAATGTTTATTTCACATTTTCAACTACCAAACTATTGCTTTCAGAATACAAGCACTTATTCAAAGGAATACCTTCTAACTCATTCATATAAAAAAGTATTTATGTCTCTGGTTAATTATAGGCAGAATGAAATAAACTATGGAGAACTACTGACAGCTCACAAATGCATAAGAGGATAGGAAATTTGTGAGGATAAAGTGAGGATATACTGAGGATAAAGAGGTTGATCAACATGGCAAAGAGGCACCCATCTTGATGGAGGAACTATTCTTTCCAAGCAATATGGGTGTTACTCAGTGGTTGCACTGACAAGAAGGAGAAAAGAGGGAGTGAAAAGGCTATAATACAAGGTTGTTCACAATAATGTTGGTCAATGTGAGTCCATTTTTTAAGAACCAACAACAGTCCTTTTCATACTGTTAGATTTACCCTACAAACCTATATATGCATTTACAAAGAAGTTCATTCCACTGAAATCAGTGGTTCCAACTGCCCTTAGGTTCCAACTACCATTCTAATTATTTTCATTCTAAAGTCTGCAATGAAAAAGTGAGGAGACAGATACTTCCTAAATGCTTCCTGGGCTAGTTTTCAGCAGACTTTAAGAAATCATACTGATCCCAATCAGCCTCATCTAGATATAAATAAGGCAGGAGTAATTATGCTGATATCAGGGGTCAATTTACCCAACAGTGTTTGGCAATACTCTTTATTTTTGACAAAATGGTGAGCAGAAATGACCGTATATTACTCCCTGTTGCCATTTTGGTTGGGGCCTTCTTGAAGGGTTCTATTGCAAATAGTGTTGTTTCACATTCTTGAGTGTCTGGGGGGGCTGATATAGTTTGGCAGCAAAAACTTTTAAAAGCTGAGACAGGGGCTCAGAAGCCACAAAGGTAGGGCTCTTGGGCCACATTTCCACATCCCTGCCATAAATGAACACATCCTGGCTTCATGTATTTATATTTCTGGTTAATAAAACCACTAGTGTGACAGAGACACACAAACACCTACATTGTGCTGAACAGACACAGTGAAGGTATCTTCAGTGGAAGAAGTGACACATTTCATTGATAAATGCAGCTAGGAACATGGACTAAGGAGTTCTCCACAAAGAGCATAATGATGTTCCCCATCCTAATAAACTCCCATCAAGATAAATACTTTCTGAGCTTTTCAAATATCTTCACCAACACATCTGGTTACTCTCCGAGAAGAGACTAGGAGTTTTGCTTCTATGCTAATAAAACTGTCATATGATATTTCAGTGGCATAAATCAAATATTTAAATATATATATATATAATATATATGTGGAAAGACACATTAAGTGGTTCTTCATTTTACAGATGCTGAAGATGGTTTTTGGACAGTGTCACTACTATAAGCTACTAGCTGTGGTTTGAAAATGTGCAAAGCCCTGTAAGCCTTGGTACAGATTGTCTGAAAGGTTGTAACTCACTGTATCAACCTGCTTGGGTTCTGAGGTTCTCTGGAGAGGGCTTTCTCTTGGTCCTACAACTATCACAGGCATGATTACTGAAGACACATGAGTGGGCCTTCTTGGTGGCCATTCCCAGAATGTGGAACTCGCTCCTAAGGGAGACTAGTGGGCCCACTGTCTGCACTCTTTCTGCTGCCAGCAGAGACTCTTTTTGATTTGGACAGATGATTGGCTACTTATTGGTTTTTACAGAATAAGTTTTTAATAGAGAGTGGAATATTTTTATTCTAATTGTTGTCTTTTAAATGCATACTGGTTTTAATAAGACAGTTTATTTAAGTGCTTTTAATAACAGGATTGGTTTTTTCTCTCTATTTTGTTTTCATCCCTCTATTTTGTTTTGTGAGCTGCCTTGGGTGCCATATTGGGTAAAAAGTGGGGTAGAAAAAAAGAAAGAAATTGCAAGCAACTGCTGAGAAACCAGAAAGTTATTGGAGTTTTATCAGGCCCTAGTTTATTCAGAGAAAGAAATTTGCTACTAACTTTATGAGCTACCACATTCCCCTTAATTTGACTACTGGATCTTCAGGGTATGTTTCCTTTTGACTAGTTTATCATTCAAAATGCTTAAATCTGTTCATATGCATTAGGAAGAGAACCCACCCACGTACCAGGGAGATTCAATCTAGTTCTCATGAAAAGCGTAGGCCAGCCTAGACCCAAGAGAGAGTTGGTAAGGGTGCCAAAGCTGCGTCCCTCCTTACCTTTCCTTTACTTACAAAAGCTTCGTCATGGATCTCTATTTGGATCAGTGTGCTTTTTTTTATCTGTTTGAAATGTTTCCTGAGCTGCAGTAATTTAATCCGTCCACAAACCCGGGGGGGGAAGCATTTTGCTACAAGTTCAAAAGCGATACATCACTCTCATCACATATATTCAAACACTGATACACGCAACAAAAAACAGATTTAAAGGGGGAAAGCACTCTGCCACTTCAAACCATTCAAAAATAAAAGCCTGTAATAAAATCAAAACATAAAAGAAAGTAAGATAAACTATAATGTGGCATTGAAACAAAATGAAGGATATGGGCAGAGATACATAAAAACTACTGTAGTCTCCTTCATTCCACCTTCTAAGCCCTGCTTCCACAACAAGCGAGTGATTGCAGGCAAGGAAGATGGAAAATTTTGAGAATGAAATGATCACCTGCAAACTCTCCAGCCCTCATCTTTGCAGCATAGGCCTGAATGCGGGGAGGGGTGCCTCTTAGCTCAATGTCATTTTCCCATTACTGAAACCTCTAAAAGAAGAAGCTATTTTAGACCTCTCACTCCCATCCCCACAGGCTGACAGCACCTCTTTAACTCTTTATCCATCAGTAACAAGAACAATCCAAAGGCTTGAAACCAAACACCCACCCTACTAAATGCAACTCAGCAGGAAGACAACAAAATAGCCCACACATTATGGGGGGAGGGTGATGCTCACTTTAAAATTACCCCCCCCATTCATGATTGTGATCTCCCCTTTTAAAAGACCATTAGCATTACAAGACCTATTGAAAACTTGACTGGCTTGCCACTAGGGAAGTTACTAAGACTGACCACCTAGCCTTAAGCCAAAGATAAGCATTTCATGACTTAAAGCCTTAGGTATACTCACTTAACAAGCCATTTCATTAAATCCAAAGGCATTTCCTTCTAAGTATGCTCATATACCAGGTCAGGCTGCAAATCTTGGTGTGCTCACTTGGGAGGAAAGACCCAGACAATTTAAGACGAATATTCGGAGGGTGCAAATCCAACTGAGTGAAATGAATGGGAATTTTTAAAAAAACTGCTTAAACTTTGCACCCATTCAGAACAGACTTAGAAACCCATTCAGAAACTACTTAGGGGAGAGAACTAAGAGCCTGGCCAAGAAAAGGATCCCGCACGCAAAGGAGGCTCCTTGAGAGACATAACCTGATGATTTCATGTGGGTTTGCTCCTGAATCTCTTCATCGGACTGGAAGAGAGGATGTCTTTAGAGCATGTAGAGGGGTTTCTCCCCATCATAATCGCGAGGAGACTATCATATGGGTAATAGTGACAACATTACTACTTTGGGTGGGCATTGAAATGCCATACCCATACCTCAACTTCTCTAGGGTCCAGAGAAAAATCTGAAAGACTACTTTCTCCTTCTGGAGTTGAGGGTATTGGGTTCCAAGGACGACGAGGCAGCTCTCGTTTTAGAAGCACAGCTTCCATAGCAGGAAACACCACGCTGCTATCTCCTCAGTTCTTCCTTGTTCCCCCTGCCCCATCCCCGCAGCCCCTGACCCCAGGGCGCAGGCAGGCAAGGGGGCCCCGGCCTCCCTCCCCGCCCCCCGTGCGCCGCAGCGCCCTCCCGGCCAGAAAGGGGACGCGCGCGGCCCCTTCCTTCCCTGCTCCCCTCTCCGGCCCGCCACCCCCAGCCGCGAGAGGACCCCGCCGGGCGCCCTTCCTCCTCCTCCTCCTCCCGCTCCCGCCGCCGCTTCTCTCCCTCCTCCCGCCGGGGGCCGCCGCTACTCACTCGGCGTAGCCCGTGGTCCAGGGCAGGCGCCTGGTCTCCTTGTTGAGGATGAGGATGGGCCGGGCGATGTGGTCGGCGGAGCACTCGACTTCGTCCGGAGAGAGGCCCAGGAACTCGGGCCGCCCGTAGGGGAAGCGGAGGGGCAGATCCAAGCCGCCGCCGCCGTGCTCCGCGCCCGAGCCGCCAGCCATGATGCCTCCCATGAAATTGGCCACGGCGGACTTCACCCGAGTCAGCATATTAGTACCCCGGCCGCCGGTGGCACCTCCACCTCCACCACCACCAGCAGCAGCAGCAGCGGGGCGACCAGGAGAACCAGCATCCAGCTCGCGGGGGCGGCGGCGGCGGGCGGGCAGGCAGGCGCGCAGGGCTACGGCTGGGCAGCCCGCCGCTCTTGGGGCAGCTGCGCCGGCGGCGGCGGCGGCGTCCCTGGAGCAGAGACGCTTCCGCAATGGAGGCGCCGCATGGAGCGGGCGCTTCGGCGATGCCCCCGCGCCGGCCGCCGGAGCCGCAGGGGGCGAGCCGAGCCGAGCGCCGCCGTGGAAGCGCCCTCGCGTTCCTGCCGCGCCAGCCGCAGAGCCCAACCTGCCCGGCTCCCTGGCCTCCGCCGCCTCCTCCCTCGTCCGCGGCGCCGGCTCCCGAACTCGCCCCAGCCGGAGCGGCTAGCGCGGCCACTGGCCCCGCGTCATGTGACCCGGGCAGCCCTCGCCTCGCCCGCCTCGGGAACTTCCTGCTCCTTGGGCTCCTGCTGCGGAGCCGCGCGGCCGGAGGCGCTGGGCTTCAGCCCCGGAGACCTTGCAGGAGGCGCGCGCCCGCCCGCGCGCCCTCGCTGGCTCGCTCTCCCTCCCTGCCCCCTTCGGGATGGTCGCGGCTGGCACCAGGGGGGCGGGGGCAGGAGGAAGGGCCGGAGTGGAAGGGGGCTGCTCTCCCCTCCCTGCCCGGCTTCGCTCCCTCACGTCGGGGATGAGCGCGGGTGGGGTTCAGGAGGGGGGCAAGGCGTCTCGCCGAGGGGGACCGGGAGGGGTGCCGGCAGACGTGTCTTCTGAAAGAAGCCCCCCTTCAGCTCAGCGGGATGGACTCCCCGCGAACTAAAACATTCATGGGGTCTCCCTCAGTCGACAGGCGACCGGAAAGCCCGCGCGTCCCCACCAGCGAGTGTCGGATGGCAACCGAAAGAAAGCTTCCAGATCTTGGAAGGCAGCGGTGGGAAGATATTTTCCCCCCTGGAATGGCTGTCGGTTTCCGTGGGGAGCCCCCGGTGCTACTCTGGCCATTTCTCCACGAGACGCTTAACAGTGCCCTCATTCCCCTTTCAACCTTTTTTGGAATCCTGGGGTTTGGCATTTAGGGAGGGGCCTCTCCTGCCAACCCCAGGATTCCATAGGATGTTGAAAGTGGAATAATAGCGCTGTAACAGTCTAGTGTGGAAAGTCCAGAGGCACTTGGAAGCCTTAGCCAGTTTTCTTTGGCGTAAGTTTCTCCAGACCACTGGCTGCCGATGAGAGGGGCTGTAGTCCCTGGGGGTTCATGCCAAATAAGTCATTTTAAAAGTTTCTTAAGTTTGCCACCGGTTTCTTTTTTGTGGCTCCTTCCATGACTTCTTGTCTCTTCCTCCCTTTTATTTTTTTTTATAGGTGTTTCAGGGAGATGAAGCTTGTTTTCGCTCTAAAATCTCTTCCTTGATGTTCAGTTGTCTTATGGCCTTTTTTAAAAAAATGCATCTGCTTTATATACCAAGTAAGCCTATTTGTCTGGCTACTTCAGGATTATCTGCTCTCTCCCCCTCTCCCCCTGGTCTCTGCTGGAGGTCTTTCCTGTCACCATCTACTGATCTTTTTCAAATTGAGATGCCAGGGACCTTTTGCACGCAAAGCATCTGTACAAGTTTGTTAACAACGTCATTTTACCCTACCCTTTAGATTCTTACGCCCCCTCACCATACTCCCATAATTCTCAAGCCTAGAATCATAGCGTGATGGAGGGGGAAAGAAAAAAAAAACAACCCTAGAGAACTAAAGATGAAACAATCAGGGATCACATTAAATCTAAAGAAAATCTTTGTTTAAAAAAAGGCAAGTCTTGACAACATGTAGTTATCTTCAGTGTGATGACTTCCAAATCCACCTTTAATTTCTTTCCTATTGCCTGTTAAGATTCTCCAGGGATTCAGGACAATGCAGAGAAATAGTCTGGTCTGAGCACAGCATGTTTTTTTTAAATTACATATAATACAATGTAATAAATACTAATAAAACATAAATAAATGTAAGCACCCTGTTTGATACTAGGAAATTGAGGCCTGCCAGAATTTTTTCATGGCTGCTTCTCTAACCTGCATGCCATAGAAGAGGAAAAAAAGCCAGAGTCTTTAATAAAGCCTGGCTTGGATCTTCCCCAGATTCTAGTACATTAAAACTGCTAGCAAAACATGGAGTGGATTTCAGAATAACTGTTTCTGATATTTCCTAAGTGTCTGCTTCATGCTCGGACTACTCAAGAAGCATGAGGTGACATAAGAAAACACTCCCCTGGAAACAGATTCTGAGAGGTTTTGGTTTTGAGGAGCAGTAGCAAATTGAATTGATGGAGAGACTTGTGTATTCCAGGCTATGCACTCCCAAGGCCAGTGGTAGGAACCATTCAGCCTTTGACAGCTCCTTACCACCATCTCCCTAGCATCCCCTAGAAAAGGTTTTCAGCTAACAAACTACTTAGATGTGGCTGTAGCAGTAATTACTGTTGGGTGCTCCACCCCCAGATGCTTAAAAAAAAAAAACCCAAAATCTCAGACCACTACCATTCAGTCTTTAGCAAAGTGGACAGGAGTGATGTATTACTTCTGGTTATGCAAAATGGTGGCCAGGATTATGGGTTCAAGCCCTCTGGAACTTGAGAGGGGGCAGTGGCATAGTATAACCCGGGGGTGGGGATATAATTCACTCTCAAACATGCACACTGAGAGTGTCACATCACAAACTGGATTCATATTCAACAAGCTTTGCAGGTGTTATTAATATGAGGGTATAATTGCTGCATTTTGCATCCACAGTCCAGAAAACCACTGGATTTTTTTAAAAATTGGAATCTTACAGGAGGCTAAATTATTAATGTTTTATTCCAGTTTTTTTCCTAGTTAGAAAAACACTGTTTTGTCTTTCTTAAGTTTGCTTCCTTAGCAAAATATGGAGAAGCAACATCAATATTGGCAACTAAATTTTGAAAGCTTGGACAACTTAACCTGACCAGTTCCATATTTCTGTGTCCTCCCCCCTGGCCCCTCCCCCCCTTACACACTAAAGACCACAAGCAGCATGTTGAACTGAATGAGGCAAATTCGTTTTCCTTGTTGGAAATATCTCTCACAGATTAGGAACAGAATGTGGATTACAGCAGGTAGAGAAACAGAACTTCATTCCCCTCTAGCTGCATTAATGCACTCTGGGTTTTAGTGTGAGTTTTAAAGGAGATCGACACCCCTTGGTGTTTGTCCTTAAAATCAGATCAGCATCTTGGAAAGCTCCTTTTAAATTTGAAGTAAAACCCATTGCAGATTTGCCACACCACTGATGTGGATGCTGCCACTGCGGCAGGTTGGGGCCTGGGGCTACTTTGAACTCCAGGAAACATGCGACAGTCTTTATATTGAGATTACCTAAAACAAATAACTTCTGGAACTGTATGTATTTCCCCTAGTTCTTCAGAATTCCCAGTGGATAAAACAGCATATAGTATAGAAAGACATTGTCCAAAGCAGTGGTTCTTAACCTGGGGCAGTGGCGGCAATTGCATGACTAGAAGATTGAAGTTATCGCTTGAGTTAAAGCTGTAATATAACTGGGGTTATACCTTTATTGGAAAAAGAATTAATTAACTAGTTATTATAATTAGTTACTTCTGAGCCCTGGTTGATTAAAAACAATAGTTCTATTACATTTTGCCATGTAAATGATCCCACATTCAACACATGGAATACACGTCCATAGGGAATATTGACAGTGCCAAGAAAACAGGCCATGGAAGTAACTCGGATGTCTTTTGTCACATACCATTAACTAAACCACCAAAACCAACATTATCATTTTTATTGCTAAAAATTCTGCATTCATTCTTTCTCCTTTGATTCATGATGGTTTGCTTTGCTATTACTGATATCAAGGGTACCTATATAGATAATAAGTCTGTGTATAATTAGCACCAGGTTGATGGGGGTGGTGTGGGATTATGCATCCATTGGCCCCTCTCACAGCCTCCATCTATTGATCAGAGGGTGTGTACAAGCTGTATGCAAGTGGGTTCACCATGCATAGTATCTTCCTTGCAAAAATGCCGGCTTTATTGATCTCATGGGAAGGAACTTCATTCATGAGGCTTATCTAAGCACAGTGTGTACACATGTAGGCTTTCTGCATATTCTCAGATTGACACAGTTGCATGTTAGTGTACATCACCTTGCTTTTTACTGACAAGAGAAGGACAGAGTAAAGTTGATGTTCAGGATAAATGGAAAGATGCACAGGCATTTGGACTGCAACTTTAGCTTAGTTATTGTGCTGTCCAGTCATACCTCAGTTAACAAAGCCTCTGACAAAGAAGCTTCTTTTTACAAAGTCTTTTTATGGGACCCTAGTCCACAACCCTTTTCTTATCTTCTATCTAGGTAGAAGGCTCCCCACGCATCACTGGTATTGGGAGGATGCTAAAGGAGGGCTGGAGAAATACAGACTTTCAATGTTGGGTTGCAGCAGCGTGTCCACAGTAAATAAGGCAATAAAGCTTGTCTTGGAAAAGAATGGGATTCTGCTCTAGATGATCCTACTACAGCTATGTGTGCTTGCCTACAAAAGGCATGGTAAACAGCAACTGCCTCCAGAGTCCCTTATTGGGCATGTGCAAAGAGCAAAACAGAAAGAAAGGGGGAAAGCAGATTAGCCTGCATGTTGAAAAAGCATAAATCAACACCTTTTGCTACCAAAATGGAAATCACGGAATCATCCCCAGATACATTTTGGAGGAAGCTTTCAAGTAGAAGATTCAAAATATTTTTGTGTACTTATGCAAGGCTTACTTTACCTGGTTGTTTCAATTTCACATGTGGATAATGTTAGTTTTGAATAAAAAGTTTATTGCAACGTTACACTACTCTTCTTTTTTGTGGTGTAGGAACTTACCCCTGTTCTTTCTGTGTTATTTCTACCTCTCATACCAAAGTTTCTATTAAAGAAGTAAAGCCTAGGAACACATCTACTTCATTAACTGAGGTATATGAGTACTTTGTACTGTACCTTGTATGTGCTTGATTATGTGTGTGTGTGTACACACACACACACACACACACACAAAACATATACATATTGTTATTTGGGCTTCACTACCCTGGGCATCAGAGATGTTTTAGGGAAGTGCTTACCTAAGCTTTGATTCCTTTGAGAAAGAAAGATTTCGTCACAGACTGTGGTTTGTTGCAAATTATTATTCATTGTTTTTCCAATAAACAAAACAAGTCTGTTTGTTACATAAACCTGCTTTTGTTTTTCTTATTTTGGGGGGGGAGGTGCAAGTCAGAACCTACACTAAGCAAACCATGGTTTCTTTTGGGTGGCAGATCCCAATTTGAAACCATGGGTTGATATTGATTTACAAATGTTGTCTTGCTTTAGCTGTGGTTTGTCATTGTGTTTGTGTCTGCAATCTAGCTTGCTTTGGGTTTGTTGACCAAGGCACGTAACAATCCACAAAGGTGCAAGGCAAGAACAGCTATAAAAAGGATGCTTCAGCCATGGCAAATGGTAGTAGCATTCATAGGCAGTGGCTACTGCTGATGGTTGGTACACTAAGACATAATTAAACCTTCTTTTCAGTAGCACCAGGCTGCCCACAAGAAGGGCTGGAGAAGCAAAAGCAGGTAATATGTTTGGCTCATTCTGACACCTTACCAATCTACCAGCTGAGCGAAAATCCTTAATTTGCCTCATGACAGGGCTGGCCATTCTAAAGCTTGTTCACAATTTTTCTGCCATTCAAGTAAAGGTATCTGCTACTGTAGGTTTTTTTTAAAGTCCCTATTAGACTAGTGTCATCTGTGATTACTATGTGCTACAAAGCTATGAATGCCTTGTATGCTTGGAAAACATGTTCCTTATCAGTGCCTTCTGGTCATAGGTTTGTGTCATTAGCATTTTACCTTACCAAAAAATTCAGCCAAATGGACATTTTAAAACAACTGGTTTGTGTGGGATTAGTCTAGATTACAGAAGTTAAACTTTGATCTAGCTCACAAACTCATTCCAAGGGAATGTTTAATCAGCCTTGAAATTCATAAAATACAGTCAATGTAAAACAAATTTGAAACCATTTAAACAGTTTTTAAAAGTTCAGCATCATCAAAGTAATATACTAAGACTAAGCTATGATCACAGAGCCTGAAAATCTTGGGTACCAAACCAGGTAGTGTAACTTGGCACCATACTGAAGCTACAGCACTCCAAAGAGGAACATCTCTACTGTCCTCACAGTGTCCAAAAGAGAGTCCTTAGACAGAGCTTAATGCTCAGCAAAAACAAGTAGATATGTTCCCTCAGGTATCAAAGCCTCATACCATGTAGGATTCAAATAAATCTGTTACAATACTTGATAAGTCAGCACATGGGTTGTTAACGGGAAAGAGTCAACAGATAGATAAATTGAAACTAAAGCTTAGGATATGGAAGGGCTATGAAAGAACTAAATAAGATCCTCAAATGTAAAGACATATCAATGAATACCAAAGTCAGAATCATCCATGCTGTAGTATTTCTGATTTCTATGTATAACTGAATGGTGGTCAGTGAAGGAACCTGACAGGAAGAGAATCAGCTTATTTGAGATGTAGTGTTGCAAGAGAGCTCTACATTACCATGGACTGCCAAAAATTAAATAAATGGGTCATGGAGCAAATCAAGTCTCCCTAAAAGCTAGAATGGCCAAAGTGAGACTATCATACTTCGGGCATATCATAAGATGATCTAATTAGAAGAGATGATAATGCTTTGAAAAGTGGGAAGCAGTAGGAAAAGAGGAACAAACATTACAGGTGGATTGATTCAGCCAAGGAAGTTACAGCCCTGAGTTTGCAAAACCTTAGCAGGACTGTTAATAATAATGTCTCAGAGTTGTCTCATCCATAATGTCACCAAAGGTTGAAGTCAAGTTGACAGCAATTAAAAACAAAAATTTAGAATACTCACCTGATGCCAACTCTACTACCACTTTTCTCACATACCCAACAATTTTTATATGAAGCTGAGAACTGAAAACATTTAAACTGACTGCACTAAAGTTCGTTATTGTATCTGACACAAACATCTAGCTTGTGACAGTGCTCTCCTTCTCATATTTCTGGTTCTACATGCAGTCCAAAAAGATGCATACAAATTCAGCTGTATATTTTCCTCCCTGAGAACAGCCTTCCTGCTGGTTGTATTGGGATTTTTTAGTCACCAGCCAGATACAATCTACTGGCAATGCCAGACAAGTGTACTCAAATAATTTCTATATAAATCCTGATCTATCTGTCTATCTGTCTAATGTCATAAGATGATGTGTTTTTAAGAAGAGTTTTCTTGATTGTTATGTTGTTTCATGTTGCCATTTCACTAATGAAGAAAAACTTTTAAAAATTGGTTTCATAACCTTAGGAACCTTAGAAACACTTTAAATCTGCAGACCTGTGTGTAGTTGACTATCCATGACTAATCGCCATTGGATATAGTAGGATTTATGTCTGGGTAAACATGCAGAGGAGTGAACTACCAAATAGATTAAATAAACAGTAGAGATAATGAAGAAGAAGACATGCAAACTTAGGCGGCTGTGACAAAACCAAGATGATGTCAGGAGATAGTGTGAACTTACCCAATAGGAGTATCCTGGATCAGGCTTTCCTGAGATAATGCCTTCCAGGTGTTGGATGATAACTTCCATTATCTTCCGCCGGTATGAGCATCTGGGATGGTGGTGGGGGCTGTAATCTATCACATCTAGGGAGTAGTGTCTCAGCTAGACCAAGATGTGCCTCAGAAGGTGATGGAATCTCCATCTTCTGAGATCTTTAAACAAAGGTTAGATGGGCATCTCTGAGGGGGTTGGACTAGATATCCCCTGTGGTCTCTTTCACCTTTAAGATTCTATTATTCTACCGTCTACTTGATAATTCGGAATTCCAGGCAAATGGAGCTTCTAAAAGCCATTCTCTGAATCTGCGTATGCCTTTTATACACATTATACTTGCCAGGCTGAGCAAGCTGCTCTTTTCAAAAACAGCAGAGCCAAGAACCACAGAAGGCAATCTGACTGTATTGCTCTGCCTCCAGTTTTAGAAAGCAACCAAAGAGAATCCAAAACAGACCAATATTTGCTTTATCCCCTAATTAGGATTAACTCCACCCCTCCTGCCACAAAAATGAAGATCAATGGTGAGGAAAGCTCTAAAAATAACACTAGAGAGATTATCAGCAAGGTATTGGCTGTAGTAAACATGCTTTTTGCTGCATTCAATCTTAGAACAATTTGTTCAGTGGCTTCTCCTTTATGGCTACATGGTTGGCTTTTGTAGAAGGGGTAGCTGTGTTGACCATAAAACAAACAAAACAACAAGATCCAAAATCCATCCTGTGGCAATACCTCTACTGCTACAACCAAAAGGCATAAAATATATCATGTTACCTTTCAAAATTTCACAGACTTCTTTTTTTTAGAAAAAATATATTTATAAAACACAAAATTTAGATACATAAAACAACACATAAGGGAATAAAAAAAGAAAAGAACACAAAAAAACTAGAGGGAAAAAGACACAGAACAGCTACCTAAACTAAACACTAAACTACCTAACCTAAAAGGCAACCCCCCACAAAAAAAACCCCTAAACTAAAAACTTCCAGCACCTCAGCTAATGATTCTAAGATAAGATACTAAGTCTACTTCTTCAGTGTTATATAACTAAGACATACTTCTAGTTATTGCAAAACTAATAATCTTCAAAACTGAAGTCCCTCCCCAAAATATTCTCTCAAACATGCAATAATCATATCCCCATCTTTCTTAAAAGTGCTCAGTGATTTTTTTCTAACCAGAATGGTCAATTTGTCCATTTCTGCCAGGTCACAACAATTTCATTATCCAGTTATATCAATCTGTATTTTCTTTACGTAATACTGTTGGAGGACTGGATCTCTTATCTGTCTTCTCACAAAGTAAGCAATTACATCTCCAGGGAGATTCCTCTGTCACACCACTGAGGAATCTGGTCTGTACACTTTATCCAATTCCCAACAAAGATCTTCCATCTGTCTTTCCAGGAGATTAGCCAAAGCTGTGATCATTCTTACATATATATCTTCATTCTGTATCTTTGCTGTTTCCCTGAAACTGAGGCATCTCTCTCTTTCCTTGAGGTCAAGTGATGCCATCACATCTAGGTTCTGTTCTTGGTCCATAGATAATTTCTCAGTCGCTGCTCCCACTTTCAGTGTCCTATCTTCCAGTAATCCCATTTTTCATACATCTGTTTGATCTCTGTTGTTGTCTGAGTCAGAGATTGCCTTATATCCTTAAGTTCAACCTTGAGTTCTGCCTTCAGATCTTGTTTAAAAACTTTTCTCCTTTGATTCATGTCTGTTCTCATGTGATTCATAATCTGCTCTCAATCATTTTTTTTTATTATTTATTTGTATCCCGCCTCTCCATATGGATCGAGGAAGCGAACAACTTACAAATAGCATGTATTTTGAAACATTTCTATACATGCCCCCAACAAGCTGGGTACTAATTTTACCAACCTGTGAAAGGATGGAAGGCTGAGTCAACCTTGGAGCCGGGCAGGATTGAACTCACAACCTTGTTAATCTCTGTCAAAATAATTTGATTTGAGTCAGTATCCTTAGGTTGTTCAACTTATTCTCTTCTTGAACTATGCACACTTGCTGCTCATATCTGCTTAGGTCTCAGCGCTGAAGCCATTCTGACTGCTGCCAAACTGTATTTAGAAGAAATATTTTCTATTGCAGCTATGCCACTCCACCTCTAGAAGTCAATACATCTCTCCGTAGAATTCTCTTGCCACACTTCAGCATTCATTCTCCAGGAAGATGAAACTCAGATCACCCTAAATTCATAGCCAGTTCACTCCCTGTTTTCCCCCAGCAGCAGCATCCTTGAAACTTATCTGTAGAAGCTAAACATTCTTTTTCTTCCCACAATTAAGACTTATTGAAAACTTTAGGTCTTTAAATTTTTAAGTTAAAAATGGTTGGTCAGTAGAAATTAAGAGAGGTAGAGCCTCTAAGGTTACCAGTGCATTTAGTGCTTCTCGTGGTTTTATTTTTAAATCCGTTCTACTATGCTATTCTTGTTGCTAATTGAAAAGTTTAAATCAGATGTTTTCACTCATGCAAAAGTTGCAGAAGTATTAATGACAAAGTTAACTGTTCCCATCAGTTCGAGGGCTTCCTTAAAAGTAGAATCTTATCTTAGTTGGAGGTTGGTTTTGCATTGCTAATCCCCCAAAAAGGCTGCTGGTACATGGCTAAGCTCATGTGTTTTCCTAGTCTCCTCTGATTCACCCACACTTCCAAGGACACCTTCTGTGTTTCTTAGGTGCCAGGATTGGGAATGTAGACCATGTGGGTAATCCTCTGAGTCTTCCATGCCAGGGAGTCGATTTTAGCCAGTTTCCAAGGTAACAAACTGGTTCCTACCATGTCCAATGCCTCTTTCCTTAACAGAGCTAGCTAAAGAACAAGGCTGCACAACACCGTTCAAACCCGGAAGTCACCAAAACTTCATAGGCTTCCTCTTCAGGCAGTGATAGTAAATGATCATACTGGGGAAATAAAATGATAATCTTGTGGTCCTAGAAGCATCTGCTTTGGATGTTATGGGAAGTGGGTATAGATTAAAAAATAAGTGCTTCTGCCTTGCATGGTGGTAAGCTGAGTAGGAGCAAAGACAACAAAGTAGAGGTAGCTTGGCTTCTCCATTTCAAGTTAGAATGCACCCCCTCCTGAGAACTCTATCTGCATCTATCCAGTCTGAAGATCTAGGCTTTTGAATCAGAATGAAAGACTGATGAGTTTCACTGTATTCAACCTGCTGCTTTTAATTCATATCACACAAACTGTAGTACAAATGTTTTAAATAATCTGTTCATGTACATTGTTTATGATTTTTTTTTAAAAAAAGGAAACTAATTTGCTACAGGACCCTAAGACAATGGTGGCCTGTAGGTTCTATGTCAGTGGAGTGTTGAATCTGCTCTGCATTTTAGTCTCACTTGTAAAGATGCTATCCAAGGAACTGATCTTATTCAAGGCATAATAGGATTCAGCACTTTGGACAGTTGCTTTAAAGTCTGCATTAAAACCTGGAGTAGGTTCATCAGCTGATTGGTATGGAACTCACAAAACTAAGACTACTTTCTTTTCTGTTCCAAAAGGAGATTATAATTGCAAAGCCCATGTTGCTTGTAGATGCTGCATGCAACAAATATACTATTGAAAAATTTAGAAGCACCAGAAAAAAAAAGAAAGAAATATAGCTTATTTCTGGCCCTTTCCCTTTTCTATATATTCAGTCCTCTGTATTTATAGAAGAGAACTGACAACATGTCCCTAAGCTGCAACATGCCACATCTTATAAAAAAACTTCCACAAATGGTCTGAACAGCTGATGCCTGCAAGGATAATGTGACACTGTAAGAAATGTGACTCACTGAACTTCCAGGGATACTGTGTTGATGGAAGTTCTTTCTTCCATTTTGGGCATCGTGCTCAGAGGATGCCTCATGGCCCTTCTGAAAACATAAATGTTACCTTAGACATACTAGTCTAGGCAGATGGTGAAAAGAAGGCTGTCTGCATGATCAAGACAAGGGTGTCACATGATCAGGAGTGCCACAGGCCTTTTTAAAGAGTGAAAACTTTCCCAGAGGCAGATCAGGTGCCATGAGAATCACCATCTGACTGATGGAAATGAATTTTTTTGGCTTCATGATGAAAATCTTTTTGCTCTTTCCAAGACTCATTGCCAGAAGAAATAAACTTTGTCTGAGAATCTGCGCATTTGCAAAAGTTTATACAGGTTTTGGGAGAAATAAAGTACACATGAAACAATTATCACTTTTCAAAATATGAATAGGTGGGATGCACAAGACTAAAAAAAAAAAAGCACACAAATGGCAAATGTATAACTTAGGTAAAATAAGTTTTAAATGCACAATCCCCTCCCTGCCACACACACACATCTTGCAGTTTGCTATGAAACAAAGGAAGAAAATGAAGGTGGGATTTGGACAACCCAATGAAATCAAAATAGAAAGGCTTTCATATACCTAGCTGTAACATGCAGAAACATCTCCCATTAAACCTCCACTACTGGGTGTCTCCATGCCCTTTGAAACATAGTACCCAGTGGAGCTTACTTCTGAGTAAATGTGCGAGGAGGAACTCTATGACACTCAGGTGTATATGGGAAATGATACCAGTCAGTGGAAAGATACTAAAATCTTAGTATTGTTTGTGTAAAGGGAAAAAAAACAATTTAGATGGAAAATGCCACACATTAAGATGCATACTCACAGTTAGGACAGTTTTGGGCAATCCCAAATGTATTTCTGCTACATTTCAAGCTAGAGCAAGCCCATTTATGATACAACTGGGAACTGGAAAAATACGCAGGCAAAATGTGCAACAGATGAAGCAACAGACTGAAGTGAATCATAATTTTAAAAAAACTAGCTGCTTCCCATACATATTTCAGAGCAATTGTTGTATCATTGGAAACCTTAACTTGGATTTCACATGGCCAATGCTATGTTTAAAAAACCGTACTTAGGCAGTTGAGTCGGCCCTCCACATTTGTGGGTTAAATATTTGTGGATTACTGGGGGGAAGGGGATGGGGTGGGATGGGGAGAGGGGGACACATCCGTGCATGCATTCTCTCACAAGGGTGGGAAGGGGATGAGATCTTGCTTGCTCGTTCATGTGAGGAGGATGGGGCAGGGGTAGGGCAGGAGGAGTGTGCACATTCACTGGCTCAGGAAGAGGGCAAGGGTATGGGATGGGAAGAAGGTGCATGCACATGTTTGCTCACTCATGTGAGCAGAAATGGGGAACGGGATAGGACAAGAACGCACTTTCTCCCTCTTCCCACTCCCCCACCCCATCCTCTTCCCCCTCCTGCCCACACAAGAGAGTGAGCAAGCAAGGGAATGCACACACAGCCTGGCCCAGTCACCCTGTCTGTACAGTTACCTTTTGTGTGTGTGTGTTAAATACTTGGGGGGGGGTATGATATTTGTGGTTTTTCCACTTTCTCAGGGGTCCTGTACCACTAACCCTGACAAAAGTGGAGGGCCAATTGCAGTTGTCATTAATGCAAAGAATGCCAACATGTTGTTTCTTCTATTCTCCAGTACCTTGTTTAGTTTTTAGCTTTTCTGCTCCAACAGCATGAATGTCTCATTGCATGATATAAGTGGCTGGACTGAGAAGAATATGAGCATGAGCTGCATATCAAATTGCTAATTGCAACAGGACCCCATGAAGGTTCTAATTTGAAAACAAGCTAAAATAGGTCATATTTCCTCTTAGCATTTTAAGGAAATGGCAACAAACTATCATGTAATACCTGGCTCAAAAACTTACATTATTTATATCCCTATTATCACATATAAGTAAGCCTGAGGCTAATACACCATGATCAAAACTCAGAAGCAACTTACTTTTGATTAGTTCCCTTTTGCAATAATATCCATATTCTGTGATTACAGCAATTTAATACCATTTCAGTTGTCATGGGTCCATCCTTTGGAACCCTGGAATCTGTAGTTAGGTGGAGGCACTTAGAAATCCCTGTTAGGGAGCCCTGGTGCCCTCCCTGGAATCACCACACTATTTTTCTCAGGCAGAGAAGTCTAACTACAACATCAAACTATTATAGCACTATTATTACACTTTAATTACCATGGTTCTATCCTACAGAATCCTGGGGCTGGCAATTTAGATAAAGATATTTTAAATTTTCAGCCAGAGCACTCCAGTGCCTCACCAGACTACCAGTCCCTGGATTTTCTAGGATGGAACCATGGCAGTTAAAGCAGAATGATAGTGCTATAATTCTGAAGTGTGAATGGGACCCAGAATTTCATAGGATAGAGCCAAGTGCTATAAAACAATTGTAACTGTGTGATGTGGATACACTCTAGGGTATATTTTAGCTAAAGTACTTAATGATTGCAACATAACAGGAGATCATTTCACTCCTTTTGTGGCAAAACCATAACCGAGCTTTAAACTACAATACTGATGGTGGTGATGGTATACATCTTGTGGAAATATTATAGAATCAGAGGAAGGTTGTCTCCAATAGCTAATACATATCTTGTTGATGGTGATGTCTGGACATTGGCAAGACTGAATTCTATTTTCAAGTGCCAGTGTGTTGATTCTCTTGGCAAACCTCTCCAGCCTATGCCCAATTAACTGAATTAAAGCTATTTTGCTAGCCATCCATTGGCCATCTTTGGCAACCAATTAGATACTGAATAAACCTGCTTGCACAGAGCAGCAAGACAAGGGCTTGTCAAGCAGTTTGGCCACCACAATATGTTGCTGGCATGAGAACTGGCTCCTTTTGCCAAATTAAGCATTGCACATCTTTGGCCTACATATTGCACTCACTTTAGTGCAGAAACATTAGCCTTATATTTCAAGTTTTTCAAGCATCTAGACTTTGAAAGCACGGATGGGGAATTGTGATGAGGCCAACTACTCTGGTTGTTTCTGGTTGTTTTAATGGCTTTTGGAAGTTTGCTGCTAAAATTTAGTGGTGATGTTTGCTGCCAAATTTTGGGGGAGCAGTTTTCAGGGGTGCCTTAAAGAACTGAATGAAGGATCTTGAGGGCCATATGTATCCCATTGCTCACCTGTTGCTAGTTCCTGTTTTAAATAACTACCGGTAACTTTGCTAAAGCCATCCTTAGCTCTTTTCTTTTGAACAGTTTCATACCTTACCTCCCCTTCATCTGATTGTTAAACATGTGTTAATTTAACTAGTTTTCTTCAAGAGTGTCTTTAATGAGTGTAAACAGAACAAGAAAACATGCTGAAGGAGATGAAGGGGATGTTAGTGCAGAAGATCTGTAGTGAAAGATAAAGAGCGGTTCTGCTGAAAACAATCAGAACAATGAAAGTGGATCCCTTACAATGCACACACACTTCTTTCTATTCCATTTATCATCAGGGAAAATGATGATCATATATCTTAGTAGCCAAAAAAAAAATGGAGTCATAAAAACAGTCAGGTAGAAAAGATTGCTTTACTTTTGGTATTAATGTAATTAATATATTTTGTGTTAACTTTTGACAGCAGCAAGGGCAGGACAATGTTTAAATCCCAATGCATCAAGCTGGCAATTTGATTAATTATAAAAATTCTTTGAGAATACTTGTGTTTTATGCCTCTTAACAGTAGTTATTAAAAGCTGTTCTGCAGCTGATAACCTGTTGCCATCATACATATTGATTTTCTCTGTATGAATTATGATTCTTTTTTAAAAAAAAAATCCAGTTACTATAATAAGCCTCATCTGGTGATTGAAATATGATGCCATTTTTCAAATTTTAACATCACAGTAGTATGACCTTTGCACATCCTCCAACTCTCCCAAATTGGCAGGGACGGTCCTGATTAATTCTCTGTTGGTCCACTTTATCACTAGTTTTTAAAATATTCCAGTATCCCTCTCCTCCTCCCACTTTCCCTCCTTGTCCTCAGCTTACTTCAGTTGCTGAAATCTGAGTTCAAAATATTTTTGCATTCAACTAAGTGGGAGGAGAGGAGAGGAGAAAAGGGGCTGGAATCTGCCCTTCCCAGTAGGTTTAGGACAAAGGAAACTATTGCAGCCTTTCCTAGCTTGTATGTTCTTTCTCATTAATAATTTTACTATCTTGACCACACTGTGATGTTGCTTAACTACACATGCCCTGGACTTCATCTGTGAAATGTCAGAGAGTATGCATTTCTGGAAAGTGCATGTCAGCATGTGTATAAGGTCTCTAGAATTTGGTTTGCAGCGGATATAACCTCTTTTATATTTATATCTTTTATCTGCTATATAAAAGGCAAAGTCTGTGTGTGATCTTGTCTGTTTGTCTGTGTCAGGCAGGCTCAGACCTCATATGATTGGCTGTGTGAGACAAGAAGGCCTTATATGATTGGCTGACTGTGAAGATTCTATGGAATCCTGGAGTTGGCAGTTCAGGGAGGGGCCTTTAGAATTCTCAGCCAGAGAGCTTTGAATAGGCTGGTTGCTATGGAGGCGAGGCCTAGCAGCAACTCCCTTCACGAACCCAAGCTCCGTATGTTAACAACTCCGAATACAGACTGGATTGGGGAATATGGGGAAAAGCTACACGTATTAGACAAAGCAGTTTGGGGAATTAGAGACCCAGGATCTCAAATCTGTGTATTTCAACTGCAATGGCAGAGCTTGGAGTGCGTGGAGGAGGGTGGGAGGGAGAGGGGTCACAGTGCATGGAGGCGGGGCTGTGATGCACAGGGGCATGATTGCGGTGCATGGGGGCATGGCCACAGTGCATAAGGGTGTGGCTACGAGCTGGATGCCGCAAAAATATTGCTGCCTGGGGCAAACTGTTCCGATTGCCCCCCATCCCTACGCGACTGTTCAAACACATCTAACTCCTACGGTAAGGTAAGGTAATTCCTAAGGTATTTCTAACAAGTGTTACCTATGAGAAAATAAAATCCTGGGCAATGCTGGGTAAATATGCTAGTATGTGATAAATTAAGTTTATCCCTGTTGTGATTATTAATGTTTCATTTCCAAACTGATAACTCTGAGATTAAAAGCTCCTCCTTAGAATCAGAAGTGTATGTTTCTTGGCTCACAGGCAGGAAATCAAAGGGTAGGCCACTGTCTTTTCCACTGGCTTATTCAGTCTCAAAGCAGTTAATTGCAGCCTATTGAAAGGTCTAGACAGCCTTGAAGACTGATTTACAGACTGAAATCACACGCATGATTTCAAGTTCTTTAATGATCATTCTGGTTTTATTTCAGTAATAAACGACTGCTTAAGTAATCATTGCTGCTGCTACCACTGTTGACAAATTATGCCTTTCTGTTTTTAAATGTCATCACATTCATCCCCCTATTCTGGAAGACATTTTCTCACTTGCCTCTCCTTGATGATGGCTTGTGTTACCCAATTACAGGGATCTGATGATTTTGAACAGAGAATTGCAACTGCAAATCAGCATACAAAATGGTTGGTATTGGAGCACGAGTCCCTAACCTCTGAGGGCCAGTGGGCAAATGTGGAATTTGGGGACAATCTTACAGTTCCTCTTACAAAACATGCTGTGCTATGGGAAAGAGGCTTGTTTATTTACAAAATGGCTACTGTGGTAAGTATGGTCAGCACAGAAAAATCAATTTCCAAGAAGTTAAATCAGATTAAAAGAAAGTAATTTGCTGAAACAGCTAAATACAAGGCAGGCATGGAAACTTAGCTGAAAAACCAGCTCTTTGAGCCCATTAACTTTTTTGCTCCAGTGTTTATTTCACAGATAGAAATCTGATAAAACTCAGATACAAATAATTTTACCAGGAAACTGAATACCATACAGAGAACTGGCCAAGCCCCAGATGACAGATCATGTATTTATCACCACAAAGCACAACAAAATGTTCACTTCACAGAAGATAAACGGGTGGTGCTCAGACAACTATGCTGTCAAATGATCATTTCCAGTATGTTTGTGTGTGCGCGCACACACACACACAAACCATCAAAATAACAGCTTGGGAAAGTTATTCTTTTTTTACTGACTGGTGGTAGCAAGAGGATATTCTGAGCTGCATTCAGGGGGAAAAGAGTATTTTTCCAACCCTCTGATGAGACACATCTCTCACACAAAACAAATACACATAAATGTCACAAAAAGAAGACAATACAGCATATGTTCCAACTGTCCTGATAGGACAGGAATGATCCCAATTAATCCTATGTCATCCCACTTTTCAGCTACATTTAAAATGTCCCAGTTTCTTTTGCCTACTCTCACTTTCACCCTTTGTCCCCCACTAACTTCAATTGCTGCAAACTGCATTCCAAATGCATGATTAACATGTTATAGATGTGGGAGTGGAATATTGCCCTTCCCAGTGGGGTCAGGCAAAAGCAGCCTCTCCTAGCTGGTGTGTTCTTCCTCATTAATAACTTTGGCCAACCTGATTTATTCTGATGTTGCCTGGTCACATGTGTCCTGGTTTTCATCTGGGAAATGTTGCAGGGTATGTGATGGGAATGCTGGATGGTGGGAGCAGAATATGTAAAACAAATACCTCTTGCTCCTACCAATATCTCTAAGCCCCCTTAGGTTCTCATCTCCACTTCTTTCTAATATTCCCCCTTTTTTCCTTTTCTGCAGCTTGGCATACTTCACAATTAGGTACTAGGATGTGGCTGTTCACCAGTTTTATTTTCAAAGAATCCCTATGGGTTTTTGTTTTTCAAAAATAAAGATGACCCTTGAGGCAAGTACTTTGCTTTGCAGCACACCAAACCCCCAGGGTTTTTTTAAGTTTTATTTTTAATTAATAACAGGGTGAAAATCAAGAGTCAGAGACCCTAGCAGAAGCCAAGTTACAACACTTACCAGAGATACCATGATAGGTTCCTTAATCAGCACTGTGATAAAATCAACTGAATCTGTGTGGTCTTATCCTGCACACTAATGGCTCACAACTCATGCATGAAAGAGATTGCAGTATTTTGTAACAGTGAAATGCAAATACAGCTTTAAGCAAAAGGTACCGTGGGTGTTCAAGCATTTGTTTCTCTCCCTTTCAAGATCTGATGTAGGACAGTAGAGCTGCTGAAGACAAGGAAGGCTCATGCCCAGCGCTTCCATGTATGTTCTGCATATATATTTGTATTACCTGGAGGACCATATGGCTCTGTATGAGCCTGCCTATGTCTTCACATAGAAGCTGGACCAGCATATCTGAGGCAGGTGATGCAGTATTTGGGTCAGATGTGTGGATGTGATTGGTCTGTGTTTATCAGCAACAGCCCTGAGAGACCATCCCTTCACCATAGCTCTTCATCATCTCTCCAGTTCCTCCCAAACAGCCTTCAAGCAGAAACTCTTCACCATCCCTCCAATGCCCTCCAAGTTGTGAGTAATGTGCAAGAGTCTGAGAACCAAAAAGTCTTGCTAAACACATTTGTCCAGTGCTGGATGGAGGTTCACTCTCCTCTGAACAACAGAGGTTTGTTGCTTGGACATAACTCTGAGCTAGGAAATCCAGGCTTCAGTAGCGGTGTGCAGTGCATTCATACAGTTAAGGCTTGTATGACAGCTGCACCCATTCCTTGAGATGTCATGTCTGGTCATGATGACACACGCTTTAGTTACATCCTGTTTGGATTATTGTAACACACTCTTCATGGGGCTATCTTTGAAGAGTATTTGGAAATTTCAGCTGATCCAAATAGCTGCAGCCAGATTGGTTAGTTGCAACAAGCTAAGGAAGTGCATAGCCCCCTTATTGCAACTTTCCCAGTGGCTGCCACCCTGTTTCTGGGCACAAGTGTTGGTTATGACCTACAAAGCTCTGTATGGCTCAGGTCCATGCTATCTGAAGAAACATTTTCTTCCTATATGACCTGCCCATGTCCTGAGATCTTCCGAGGAGGCCCTTCTCACTATCCCACCACTCTCAAAGATACAGCTGGTGGGAATGCAGGAGAGGGCCTTCTTGGTGGCTGCTCCCAAGCTTTGGAACTCCTTCCCTAGGGAGGTGAGGATGGCACCTTGCTTGCTATCCTTTCATAGGCAGGTGGAGACCTTTTCGTTTCAGTGTGGCTTTCAGGGCTGACTGGTTGGGTGAATGGGCTTTTATGTGCTGTGTTGTTTACACTTGTTTTTCTTCTTTTTAATGTCGCAGCTGCTATTAATGTTATTAATGTTAATATTGCTATTAATGTTATTGATAGTTTATATTTTTAACTTTTGTATGATGTAAGTTTCTAAACTGTATCTGTTTTCACTTTTGTAAGCTGACTGTTAAGATGGCCAGATGTTGTCGTTGTTGTTATCCCGTACTTTCCCAGTGATATCCTCCTAAAGGAAACCTACATGATTGTATGGCTATATTTAATATCCTACCCTCCTCCCAATTATTTGGAATGTGTCACCGCTTGAGAAGGTGGAGAGCATGTAACAATACATATACATTACCACAAGTGTTGAGTAAACACAGCATATGAGTGCCAGAGGTGTGATAACTCAGAACATGGTTCCTCATAAACTTCCACATCTTAATTTATTTTATTTTTTATTTTAATTATTTATTTGTATCCCGCCTCTCCATATGGATCGAGGCGGCGAACAACTTACAAATAGCATGTATTTCGAAACATTTCTATACATGCCCCCAACAAGCTGGGTACTCATTTTACCGACCTGCGAAAGGATGGAAGGCTGAGTCAACCTTGGAGCCGGGCAGGATCGAACTCACAACCTTGTGGCTTGCAGTACTGGCATTTAACCACTGCGCCACCAGTGTCTAAGACTAGACAAAGCATTAGGTCACCATGTCTTGGGTTAGGCTGGGCATTCGCACATATGCACCTCCTGAATATGACTTGGGGAAAAATGATTCCTCAAGAAAATGAGCAGGGGAAATCTATCTCAAGTAATGCTGATGCTATAAATGAAACATGATATGCTAAATCCTATCTATCTGGACTGTCTGCCTGTTCCGGACCATGTAGCTGCCAAGAAAGCAGAACAGGAAGGAAGGAAACAAGTGTCTGGAAAGAATATTAGTCTCTAGTTACCCATGTGTATCCAAATTGGATACAGCAAGTAGATGCTGAGTACATTTTATTACATTAAAATAGAATTGGATCTTTGAAATACTAGCAGGATTGAATTTTGGATGAGTGTATTTTGAATACACTGAAATAAAATTAAACCACCATGGAAGCCCAGGACTCCAGAATTTGTTGCCAGGAAACCTATTATTTGTACAATGTATCCTTAACAGTAGGAAACCTTGATGATTGTGTCACCATGCTTTTAAATGTTTTATCTGTCTACTGCAAGAAAAACCTAAGTGAAATTTGCAGTAATAAAACATAACTTATTGGAAATAGCTGTTTTTTTAAAAAAAAAACTTCATTATTATTTCTAAACATTTAGAATGCAATGGGAAATATGACATTGAAATCATAGAAGCAAAGAATGTGGCCTCATGGGCCATTGGGTCCAACCCCCTGCTCAGTGCAGCAATAAGGTTCATGTCTTCTTCTTACAAAATCAAAAGATATTTTTAATCAGTGGACAATTCCTTATAAATTAGACTATTTTATATTTCCATTACTGAAAGAATTTTTCCATGAGAACAAGGAGTTAAAAATTAAAGTAGCCTTTCTTCATTTGTGTATATCTCGTTTTTAGAACTGTGTGCACAGCATGTTAGAAACACTTTGACTTTAGAATATAACACAGGATTGGAAATCTTGCAGCCCTCTAGATATGGTTTGATTCATTGGCCATGTTGGCTTGGGTTAATGGGAACTGCAACTCAGCAACATCAAGAGGATCATCTGCTGCTTCCTGTTATCTCAGAGTGGCCAGAAGACTTCCAAATGAGGGGTACAGTGCATCTCCTTCAGGTTTTATTCCACATTTTAAAAGATGAAGGTCATAAAGGAATCCATCAGCACTGTAAAGAATGTTTTTTGGGGGGTGGGTTGGGTGTTTTTTTTAGCATATGTGGTTATCAATCCACATGAACCTGATTTGGGGGTAGGATTTAGCAGCTTGGATAGCTTCTTTGTGACATGGAAGCCATCAACTCTCCCTCCTGTGTCCGGTGCAGGAGTGGGCAAAGTGGTCCCCAATGTACCCCAGGGGTTAAAAATTGCTCCAAAATGCCCCCAAATACCTATTAGGGGGTGTGAAGTGCCCCTTGACTGAAGCCCACCTGTCACTGAGGGTTCAGAAACAATTTTTGCAATTTCCCCCCCAAAATACTGCTTTGCCCCCACATGCTCTAAAGCATCCCCTTGGGGGCATGGGGCACATTTCCACCATGTTTTATGCCTCCTCTGGGCCAATTTAGGTATGGGAGACACCTTTTTTTTGAATCAGGAAATGACTGGGAAGTGACTGCAGTTTGCTTTCTGTTGTCCCAAAAGGCCTCTCTTGAGCTTAAAATGGAGACCCCAAAACATGGTGAAAATGCCCCTCATTTTCTCCTAGCAGCTATTTGGGGGCACAAAAAATGGTTTTGACTTCTTTTTGTGGGAGCAGGTATGGTGGAGGGATTCAGCCGTCCAACATCTCCCGAGGGACTAAATGCCCCCCACTAGCTTTTCAGAGTTGCCCACTTTTTATCTCATCCTACATGCACAAGATCCATCAACCACATGAGCAGAAGATCACATAAAAGCAAATGTGTTCAACAAAATACCTGATAGCTTTACATTGCACTGACAGTCTCAGAGCACTTTGCCCCCTTCCTCTATTTCCTCCAAAAGTACTTTAAAAAGGCTGCTCTTAGAAGAGAGCTATGGCACCGTGCCGGCAAATATTCAAATCTGCATTGTCATACTGCACTGCCTTGCATCTATCTACTGCACTCCTGGGATTTTAAAAAAAAAGAAAAGAGTTGTTCTTTTTTTTTTAAGTTATAAGGACATGTCTGGTGTCCTTTGGCTCATTCTCTACTATCCTCAGTTATTAACTAATCAGAGCTCAGTTAAATAATGCAAAGTTCTGCAAAACATCTTCCTCTTATGTATCTCTTCTGCTTCTAAATTTGATTGTGGGAATTAAGGGCATTTCTGCACTAGACTGTTATAGTTATTATTCTACTTTCAACATCCTATGGAATCCTGGGATTTGCAGTTTAGGATTTGCAGTCCTTAAACTGCAAAGCCCAGGATTCCATAGGATGTTGAAAGTGGAATAATGGCACTATGACAGTCTAGTGCAGAAATGGCCAAAGTTGCTGTTATGTACCCTGACACATAGCTGCTAGTACCCCTGAGTCTGAGGCATTTTTTTGGCCTATTCAGTGATTACTCATGGTCAAACACATTTCTGAAGAGTATGTTTTGCTATATTGCACAGCTGGGAGTGGTGGAAAGGACTTTACAGTCTTGGAAGTTTAAGAGGTCAGCAGCTTTTGGGTGCTTGTACTGAATTCTGGCTCAAAACATTTAACTTCATGAGACGGACAATAAATGGCACATACACCATCAAGGCACATAGCAGTCAAAGTCAACCAAGTTATTTTGCATAGAAGGCCATACAAGCATCTCTCCTCATATCTAACAATAAATACATAGCAATAATAAAGTAAATAACTAGGAAGAGTATATATATTTCTATAATTTCTGAGAATATTAGTATTGATCATCTGCCCCACAGTTTGTTGTAAGACTTAGCTTTTTGTCATTTTTCCAAAGTGAGTTTTCATGAGTTGCGGAAGATGGAGGAATATTGGCTCAGATCCTGCATTGGGAAACATTGTAAAACTTCCACTCAGGCACAACTGCAACATGCCTCCCCTCTCCCCTCCTGCAGAACACATCTTCCTCCTCTGGGTGCACCCCTTCCACAGTCATGTAGTGGCCAGTGAAGAAAAGGGAGCATCAGAGAACCATCCAACTATTTCCCAACTGACAGATATACACAGCAATGTCATTGTCTAGAATCTTTGGAGGACCTCCAGGATGTCTTGGCAGATGCATTTGTTTTCTGCATCTGGCTATACAAACAGCCAGATGCCTCTTCAATATGCCCAGCCAGCCACTAAATGACTGCAAGAGAAGGTGCAGAAAGAAAGTGAGTCCTGCAGGGATTTTAGTAATTTCATGTAGGAAGCAATGAATTCTTCCTTCAGCAACAATCCCCATAGTGCAATATACTTATGTATGTTGCTAACAGGATGCTGGCCATAGTCTTATTCAATACACTTTGTTATATGGATCCTTCATAATTCCTGTTCCTTCATTTCCATCCACTGTTTCAATGTTTAGAGGGAGAGAAGGAGGAAGAGGGGGAAGAGGAGGCAATTGTCCTAAAAGAAAGAAGGCAGTGGGTATGATCTACACCTGTCTATGGCCATTTCCTGACTAGACTGTTATAGCGCTATTATTCCACTTGCAACATCCTAGGGTATCCTGGAGTTTGCAGTTTCAGGAGGGGCCAGATGGCCCCTCCCGAAACTGCAAACTCCAGGATTCCATAGGATGTTGCAAGTGGAATAATAGCGCTATAACAGTCTAGTGTGGAAATGACCTATATCGCAAACATTGTTGCTCTGCTATCTAATAACCACAGAGTTAGAGGGACTGCAGCAAGGTTACAGTATTTTCTTTCTCTTGAATAGACATTCTATAGGTGCGTAAAGGTTGCCTCTTTGTCAGTGAACATTGTCAGCCCCATTTTGAGCATTTAGTGAATCCTGTGACATGAATTTAGAGATTCCTTCTTTCCTTACACACTCCAGAATCTGCTCTGCGTTTAGGTCTGATCTTCAAAGGAACTAATCAAGGTGTGGATTCCCTACTCCCAAAATAGGTTCAACATCTTGGACAGTTCTTTTAAAGGTTCAGACTAAAAGCTGGAGTCATGGGCACACTGACATGGAAGCCACCAGCTGCCACCGGTATCACTAAATATTTATCAATAACTGGAGAGCCTCCTAAGTCATAGGTAGGTGATATACTTCACAGCTTTTCTCCACAGTAATACAGTTGGCCTTCCACATTTGTGGGTTTCACTTTCATGCATTTGATTATTTCCAAATCTCTCTAACCTCTGCCTCCGGTTCAGGTGCTTCTTTTCGGGGGGAACCTTCCTTCTAGGTATCCATTTAAAAGCCCACCTCTGCTCCTCCTCTACCACTGCCACCAGCAGCAGCAGCAGCTGCTTGGCCAGCTAAGGATGGCTTGCAACCTGATTTCTCAACACCACAAACTCTTTCCCCATGTCTTCCACCCATCCAAAGAAGGAGATGGGCAACAGAGAGAGGAAGTATAGGGCCACCATGACAGCTCACCTCTTTTCCCTCTCCTTTCTTTCTTGATTTGGACCCTGAGTGCCTGTTTTCCCCAAAATGTCTCAGCCCCCTTCCTGCAGACACAATTACACACACACACACATTTTGATGTTTGCAATTTTTCCATTTTTGCAAGGGGGGAGGTCCTGTGCTCATAACCCTAATGAATGTGGAAGACTGACTGTAGTATCCTTCAAGTGGAATGATGTCATTTCTTCTTCCATTAATGTAGTGGTGATGTTGTACTAGCATAAGATGTAAGGATGTGTTCCAGCTGCAAGTCTTACTTGAGACTCTGATTGAACTTTTTGGTCAGGTGCATGATTTGGCTTGTACCATTTTGGATAGCATCCTGTTTAGCTTGGGCTTGAATGAAATCTTGAACTGGGAATCCAAATCTTCATGCCTACCCACATTGACTAATATTGGAAATCAGTGAATGGGTAGGCCCTTTTTTTCACTGTGTCAGCATTGATTAGTTTGCAGGGAGCAAGACTGACACGTTTCAGAGAGAGGGGCGATTTTCTGTAAAAGCAGCCTTCATTATTTGCATTCTTTAAAAACAACATGATTACCTCTCCAAGTTCTGTGTGGACAATTGTTATAGAAATGACTTGCAGAATAGAGGTGGTTCTACTTAAGTAAACCGAAAGATTTCAGAAAAATAGGTGAAAAGTGCTGGATAGAAAAACCCATTCCATGAGAAAATTTTATGTCCAAGGCATATGTTGTACAGGTTTCTTTAAGCAAGAGATGTGCACAGTTTCACAAGGACAGAAATTGGCTGGAATCCTGTTGGGGAGTTGCAAATGCATAGGCATCGCAGTTATGGTGCTACACAGTAAAATCCAACAACATACAAAATAAAGCAATATCTTTATAGGACCAATTAAAAAGCACAGAATGCATCATGCAAGCTTTCAGAACTATACTGGCTTCTTCATCAGATAAAAAATAGGAGAAGAAAAGTGACCATGTTAGGGTCATAAACCTACATTTTGTCTCTGATGTTATTTCTGTTGTCAGTTTAGATGGTTTGGAGGGATAGCAGTGCAAGCAGAGGCCACTTCTTTTCTTGACCATGTGAGGATAGGTGACAAAAGGCAGTAAAAGTCAGGTAATAAAATGTCAGCTCCATTAGCAGGAGCAAATAGCTTTCCTTGAGATTTAAGCAATCTCTCTCCTGTGTAAGACTACCAGCCCCCTTCATAGGCAGTGTACAATGAATTTATCAAGAAGTCTCTGTACTGTTACATCTGGGAAAACTTTTAGGTGTTGTATAGGTAAATCTGAGAACCAATGAGTTGGAGTGATTTGAGTGTTAGACCGTGATCCTGGAAATCAGGGTTTGATACCCCACTCAGCCATGGAAACCCACTGGGTGGCCTCAGCCCCAGAAAACCGTGTGATAGGGTCACCAAAGTCAGAAATGACTTGAAGGCACACAACAATAGGTAAAACTATGCAGTGAATCCTATTCTGACCTCCCAATCCCCATGTAAGGGGCAGCAGCTGTGGGTCTCTTTCCATCCATCAGGAAGCAGCTAATTAGCACCCCTCTCATGATGATCAGGAAGTAATTAACAGATCCCCTCCCCTGAGTTCCCCCTTCTGCAGGAGATACCTCACACAAGGGAGTGGGTAGGATCGTCAGCCAGCTGCTTGCCAAACGACTGGGGAACAGGCCCCCATTGATTGCAGTGCTGCTGCTTGATAAAGAGGGTTTGGGGGCCTTTCACAGTTTTGCTGAATCGGCATCAAAATCACAGCAAATGCAGTAAGATAGAGTTGTATGGAATATGTAGAGCAAACAGTGGCATAGACAGGAGGACTTCCATGTCCATCTGTCTCCAAGAAGTGGTTGTGGTAGAGAGTGGTGGCGAAGATGAATGACAGAAGGGTCTGGTTATGTGCCTTCAGCACCTCTTGCAGGTCCAGGGGGTGATAAACGGCTCTGCATAGTATAATTCTGTGTGTGGTATTACCTCACAACACTGAGCCATGCAGGATTTCAGCCTGAATGTGTCTTTCTTTTCCTCTGAATCAAAATCACCTAACAATTTGGATTTGGTCTAGTTTGGCTACCCATATAGTGCCTCACTACAGATATAGCTTAGAAGGAAAAGTTCAGCCTCTGCTTTCTTCTGAAAATTGGCTTCAAGCTGGTTCCAGTTAATTGAATTTATTTATATTTTTCAAGTTTTCAGTTCTACAGCTCATAATAAACAGTTTCCTGAGAGCATTCAAAATCTAATTTTCCAAATCCCAGCCCATTTAGATTACATAAATTACATGGTATGGTTGTTCTCCTAGATGGACTTTGTACAATCATGTTTATAATTAAGTGAAGGTCTAAAGCTCTGTTCCACAGGCAAGTAAGCAATCAAATCAATTTCATTTTTTTTTTGCCATTAAATTGTTTTATGTATATATGAACTGATAATCATGGTTTGTACATCTGTCTCAGCATCCTTTTATGTATTCCCATCAGAATATTGGAAAGCTCATCCAAACAGTACATAATTCCCATGAAGTGATGTTCATTGCCCATTAATTTTGGAGAGGATGTGAAACAGCATGGTGGGGAGCTAATTCATTAGTAGATCAGATAGTTCAGAGGGTTGATTGATTTGATTTATATCCTGCCTTCCTGATAAAATAGGAGGCATACTATAAAACAAAGAAGCTAAAACAAAAAAATTAAAAAGCATTAACCAATCAATTCAATTAGAACTTCATTCTGGAGACATTAAAACAATTAGAAATGATGGATTAGAGCTAAATGATAAGGAACATAGGAGAAATGGTTATAGAGAAAATATCTTCTTGGAAATGAACATATATTTGGAAATACATTATCTGTGAAATATTTGAAAGTGCGTATGTATAGAAATAGAATAGAAAGAAATAGAAAGTTGTTGTTGGGAATTGTCTGGACGAGTAACAATTGAACATGAGTGTAGCATGTTGTAAAACTGATATATACAATAAGCAATATAGATACTGACAATATAGAAATAAGCAGACAATTTTAACAGAATTGTGGGAGAAACATTACACTAAAAATGGAGACCATGCGATAACAAAAATACATGTTAAATAACATCTTTTTCAAAGGTAAATAATATATAGAGAAGCATTAAATACCTCGAAGGGAAGAAGTTGGGAAAAATGATTGCTTATCAAGTAGGAACACAGAGCAGCAGTTACTGCTACAAATATAGTAATTTTGAAGTAACTCTATACATTGTAATCTTGTACTACACAGAAGTTCAATTAGTCTATTAGTTTAATTTATTTTTTATCTTTTTATACTATATATATAAAGTATATATAGTATAAATCTATAATATATATATATTTATACTATTTGTATGTGTGTGTGTATATATATATATACTATACATCTTTTTATACTAAAAAAGGAAGATAATAAACCATAATTATTACTATACTGTACACATTGTTGGAACAACTATTTATTTACATTACATTGTTTATTTTGTTTTTAATAAAAATATATGAAAAACATATATTTAAACAATACATATTTAAAAAACAGCACTCCCATTGTGCATCCTTCTACCCAAACCAGTTGAAGGCTGAAGGCCAGAGTTCCTCGAACTTAAGACATAAAGGACGTGCTAAACTTTTCCCAGGCACCAGTTCTGCACCAAAGGAAATCAGAGAGTAGAAAAGTTACTTTTGGGAATGACAGTTCTAAGAATCTCCCAGCAAGCATGGCTAGTGGCTGAGGGATTCTGTGGGCTGTTGTCCAAAAGGTAACTTTTCTATCCCCTGAAAGAAAAATCATGTGCTTCTCTTTCATGCAGCAAATTCCACACTAAGAGCTTTATGAGTGGGTTTGTTTGTTTATATATGTAACATGCAAGTAACAGCAGCCACAGCAGCAGATACTGAAACCACCAGAACCCCCAAATGGGGGAGACTATATTTTATGAGGGTTTTGAGGTCCAGAAGTTCTGCATGGACCCAGCCCAGGCGATATTGCCTATTACTATGAGAGGGGAAAGGAGGATAAACTCTAGCTCATTATGGAAACTTGCATCATTGTATCTGTTGTCCAGATCCTGTTGGGATCCCTTAAGGATTAAAAACTTTACATTGATCAGAAACTTGTAGAATTCTCCAGCTCTGTGTTGTTATTGAATGAAACTAGCAAAGGCAGCCATTTTTCAGAAGTGTAGAATGAGTAATGGTAATTTCAAAACTGATGCAAACTTTCTACACAGACTGTATGCAGGTGATGAGTGATTATGGTGCCAATGTGAGAAGACAGCCCATGTTACAAGTTTGTAGCAGCTCTTCTTCCCCAAACATATTTGGGTCCTCGTGGTAATAGCAGTGATGGTTGAACTCCTCATCTGATTTTTCTCCATAGAATTTTCCCCATCAGATTTTTTTCCAGACTCTAATTCTTCTTATCCTAAAGATCACACAGCTCCATCATTCCTAACTAAACAATGGTCTGTGAAGGACTGTAGTATCGTGGCTGCTTGAATGTGCTCATGAACTCAAACTGCAGAAGGCAACAAGAGGAGCACAGTTATCTATTCTTTTTCAAAAAATAATTTTATTCATGTTTCAACAGATAAAACAAACAATAATTTCTGCAGTGTTTACATGTAATGTTATTCCTTCTTCCTTTCCTTTCTGGATTACAATTATTGATATTCCCTCTATTTATTATACCATGTATCGCAATAAAAAGTTAGTAATCTATGATTTGTTAGTTCCTGCTATATATCTCTACTTTGCTTGTTACATGATATTTCCTTAACTATTAACTGTATAATAATTATCATGACAAATGTATTACCCTCTGTCAACCCTCAACCCAAATCTGTAACAATCTTCCACTCTTTGTTAATATCCTCATCTGATTTCCCTTTCAATCTTTGTGTAAGTATGTCCGCATTTCTGTTTTCCATAAAAGCTGTCCACCACTGTTCCGTTGTGGGTGTAGTTTCATTTTTCCAAAGTCGTGCATATTCAATATGGGCCGTCGTCACCATGTACAATATAATTCTCCAATGCCTCTTAGCTGGCATTCCATCTAATGTATGTGTCATATTTAACAAGTAAAATTCGGGTGTCATCCCGAGTTGAATCTTCAAAATTGAACTTATTTTCTTATGTATTTCTTTCCAGTATTTTTGTGCTCCAGGACATGACCACCACATATGAAATAGTGTACCAGAGTTCTCTTGACATTTCCAACATTGACCTGTACCTGTCTTATAAATTGTCTTTAATTTTTCTGGTGTCATGTACCATCGATGAAATAATTTATAGTAATTTTCTTTTAAATTTTGGGCAGCAGTAAATTTCTGTGTACGTTGCCAGCTCTGTTCCCACCATTCTAACTGTACTGAGTGTCCAACATTTTGTGCCCAGTGTATCATCGCAGCTTTAACTGTCTCTTCCTCACATTCTTGTTGTAAAATTTCTTTATACAAATATGCTAATAAATGTGGTGGATTTTCTCTTAACATTCTCAATAAGTAGATTTGTTCCTTTTGCTGTATTCCATAAGTTTGTACATCCATCTGAAATCTTTCCTTTAGCTGTCTATAGGGAAACCAGCTTAATTTTATTCCTTCAGTTTCCAATTTCTCTCTTGATTTCATCTTCACACCAGAGTCATCTGTTATGTCTAATAAGTCTTCATATCGTAGCCATTTATCTGTCTTTCCAGCTCCCAAAAAAGGCTTCTTGCGGGGAGACCAAATTAGGTAACTGCCTTATATTTTTCTTCTTATAGTCAATCCATATTCTAAGTAGCAATTTCCTTATAAAATGATGCATAAAATCTTTATCTACTGCTGCTTTTCGGTAAAACATATAGGCATACCATCCCATTCTTAAGACTGCTCCCTCTAACGCCAGCATTCTTGAGTTTTGAAGATTTAACCAGTCTTTTATCCATGTGAATGCTGCAGCCTTATAATATGTTTGTAGGTCTGGCAAGCCTAAACAACCTCTTGTTGTTGTGTCCATCATGATTCTCCATTTAATTCTTGGTTTCCTCCCCTGCCATATGAACTTAACTATATCTCTTTTCCATTGAACAAAAGGTTTAATGCTTATAATAATGGGCACATTTTGAAAAAGATAGTTCATTTTTGGTAAGACATTCATTTTTATCACTGATATCCATCCCAGCAAAGATATTTTTAATTGAGTCCATTTTTCCAAATCTTGAGTTATCTCTTTCCATTTTTTATCATAGTTGTTATGGTACAATTCATTATTTCTTTGTGCAATCCAAACTCCTAAATATTTAGCTTTCTGTCCTTTGTTAAATCCTGTAATTTGTTTGAATTCAGCTTCTTCCTTCTCCCTCATATTTTTTGATATATATACTGTTTTTTCCTTGTTAATTTTAAAACCAGAGTAATCTCCGTACTCTTGAATAGTATCCATCAATCTTTGGGAACTCTTGAGGGGATCATCCAAAAAAAGTACCAAATCATCTACAAAAGCTTTGAGTTTATATTGAAATTTCCTTATCTGGACTCCTCTTATTGCCACATCTTCTCTTATATTATTGTTGAGTGTTTCTAATGTCAAAATAAATAGCAGAGGTGATAAAGGACAACCCTGCCTGGTGCCTCTCAAAAGTTATCTATTCTTTTTACGAGCACCTTGAAATCAACTCCATCTTATGACAACACTATTACTGGGTTTGTTTGGTGAAATTTATTCAGAAGAGGTTTGCCATTGCCTTCCTCTTCAGCTGACAGACTGTGAATTGCCCAGAGTACCTCACTGGTTTTCTGTGGCTGAGTGGGCATTTGACATCTAATTTTCTGGAATCAAAGGTCAAACCCCCACTCAGCCACAGAAAACCACCAAGTGACCTTGTCTTTTTAAATCTGAGAGCCCACATGCTGTAGTGGTTTGGTCATTGGACTACATTGGACTACATTGGAGACTGTGGAAATCCACTGGGTGACCTTGGGCATATCACACACTCTCAGTCCCAGAAAACCCCATGATATGTTCAGCTTAGGGTTGCCATAAGTTGAAAATGACTTGAGGCACACAACAGCAGCAGCAGCAGCAACAATAACAATAACAACTTCTGGAGTCCTCATCTAACATTCATACTACTGCAGTATGCTGGCTCTTACAGGAGTCTCTTAGAAAGGACTTTTCTGGGATGCATGGGGCTGCTTTGAAGCCTAAGGCAGCAGCTGCTGAGAAATGCCCAAATCTCAAGCAGCAAAGATGTCCAAGATAGCCTGACATGACAAGTTTTTAAAATCTGCATCCCCTAATGGGATGGGAAATGCTCTTTCTCTATGGAGGGATATCTTGTCTCTTGTGTCCTTTGCAGAGCTCCACCAGGGTTTGTTGGGAGCAGCAACTATTTGGGACTCCTTACCACTCCTGCCCCAAGCAGTCCAATGGAACAATGTCATTGTTGGGGACCCTGGCCTCAGAATGAAAACCAACTACTCACTCCACAGGAGATTTCCTTTGAGAGGATCTTCTGGGTTGAAGGAGGCTGGTTTTACAATCCAAGATCATGTGTGTTTTAATCTGAGCCAGATTAAAATACAAGCTGGAGAAGAACTGAAGGGCCTTCCTACCTCTCCGGTGAGATAATCATCACAAACTTCCCATGCTCATCTCTGAAATAGCATCTCTGCTTTATAGCTCTAAAGACAACTTTAAAACATCCTGGTAGGAAAAGAAACAGTGTTAGAGGAAGCTTGCCTCTTTCCTGGAAAGTAACAGAACAGAATAACCATATGCTCACTCTTTTCTTTTCTGGAAGAGAGTAATATCAGGCATACTGCTGCAGCAGAGTAATATGGTTGCACAAGAGGATCAAGATACCAGATACCTATATCTTCATCAAAAGATATATATTTGTTTCTGCCCCTGTCTGAAAAACGTGCATGCAGGCACACATTCTAGATTTGGATAGATTACATTTTACTTCTATCAGTGGCAGCACTATCTTTCACGATAGTAAGAAAATGAATCTGCTCAGCAGTTTACAGGAAGTTCCCAACTTTTGACATCCCATTATCTGATGATTTGCTCTTTTGATGCTTCTAAATTAAGGGGAAGTTCCATTAATTCAATGGGAGTTCTGTTCTTTCATCAGTTCTTCTTGGCTATGGAGGTTTGCTTGGAGCCACTTGCATGAGTGCACTGCTTGTAAAGCAAGCTGATGGAGGAAACAGGTGCTAAGCTGGTTGAGAGACTTTGCAAGCAGCACGCATGCAGTTAGTTCCAAGTAAACCTCCTTAAGTCTTTCATGCTCTCTACAGTACAGTACATGGCTTACACTTTTCAACTAATTCCATTTTCTGACAGTGCTGTGGTCCCTAACCTGTCAGATAAATTGAGGAAGCCTCTAGTCTATAGTCCTGTAAAGGAGCTTTCCAAGGTGTTGGACTCTATGCCCCAAATAAAATCCAGAGTGGATCCATTGCCCCAGAGACATGGGATCCACCAGTTGTCACTGTTTCCAGTATGACAGTCTTAAAGAAATATGAAATAGGCAGAAGCAAGCCTATGAAATGTGGCTTTCCAACTGTACCATTTACCTATATGAGCAGTTCCATCTGCCAAACAATACTGCACTCTGAAGCTTTCGCTATTTCTTCATTGTGTAAGGTTGTGACATTTTGTGGAATCTCAACTTGCAAGGTGAATTAATGAAAGTGTACTTATCTTGAGGAGCACCCTGAGAGGAGGCTTTGTAGAACCCATTTTCCAGCTGTATTATATTTTTAAACAACAGACAAAGGGACAGAAAGGAAAGCAAACCTCACTGATATTTCAGTCTCTAATAGCCTTGTATAATTTCTGTATACTTTGTAAAAATACATGCTGACCTGCTCTACTATTCACCTTTGGATCCCCACCTTAACTATACCTATTTTCTTTGAATACTGTTTATAGAACAGAATGTCTTTCAGCTTACTAAAATGTATTTCCAATAATAAAATGAATATATTTATGACTGACAGGCTTAGACCGGGTAAATGCATCATATAAAGTTTTACTTCAAGCTTTCAGTTTGAAGGGATGTGAAAGCTAATCAGTGAAGAAGAAAAATATCTGCGTATGATCAAATGCAACAGAATAGCCTACACATGTATAGAATACTATCTATGTTTGCAGGGGTTATGGATGCTGTAATACAATTATGAGTTGTTACTATAATTATTTACCTAATATGTGGGCCTTTTTAGGCAAGCTGTTAATACCATAAATGCAAATTTTCCCATTCATCATAGAAAACAAGCATCATTATGGTTGTGTAATTTTAAATGCAAGCAGATGGCAGTTTTTATAAATTATGTTCTTAGAAAACCCACACGTTGTTTTATGGGATTGAAGGCATCACGCCTGCTTTTGAGCCAAACTTATCTCTTCTTGAGCAAATTTATTTTCTGTTTTTTTCTGTTTCTGTCTTTCCATATTTTAAAAGGTTGCCTACAGTGCCAGGAACGTGCCCCTAACCATTCAAGTGATTCAGAAACCTTCTCCCAAAGTTATTGACAATCAGCCCCAAACACTGTGGAGGTTTCTTGGCTCAAGCATATTTCTGTGGCTGAATTTACCAAACTCATAAAATGGGCATAAAATCGGGGGTTTAATGATTGCACAGGGAGGAAAAAGATGTCAGACTGCTGGATACACATCCATCTTAGCCCCCTCCTTGCCTTCTCAAGGTGAAGAGAAATTTAGATGCACAGGTATACTTCAGTTAATGCAGTAGGTGTGTTCCTGGGCATACCTTGTTTGGCACCAGAGGCAGAAGTAACATGAAAACAATAGGGATAGGTTGCTACACCACAAAAAAAGCAGTTAACAGGTTTCAGTATTTTCTAAAAATCAAAACTAACAGTATATATCACCAGGTCAGATAGGCCTTGAGCTGAGTTTGTTTCCTTTTCCCCAAGTCTCCTATATGGCAGTGGTTTTAATAACTGTCCAGCCCCCTCCCCTATGATATTATTGGTGACAGAAACCCTTGCATGGGGATTTCTTTGGAGAAGGCAACTTTGTGTAGCTTCTTTCTCCTAGCAATTGTCTCTGTGCTTGTCTTCTGCCTTGCCTCTCTAGCTTTGGAAATTTGGCTAGGCTGGGCTGGGCTAGGATAGAATAGAATACAATAGGGCAGGGCAGGATGTCTGAACACCAGTGTGCCTCTTGACACCTCACCTCTGGTGCAGTCATGTACACATCTGGGCAGCTCAGGAAAAGTCTTCACAAACCCACAAATATCTTCCCTGACTAGAGATGGCTTACCATCAATTCCGGTTTTTTCTACTGTCTAATTTTTCCTGTCATAAGTCCCCAACATTCCATTTCACACATCAATTTGTGATTTTAAAAAAAACCCTCAGTATAATCATTGTCATGTTGTGCACAATTTCTCTTTTATACATATTTATGTAAGCATTTTTGCTAAATGTACACATTTTTGCAAGCAACACTTCCTGTGTGCTATTTTTACTGTGACATACTTTTTGTGTCCACTTATCTCTTCTACACATATTTGTTTTACATATTTCTTGATTTCAAAATTAGGAAAAAAATACATATAGAAGGATAACTGTGATTTGGTCAATGCATTGTGAATTAGGTAGGTTTGCATTCATATGCAACTGAATGAATTTTTGCTACATCTCTGCTGGTGACATATGTTCCCTTGCATTCAGTTTGGGTTGACAAAGTAGTGTATAAATCATATAATTTTAAACAAAAGCAGCATAATGATGAAATAAACATGTAATAATAATGTCAGCAGTTAAAACCTGTGGCAAAAAAGGGCATAAAAAGCAGAATCCACTCTGTAATCTTCAAAAGCCTGATTGAATAAAAAACATCTGTACCTTATGGTGGTCCAAACCAACACCAGCAATGCAGATATGAGAAGGAGAGTGTTTAGAGACCATGCAGAGCTGCCAGAAAATGGCTTCCAGCTCCTGGATGCTAACTTTGACCCAAGGATGCCACTTGGAGCAGGACTCCATTAGTTGGTATAAAGATATTCATATAAGATGAGAGAAGGAGGGTATTCACTGGAAGGTACCCTTATCACAACCCATATACAACTTCAAAGCCAGCCAATAGAATCACCCTGAATTTATCCTGGTGGGGTGGAAGTAGACAGGAGGAAGCATACATCCCCTCCCCACGACTGAGATAGATCAAGATTGGAAGCACTGAATACATTATTTTAAATTACTTTAATTGAAAATTGAAGATAAGACATAAAAGGAGTAGCAAACTACATATCTAAGTAACACAAATACAACATTCTAAACTCTAATAAATGACAGAAGATTACAAATCTGTAGAGAGGTTTGTTTCATAGGTATCTATTGATTGGATTCCATCAGCACACACACACACACACACACACACACAGCCTTGCACAGATGTTTGTGGCACACTTAATTGATGTTTGAATCCAGAGATTGGAAATGGTACTTTCTTGGACTACATCTTCCATCATTCCTCAGCTAGAACAGTAGTCCAAAAGTAATGCTTCCAAGTTCAATTTCAGATGTGCAGCACTGGCTGGTTTTCATCAAAGGGGACAGCTCATGTAGCTTAAAAAAACAAATGACAAGCTCTACAGACACTTCTGGTTGGGAAAAAAAACCCCTACAGATATTCTTGGTCACCACACTCCATTTCTTAACCTTCTTGTATTTCTGTAGTTTCTCAGGCAAGTTCAGAACTTGCTTTGTCCTGGGTTGTATATTTATGTTATATTATTTACACAACATAATTTCTAGACCATTTGACGTAAAAATTATATCTTAACCATACAACAGAATTGTGACAGCCTTAAACTGATAAAACGGTATATACCCAGCTTAAAGAGCATAACCTAAAGGCAAATACTAAGAAAAAAACTGAACAGTGTTTCTTCAAGTGGGGCCAAAGACATATAAGAGATAAAACATATCTTCCATCTAACAAAGTACAAAAAAGATTTGGCTCTGAGTGCCTGCCAGGTGAAAAGCTGCCAGCCATAGTACTGTAGTTCTTAAGAAGTCTGTACCTAACTGCGTATCTGGTAGAGCGCCTTTATATACCTGGTATCATTCAAGGACTTAAAGAAAAGGCTGCTATAATCAATAGGGTTTATTATTACACACAGAGAGAAACGAACAATGAATACTACAGCTCACATATGATTCAAAGATGAGTTCAAAAATTATCTGAGTACTGATTTGGAACAAAATTCCACCTCCCTTTAAACTCTAAAACTGATTCCTTTCAAACAGAAAGCTTTCGTGCAGGGAGGAGATAATAATTTACTTACCATGTGCTTCCTTCTGCCTCATCTTTTGTGTTTATATAGCTAAATAAACATGATAGTTCTTAGCCAACTATAAACATGACTTTATTTTTTCTTGAGAATTAAAAAAATGTTTTGACAGTTTAATAGCACATAATGTGATTCTTTATAATTTATCCTGTCTTTAGATGCAATAATGGCTCTGAAATACTTTGAATAACACTGTCCCTGAAAAATCTTACCCTTTCCCCCACTACAGTCTTCACCATGTAATATGTAAACACTCCATCATTAAGTGCAAGCCAAATTGTTATTATTGAGAGTACCCCGTTGTGTCCGGTAATTATCAGCTGCAAAACTGCTTTAAGATGAGAAATAGGAAGTTTTGTTTGGCTCCTTAATGAAAACTTGAATCTAAGGCTAAGCTATTCCCTGCTGTTTGCCCTGTCAAGAAAGCTGCTGCAGAATACATAATCAAAATGAACCGGACACTGTACGTGTAAGTCTAAAAAAGAGATGCATTCTAGAAGGTTTCAAAAAATGAGTAGAACTAATTTTAAAAGGTAAGGAGTACTTTGTCTTCCTGAGTAATACAATAAAAGTTTACTGTGTTAAGAAATGGCACTGCAGCCATACTCTCAGGTTAGTTTACGCATGATTGTATGTGACTATCTTCCATTTTTTGTGGGGATGCCCCAGGGAAAACAGAAAACTACAGATAATTTCAGAGATTTCATGCTAACTTATGTGGTGAAGAACGTGTGTGTGAATTACTTACAGCCTCTGTTACTCAATTGTCTGACCCACCATGTAAAACAAAGATTTAAAAAAAGCCGAAATCGGAGGGAAAGTCATTATTTGTCAACCAAAACTTTGCTATGGAAGAAATAGTTTTCTTTTTTGAAAAACTCCAGATACTAACAAACTTCGTCTAAAATGCTCAGCAGGGAGTACAAGATGGTACTGCCTCTCTTTGCACTGGTTAACATAAAAGGGATTTTGACACCACAGTTTTCTTGTAGCTGTTTTGAAGCTGCTGGAACAGCACACAAGTCTCACGTGTCTTAAACCTGGGTCTACATTTTAGGAACTAAATGAAATTTGCAATGAATGGGTCTTTCAGACAGGGAGAATATGAACCAATCTTATCTCATTTTAACCTTTCTTCATAGAAAGTGTGAGACATTAAGTAACCAGTTTGAAAAGCTGATGACCCCCAAACCACCCGATGAGTTCCAAAGCAATTGTTTGTGCATGTTCAAGTCATTTCCAACTTATTGTAACCCTATGGCAAATTTATTACAGGGTTTTCTTGACATTGCCTTCTTTTGAGGCTGAAGAGATTATCCCAAAAGGTGGGGGACATTGAGGTCCTCCAGAAGTACCTGAGCCTTAGCAAACAGATGGAGAATTAATCAGGAGGCCTGCAAGAAGTGGGGTAATCTAGTGAGATCTTTCCACCAATGTTGACAGAGATTTCACAGAAACAACCAGCCAGAATTGGGAGAATTCAGTTATGCATACACATAAGATTCAGACATTCACAAACTCACAGAAGAGCTAACTGGAGTAAAGGTTGATAGCGAGATTTCAGAGAATGGACAATATTCACCAATTCGGAAGAGCAGCAAAGAAATAGTGGTTTGACTCAAGCCATTTCTGCACTACACTGTTATAGTGCTATTATTCCACTTTCAACATCCTATGGAATCCTGGGGCTTGCAATTTAGGGAGGAACATTTAGAATTCTCAGCCAGAGAGCTCTTTGGCCTCAGTAAACTACAAACCTCAGAATTCCATAGGATGTTGAATGTAGAATAATAGCACTATAACAGTATAGTGTGGAAATGGCCTTAGACTTTCATCTAAGGGCAGTATAAATCGGCACTCAAAATTACCGAATGATGTTCAGCAATTGATGTACTACATCTGAGCTAGTAAAAAAAAATGTGGCTTTAAGTACTCTTTATCTGCTGCCTGGATGGTGATTATGTTAACAACTCTATGGACAATGGAGTTTAAAATGAACTGATGGCTTTAGCACGTATGTGACAAGGAATTAATGGCCGGTCTGATAGTTTCCAGTACTGGGCAGGCATGGGATAATGGAAGAAACTCTAATCAAACGATAGTGGATACTGAGGGCCCACTGTACTCCAACCAATAAAGATAGTGTGTGATGAGATATTAGGAAAAGGTCAGATGCCAGATTCATGGAGAAGTGCTTACATTACAGTGATTCACAAAGATAACACAGATGAGACTTTAACTATAGCCCCATTATTAAATAATGACCATAAGATATTTAGTATTTTTCTGGCTAATAGACTTTGGAAACAAATTACTCAGCATATTCATGAGGATCAGAGTGGGTTTTTGCCAAAAAGACAGCTAAGGAGTAAGAACTATTCTTAATATCACTCAATATTTGGAATATCACAATGATAAAAAGGCAGCTTTGATTTTCCTAGATGCAGAGAAAACATTTGATAATGTTTCTTGAAATTTCTTATTTCAAGTACTGGAGAGAATGGAATTTGGTGAAAAATTATTTGGGCAATAAAGACAATATGTGGAAAAAGCCTGTGTATCTTCTGAGGTGATTTTAAGTATTAGATCTTTCATTAAATGAGAGTGCTATGCAGATAACCTTGAGTGACTTGATGGACAAATGTATTCAGATAATCAGAATTTGGAGGGTACCACATTTGTATTTTGTACTGAAATTAACAAGTTCAAATACACACACACATAGGCATAGACACACACTCCTATTGTCTTCTCCCAGAGATCCAAGTTCCTCATCCTTACTTTCAAAGGTGTCTCCATCCCTTTATCTTCCTGCTTTTTTATGTCAAAATAGTTCTACTTATACTATTTTGTCTTCCAGTTCCAGCAGCCTGAACCATCCAAAAATTTCCTACTGTTTCAAAAGACTCCCAACTGCCCCCCAACTCACATGTGCGTGTGCGTGTGCATGTGTTTAATTTCCTTCATATGTCTTCTCAAAACTCACCCTCTTCCATGAAGTGTCTGGAATTTCTTCAGCCTCCCATGCCCTGCTATGTGTATCTAATAGTGTGTAACTGAATAAACAGTCTTCCATCCCTTCACCTCTTGTTTGTTTTCTGTTGATTTTTAGTTTGTATGCTCCTTTTGTGCATGGATATTTCCCTTGTACTGTACAAAGTGTCCACACACACAATGGTGTATACTATGTGGAAGCAACAGTTGTGAGGGATCATCTTGAAGTCTTCAAATAGCTCTTTGTTATTGTTGTGCGCCTTCAAATCATTTCCAACTTATGGTGACCCTCAGGGAAACCTATCATGTTTTTTTCCTAGGGGCTGAGAGTGTGTGACATGCCCAAGGTCACTCAGTGAGTTCTCATGGCCAAGCGACGAACTAAACCCTGGGCTCGAGGGTTGTAGTTCAACACTCAAACCACTACACTACAGTAATATTATTCAGGGCTACATGAGTAGCATGCTGCAGTTATCCATAACTTAGCAGTGGCAGGATGATATTGTAGGACCTGGAGCATTCTACCACTACTCAGTTATGGAGGGCTTCAGCAGGTCATTATATTCATTTTTCCTCAAAGTAACTTTCCAGCTCTAAGTCAGAATGTGTTATTATGTGCGTTCAAGTTAACTTTGACTTATGATGACCAGAGGAGGATTCAAAGACATAGTTTTAATCTGGATCAGTGTTACAAAGGGATCTTGTAACACCTTTGAGACTATCTGAGAGAAAGATGTTGGTAGCATTTGCTTTCATAGTTGAACAGAGACAATGGTTTCCTCGCACACTGCACATATTATAATGCTAGTGAACTCCTAGTCTCATGAGGGTTCTCTTGAACAGTTTATCACCTCTCTTTGCTAGTTCCCAGGCAGCATCACATTATATTCCAATAACTCCTTCCACCATTCATATGGCTTAGGCAACATCTTTCTTCCTGCCTTTGTTCCCCAATAATCATAGTTAAAACTGAACTTTTCACCTCATCACCATACTCACAAGTTTTTCATTTCTATTGCTATTCACACATACAGCCCACTCATAAAGATCTGTTCCTGGGCATTTTACTCCATACATCTGATGAAGTAGACTTAAGTCTACAAAAACTTATATTACCAACTTCTTTCTCTCAAAAGTTCTATAAGATCCCTTTGCATCCAGAAGAAAATTGTCATTGTCTTCCCCTCAGGTTGAGACAGTGTGACTTGTTCATTGGGTTTCCATGGCTGAGTGGGCATTTGGACTCTGCTGTCTCAGAGCCCTAGTTCAACACTCAAACCACTGCACCACCATTATACAGGGAGTGTAAATGACAGAAGTGAATGAACTAGGAGTGAAGATAATATCTTAATATAAAGGTATTGGATGTGTGGAAAACAAATGCAAATTATAGTACAGAAACCATAGCAGAAGGGGAAAAAAGACTTGACATTCAGAGTTTCCAGGTTGCAACTTAACTTAAATAAACATGTATATTATGCTTATTTATTTTGAATTGCAGGGAATGCTACATCTTATCAGTACGTTGTTATACCCCATTTCCTTTTAGAATTGAAAGAATGCTAGAGAAAACTCACATATGCCACACTGCAAGGAAAATGCTAAGAACTGTTCAGAGATTTCTGGCAGTACAAAAACATCTTAGTTATGTTCAGTGACATGCATGTCCATCATACTGAAAATGTATCTTTCATGCAATTCATTGGAAAAAGCAAAACACAATTTTGTGGAATAGAGCTCTCTTCTCAGTCCCACACACCCTTAGAAGTGCCAACGGGAAACACTGGTACCATAAAAAAACCCACCTAGCACAGTGTTTTTTTCTATTAGGCTAGCTGCTTTGGACTATGCTACCATATTTTTCTGCTACTCTACAGTGTTTGTATGGCTCACATGCAGATTGTCACATTCCCTGAGTATCTAGAACAAAGCTTGGAAATATTACTTTTGGACTCAAACACCCAGGATTCTCTAGCTCCATGTCTGGGGAATTTTTGGTGTTTTAGTTCAAGCAAGTAACTTTTCCAGGCTTTCATCTCAAAGATTTGGATGCGCAAAATTCTCATCTTCTTAGCATTTCTCACAAAATCCATCAGTTTTCCATTTTGTCCTATATTTCACAAGGGGATAGGCTATGGACATTGAACAAAACTGAGCCACAAGATTTTTTTTTAACTAGAACAAAACATTTGAAGTATGTTTATGGTAGTACTTTTCAGGTCTAACTAGCTCCTGGTCCATTTCCATGACCAGTTTAAACCACTAATATGACACTATAAATCAGGAAACTCTGTCAATTACAAGGGCCTATTTCTTCTCTGGGACTCTTCAGGTACAGCACAGATTACTCAAAATGCCAAAAACAAAACAAAACACTTCTGGTTTTTAAAAGAGAAAAGGTGCCTGCAATCATTTAAAAAGGTGAATTCCCACTCTTGGAGGCTTCTAGGACAGGCTATTTACCTCTTTGAAGGGCAGAAGAATTTGCAATCCTAGGAGTCATGAAGGGTCAAGGATGACAAAAATGTTTTTGGGGCCATATATGGTACAGAACAGCACTCTGCTCACCCCTGCTATAAATGTTTAACCATGGAAGATCAGGATACCTGGAAGACATCTGAAAGATGGCCTTCTCCAATATATGTCTATTTAAAACAGAGGTAGTCAAATGTGGAGACAGCAGGGGTCAATTTTTGCCCCCCTTCTCCATGGGGTGCACCATTGCTTTTTGGTGCACAAGAAGTGAGATCACATTGCTTCTGGCCATCATTTTAGCCAATTATCAACCAATTATTTTGGGGTTTTGAGGGCTTTTGGGACAGCTGTTGGAAGATGGAAACATTCAAATTTGTGGCTGGTTTTGGGTTGATTAGGCCAGTTTCCAAGCAAAACATTGCTTCAATGTAAGGGCTTTTGTGGGGCCTCAGGGTCTCCAAAAGTGAGGCTCAGGGCTTGAATGCACCCCAAAGGTGTCACTTTGCCAACCCTTATCCTTAACCTTACACTCATCTTCTGACATCTGCCATGAATGAAGTGAGGCAGCTTGTTACTAACGAGAGGGCTTTCTCAGGGATGGCCAGTTCGCTCTGGGCAGCAATGTTTTGGGGGCATCTTGGCCCATAGCCACACCCCCATGTGCCCTGGCCATGCCCCCACACACTGCGACCATGCCCTCATGCACCACGGCCATAGCCTGATGCCATGGCCCCGCCCCCTCCCACCCCCCCTCTGCACACTCCAAGCTTCGCCACTGGTGATGGCACAGTAGCTATGGAAAAGTCTCCCCAGAGAGGCTCATCTGGTGCCTTATTTTTTTTCTTTCCTGAAGTACTAGATAAGGGCCTTTTTATTCACAAGTAACTAGACTTGCATTTGAAATTTTAAAAAAAATCAACTTGTTTTTAAATAAACCTTGGACTCTTGCCATTTCATTGATTTTTAAAAACTGAGCTGCCATTTGTTTTCTTCTCCTTCTACTAGAATATAAGATTTATTCTGTCGTTTCATGTTAGGTTGTTTTTAATTACTGTATACTGTAAATTTAACATGTTAATCTGTTTTGTTTCTTCCTCCTTAGCCACACAGAGAATGTGTGTTTAATGGGCTGACTCATATATCAGAAGAATTGTTCTCAATGGTTATTCCCTGGTGTTAAGTCTAAATAATATGCTTATTTGATAACTGTCTTATACAATAAGATAGCAGCTGTGGTAGACATTCTTTCCTCCTTGCTAAGCAAAGTAACAAAGATATTTATGTGCCAGTCACACTATGTAATTACCCTTGGGTAAGCTGCATTGAACGTGATATAGCTTGCCTGTTATTAGACATGTCTAGAGGCCTTTCCACAGTACACTGTTATAGTGGTATTATTCCACTTCCAACTTCCTGTGGAATTCTGGGGTTTGTAGTTTACAAAGAACTCTCCGGCTGAGAATTCAAAATGCCCCTCCCTAAATTGCAAACCCCAGGATTCCATAGGATGTTGAAAGTGGAATAATAGCACTATGTCAGAGTAGTGCGGAACTGCCCTCGGATTGCACTGCAGGAATTGTGGCCTAATTTAAATGGTGACCAGTCGCTATATCTGTCTTAAAATTGTGGCAATGAACTAAAGTGAAGCAAATAATTATACAGTCAGCCATCCACATTGGCTGAGGTTAGGGTGCAGACCCCAACAAAAGTGGTAAAACCACAAATATCAAAATGTGTGTGTCTGTGGGAAGGGGGCTGAGGCATAACAAAGAGATAGGTACCCAGGGTCCAAACCAGGTCAGGAAAAGGAAAAAGGGTGGGTCAGCATATATACTTCCTCTCTTCCACCCATCTCTTTCCTTGGGTGTGGGGAGGACATCAGGAGAAGGTTCGTCATGTTGAGAAATTGGAGTGCAAATCATTCTTAGCTGATCAGGCAGCTGCTAGTGGAAGAGGAGGACCAGAGATGGGGTTTTTAAAGGGCTGCGTGGCTTGATTGGATCTGCTGAGAGGAAGGTTCCCCTGGAAAAGAAGCACTTGAGTTGACAAGGTAGGGGTTAGAGAAACTCTGAAAGTTAAACCTGCAAATGTGGAGGACCAACTGTAGTAGTATGTGATGTGATATGACATGATACAATATTTGGTATATAGTATGATATAACAATATCTACCTGTCATCAAGCACAAATGAATTTAAGTCTGAGGGTCTTCCCATTGTCCCTGACCTCCTTTTGCTGCATAAGTATGTTTGTCCACTGCCTATATTTTTTTCCTGCATTCCTTTATTTTGCTTCTGATTGTTTGCATACATTTGATTTTTCAGTCTTCTGTTAAATGTTAATTCACAGGATCCACATCCTTATACAGATGATATATTCTGCTTGTGAAGGTCTTAGAAAAGTCATTGGACTGTGCATTGAAGCTGGAAAACTAACTTTTATTTTTTGTTCCTAAGGGTTGCTGCCTGTTCTTCTTAAAGCATTTATATTTGCACAAATCATAATGAATTTTGGTTGGGCTTTTTGTGGGCCTCTAACTCTAATTACAAGAACTCTGGTTATATGGAAGCTTCTCTTGACTCTGACAGCTACTGTCATTATGAACATTTAGGTAATGTCTAGTAAAAAAAACCCTCAAAACTGACAGCAGATTAATAATATGCTGTACACTATTTTTGTTCCATGTGAATTAGTATAATAGCAGCTGGAATCCAATTACCATTTTAGTAATAATATCTCATTCACACTCTGAATACACATGGTACAATACTGGTAGTAGGCTCCTGGAATGAATGCCAGGAATGTTATGTATGATAAATGGCTGTGTAAATGATTCTTTTTGTTTAGTAGCAGAACCAGCTGGTGACTTCCATGATGTTGGGGCAGTGAATCTGCTTCTGATTTTAAAGGAGCTGTCTGTGATGCTGAACCATCTCGCCAAAAGAGATGCAGCCTTTAAAGTTCAAGCTAAACCACAAAGCATGTGTATCATCTCACTGGCATGGAACCCACTAGCTGACCAGGACCCACAAATATTGAACACACTTGAATATTTTTCCCTAACACTTTAGAAAGGAAATTCTCAGACAGGTTTGTATAATATCTGTGAATTAGACATTTAGGAACTTTTTCCAGCCTCCAAGGCTGTAGTGTCAGATATTAGACATTTGCTCAGGGACCTGCAAATACTACTAGAAGAAAAAAAGTCACTTGCTCTCACAGTTTTGTTGTGGGTTGTCTTCCCCTTTCAAGCACACATTCCTCCTTCTGGTCTGTGCTCAAGGAATTCTGGACTTGTAGTTCTTAATATGATAGATGTTTCACAGAAGAAAGAAAATTAGTCTGTCAGGCACTTTCCACACAACATGTTATATGGCCCCTTTCGCACGGCATTTTCCATGCGAAGAGGGTGTGGAGCATTGCACAATTGTGAGGAGTGATCTGCATGACACACTCATAATCACGTGACGCTCCAGGGGCTGGCAGGGGCTGTGAGGCTGGACAAGTGACCCCATGTGCTGCTGGGATGTATTTTCCAGCCTTTTATGAATTTTAGCTATTAATTCATCTTCGCTGCCACCACCCGCTGAATTATGAATTATCTGGACACTTGGACAGTACAGCGGGACCCTGTCCAACCACGTACATCCCTAAGCTTAAGGATCTTCCTTTTCCCCCCAGTCTACCTAGCTTGGCGTGGGAAGGAGAGAAACAGGGTCTTTTACAGAAAGTATTTATTAAAGGTAGGCAAATAAACAAGGCAAATTACCACACATGGGAAGCCCCCTCTTCCCAGGCATGCTTAGTTACAAAAAGAACAGATATAAAAGCACAAATACATTCTTTAGATCAGCCAGCCTCGAAAATAACAGAAAAGTCCCTAACGCGACTAGATAACTTTAGTCTAATTACTCACAGTTGTTCCTAGGCTTAGATGTTCTAAAGGAAGGGCCAGGAGGCGAGGCCAATGGCCTCCAGCCTGCTACTGGCACAGAACCCCCCCTCCAGGAGGCTCCTTGGTTGTTATCCCTTTGTTATCTCTGTTATCTCTCTGCCACATGGCCTCCAAGAAGTTTTATAACTTCTCCTTGGAAGCATCTGGAAGCATCCTGAAGATGTTCACTTCTTTCCTTTTTGATTGGTCAGTCTCACCCTATGACCTGTGATGCTGACTCACATGACCTATGATGCTGACCACATGACCTATGATGTAATCTAATCCCCAACACCTTATTAACCCTTGGTTTACCTGAAGAGGGAAATGTCTCCCTTTAGCTAAGTCTAGATAATGGGAAGCCCCATTATCACAGGCGCCGATCGTGCACCTTTTCATTTGCGGCTAGAAGCTGAAAATGGTGCGCAATCACGCATTGCTCCTGGGCCCCGTGCACACTTACCTGGCGTGCCGAGCCTCCGGAGCCACACCAGTCATGCTTCCTGCCCCAGCATAGCCTGGGAAACTCCCAGGCTGCACTGTGGAAGGAAGAGGCGGGGCTCTCGCGCAAGCAGGTAGCTCATGCAGAGCCGAAGGACCCCGGACGTGAAAGCCTCTCTTCGGAGGCTGCTCACATGATCCCCGCACCCCAGCGCAGGAAGGAAGAAGGTTAGGTGCAGAAAGGGCCATAGTGTCATTATTCCGCTTTCAACCTCCTGTAGGGTTTGTAGTTTGCTGAGGCCAAAGAGCGCTCTAGCTGAGAATTCTAAATGACCCTTCCTAAACTGCAAACCCCAGGATTCCATAGGATGTTGAAAGTGGCATAATAGCACTATGACAGTGTAGTGCAGAAATGGCCTCAGCTTCACACAGTTCTAGTTTAACTGCACACACAGAATGTCTTCTAGAGAAGGGAGTCTAGAGAAGGAGGTCCAGCAGTTCATGGTGCTGTTTGAGGTTGCTTTAACTCTTCCCCTTAACAATAGATGCATTAATGCAAAGAAGCAAGTTTCTATAAATATCCTCAAGCAGTATCTACAGCTTATTTTCATTTTTTGTCATGATAGTAATTATGAATTCTGCAGTATCAGGCCCTGTGAACTTTCAGACTCATGTAGACCATGTTAAAATGTACTCTCTGTCTTCAGTCCAGAGACCTAGTAGCAACTGTTGCCAAAGGGTCAAACTAAGAGAAATGGTAACAGATGGCACAAGACATTTTGGCACAAGATACAGAAAATACAAATTATGCCTCCTGTGGTGTGAACAGGTGACAAACTAGTTAATTAACATTTTGTTGTACTTTATAAAGACACCACAATTTGTACCTGAATGGCAGGGCTACCCTTAAATGTTGTAATGCTGAGATGTTGTATTACAGTCCTAGGGAATATTTAATAGACGTATAACTCAGTTAACAAAGTAGACATATTCTTGGGCTTTACTTCTTTAACAGAAAATTTTATTCCAGAGGCAGAAATAACATGGAATGAATAACATGGGAAGAATGAGGATAAGAAAAGCAGTTTCACATATTTCAACAGATGTTTTAAACCAACAACATGCATGTGTGAAATGAAACAGCTGGGTCTGGTGAGCTTTGCATAAGTTAAAAAAAAACCATTTTGAACATTCTAGAGACTACTTGAATGCTTCTTCCAACGTTTTCTTTCAGAAGTCTCAACATTACTTGTGATTTCCTTTTTGGTAGCCAAATATATAGATTTATGATTCTTTCACATGATGCACATTAACCAATGAGGCAGGCTTATTTGCCTTCCTCTTTTGTCTCTTGCTGTGCTCACATATACTCAAGTATGGGATTCTGGAGACAGATGCTGTTTCCCTTGCCTGTTGTAGGCAATCACACTCAGCTAGAGTGAAATCCCAGTCTTTTCCAGCTCAAGCTTTTATTGTTTTGTTTACTGCAGATTGACTACTGTGTTTCTCCAGCCCTCCTCCACCATTCTCCCAATGCTGAAGCTGTTTAAAAAACCTTCTAGCTAGACAGAGGACAAGGAGTAAAAGTAGGGGACTGGTGGGATATAAAAAGACTGTGTAAAAAAGAGCTTCTTTGGCCCTTTTCGCACGTTACCCGTTTGCGCGGCTGGGGGGAGGCGTCTTGCATGAAAAGCCTAATCCGGAACGCTGCCACTTCCCCGCTCCTTCGTCCTGCAGGTCAGTTCCTGGTAGCGTGACCGTTGCGCTAGCGCCCCGCCCCTTCCTTCCGCAGTGCAGTCTAGGAGCTGTAGGCTGCGCTGGGGGGAGGAAGCGCTACTGGGCCGGCTTGTTCGGCGCACCGCACGCAGGTAAGTGCACGAGGGCCCCGCGAGCATTGCGCGACCATGCAGTATATTCGGCTTAGAGCCGAAAATAAGAAAATGTGTGCACATCCCGCTTTAGGCTCCTGAGCGTCACGTGAATGGGAGTGTGTCGTACGGACTGACGCTTCCATTTATGCGATGCTCAAGGGGCCCTCATGCAAAAAAACTGTGTGCGAAAAGGGCCTTTGTCAGGGGTTTTATTAACTGAGGTATGCCTGAATTGGCAAAACCTAGGATTGTCCATGCCATTATATTTCCAATTTCTGTGTATGGCTGTGAAAGCTGGACAGTGAAGAAAGCTTATAGGAAGAAAATCAACTCCTTTGAAATGTGATTCTGGAGAAGAGTTCTATGGATACTGTGGACTGCTAAAAAGACAAATGAATGGATTCTAGAGCAAATCAAGCCAAAACAATTCCTGAAAGCCAGGATAACTAAAAATGCTGTCATATTTTGACAGTTTTGCATTTTAGTGCTGTTTCAAAAGGTTTGTCCTGAAACAAGTGAAAACCACAAAACACACACAAAATCAAGGAAGTTACTTCCAGCTCCTTGAATGCTAAGTCCAGTTCTGGGGGAAACGGCAACGAAGCAGCATGCCAAAGTTCAGGGGGTACTGAATATGTCCTCAGATCTTGTACTGTGCTCATATTTGCTATTGTCCCCTTTTCTCTGAAAAGGACAACACAAATGACCTACGATAGGCAGGAAAGACCATCACACAGTTTATATGTGAGGCTTCCCTTTGCAAACTGTTGGCAAAAGGAAGTTTCTTTCACCTGCCAGATATCAAATATTAATATGAACTGGTCCCCTAGAGCTGTGATTTATTAGCTCATTTCCCCATTAATTTCATTTTGGTTACAAAACAAGCTAAGCTCATAAAAAATAATAAACATGCTTGATCAGGGTAGAAGAGGGGAGGGGAGCCCTGAGTGTTAATTGGAAACTGCATTAAGGATGACAACTATATCTTGGGGGAAATGTGTTTTAGATACACACTGAAGGCAATGCTTAGCACATCTATGAGCTGACATTAGAATTACAGTGTACGACAAGAATTTAACAGGTATGTTAAATGTTCCTTGTGACATAGTGGAAATTGTCTGTGTGTGTGTGCATGTGTGTCTTAGTGACAGTCACATGAAGTATCTCACAGATGTCATCTTCTGACTTTACTCAAAGAATCTGACAAGAATGTAACATGTGACACCTTCTTCTGAATGCCTTAAATCACAGTCCATTATGATGCCAAGGGACATTTTTTTAATTTATGAGAATATTTCTCCCCTTTTTGTTTCTTCACTGACTCCTTGGTTGCTATATAGCCTCTCTGGGAACTGTTAGGTGATAAGAACTTCATATTAATGAATAAAAATGTATTATGGAGGCATTCATGCCAGAACATGGCTTGTCTATAAAAACAAATTATGCAAGAAAATAAAATTCTTTTAACTTCTTCTTCCTCTTCATTTATTTATAATCCAACCTTTTACTAGTCTGGGATTCAAAGTGGCTTATCAAGAAGTATAGCTAAAACAAACAAACAAACAAAAATATACTAAAGTTAAAGACATTATTAATTATGCATAAAATTAAAACCAGCTTAAAAAGAACTATTACAAACAACAAACAAACAAAACAAGCTAGACAGTACAGCATAATTCTGCAAGATCCAGTACCCTTGAACCTTCAGTCTGAGTCCCCCTGCCGCAAAATGGGGGGGGCATTTCCGCACTAGACTGTTACATTTCCACACTAGATTGAAGCCCATCTCAAAACTGCAAACCCCAGAATTCCATAGGATGTTGAAAGTGGGAATAATAACACTATAACAATCTAGTGCAGAAATGGCCAGAGAGAGTTCGAGGTCTGCAGAAATATAGCAAGGAAGGTGCCTGTTTAACCTCTTCTGAAAGGGAGTTCCAGAGCCTGGGAGCAGTCCTCAAGAAGGCTGTCTGCCTGTTTCCACTAGGTGTGTCTGTGAGAGTGGTGGGAGAGAAAGAAATGTTACCTCAGAAGACCTCAGAATGAGGGCAGGCTCATATAGGAGAATTTAGTCCTTCAGATAGCCTGGACTTGAGCTGTATAGGGATTTGAATTGTGGTTGGAAGCTAGTGGAGTAGCTGTGAGATATAGCCATCACAACTTTAGTAGAAAGTTGATCATACAAAGAAGGTATCTCTGACTGATAGGCATGAAGGAATATTTCAAGGGTGGGGACAGAATTCTTACTTGGGAAGGTCAATGCTCTCATTTTGTCTTCCTTCTAGCTACAAGCCCACTGGCGACTTTTCACCAACCAGACAGGAAGGGCCTGTAAAACAGACCAGTCAACAGAAAAAAGGGGCATTGAAACTTCCCTCCAAGCATGGGGGTAATTGCTGGTGACAAATAAGAATGGGAAAGAGAATCTGGAGATAAATACGAAAACTTGGAAAAGTTATGTCTGGCGATGCGACTCTCAGAATCCCTGAGCCAACACAGCTATCAGAAGAGTTCACCTGTGGTTCAAAAATATAATTTTTACAAACTTTAGTAGTGGAGTTTAGTCACAGTCAGTTAGAGGGAAGACAGATGTATGAAAAGCAAGAGCTTTAAAAGTTCAGCTTATCTGTCAAAGGTGCTGATGCTGTTCTGCCTGAGCTTCAGTCTATGGCAGCAATGAGACAACTGTCGAGTGTGTTGGAGGCCACTGTTTCTGCTGCAATCAGAAGTGATTTTGTTTCACTTCTGGTGAAATTCACATATGGTTGAATTTCAGCACGGGAATTGTAAGGGACGGTGAAGGCCAAGGCAGCCCAAACCACCACAGTTTTTGTCTATTTTATATCCACCAACTGTCCTTATTTGGCAGGGACAGTCCTGATTAATCCTCTGTTGTCCCGACACCCCATCCTAGCTTGAGTGTTCTTCCTCATTAATAACTTTTGCCATCTTGACCACACCCTGGTATTATTTGGTCACATGTGTCCCAGTTTCCATCTGTGAAATGTTGGAGGGTATGATATTTTGGAGCAAAAATTGAGCCTAAAAGATTAAATTAAAGGACCTAGGAGGTTCAAGACTTTGGGAGATTTCAAGGAATGCAAAATGTGGCCCCAGGAGCCACATGCAGCTCTCAGGCTGTCTTTCACCATCTTAGTCTGGGACAGATTGTCTTGTCTTTATGGTGAATATAATTTTCAAACTACTTCTACTAAATTAATTGTCTGTTGAAGACAATGACCCTTTCCGCAACTCACCCATTTTCGGCGCTGGGGTATGGTGCTCACGCAAGCAGTCTCTGGAGAGAGGCTCTCGTGTCCGAGGTCCTTTGGCTCCACACAAGCTTCCTGTTCACATGAAAGTCCCGCCTCTTCCTTTCGCAGTGCGGCCTGGGACCTTCCCAGGCTGCACTGAGACAAGAAGCGTGACCGGCCCAGCTCCCGAGGCTCCGCAGACAAGGTAAGTACGTGCGGGGCCCTAGAGTGATGCACAACGGCACAGCATTTTCAGCTTCAAGCCGAAAATGAAAAAATGCTTGCGCAGTCCATGTCAAGCCCTGGAGCATCACGCAAATGTGAGTGCACCATGTGGACTGCTCCTCACATTTGCGCAACACTCAAGGGGCCCTTTTGCATTGAAAATGCTATGTGAAAAGAGCCCATATGTAGCACATGACTACGCACTACTTTTTGCTTGCTTTTTCATGTATGTTTAGTGACAGACAGCAGCACTTGTGTGCTGACTTATGGTGACCCTATTGCAAACCAATCATAGGGGTTTTCGGGGGCTGAAAGTTTATGATGCTTCTAAGGTCACCCAGTGGGTTCCCATGGCTGAGTGGGGAATTGAACCCTGGTCTCAAGGGTCATAGTTCAATACTCAAACTACTACACCACATTGACTCTCTTAGCAGCTATCAATTTCTTAAAGCACAGGTGGGGAAGTATGGCCCTGAGATGTTGCTGCACTAGAAATCCCATCAACCTTAGTCAGCATTGCCAATGGCGAGGAATGCTGAGAGCTGAAATGCAATAACATCTGGCCGAGTACACTCTGAACTACCCATTTAGCAAATATATTTTTAAAAATCTAAAATATTCATCACACTTGTTATGTTACAAAAATCATGAAAAGATCATTGAAGGGGGAAAAAAGGAAAGGGAGAAGAAAAAGAAAGAAAGAAATTACATTTTGATCAAATTTCCCTTTCTTTCTAAATCGTCTGAGGAGATATAATGAAAAAAAATACATGACCATTAATTCTTGTTCATCTTTGAAACCAGTTCTATTTGCATACTAAATCTTTCTATGTGGAAACACTTCCTATGAATGATTCCCCCATGGAGGTTGCCATAAAATCATAGCATGCGATTTTATGCACATTACAGGAAAGAATGTTGTATGCTTTCCAGATTCATCCAATAAATTTTCATGGGTACCTAGACATTAAAATTGGTTTTGCTGGAAATCTGCAAACTGGGGAAATATAATGTGACAATCACCAGAAGTTATACATAGGAGCAGGATATTTAAAATATACACAGATATGTAATGTCACATATCTTCCAAATACTTAAGCTCCAAAACATCAATTTAGTTCAAATATCTTTTGATACCATCACCTTTCATTTTAATTCTACACTGAATGTGTAGAGGCAATTGCAATTCTAAATCAAGTAAGTCAGTACTGAATTTATTAGAAGAATTTACTGGAGAAAGCAGCAAAAATATCATGCATAATGATGTATGTTCCCTTTCAGAAAATCCAGTACATAGGTAGTAATCTTCAGTAGGATTCCACAAGATCTTTATGAGTTTAAGGAAATTATACAGCATAATACAAAACAGCTTTATAGTGCAATTTTACACATCTTTTTCAAGTAAATCTTATTGAATTCACATGGACTTTCACTTAGGATGTGAGTAGAGTTGTAGCCTGAATGCATTTAGATTTTAAAATGCATTATACGGCTGCAGATTTATGGAACATAGCGGCTGAACCCTGAACACTGCCATAACCATGGTTTATCATGACAGACATGGGCCTAGTCTTCCCCAGGCATTTGTACACACCTTTCCCTTCTCCTCCCCCAGTTTGGCTGCAGGATGTTGGGATTGTTTGCATCCATTGTTGATTAAGCACAGCTACCTGAACCTAGCATACTGTGAACCTAGCATACGCTGGCTAATCTTAACTATCTTGGAACAACCCAGCTTTCAAATTATAGCTTATGAAGCTGACATTTGAACAAACCATAATCAGCCATCATTTACAATTCTCATGTAACACTAAATGGTGAACAACTGAAATCAAAAGCAAAATCTTTCAATCTTTCCTTCATATGTGTGTTGGACAAAGATTGGAGAGTTGACTTTGCATAAACTACAATTTATCATGACAGTCAGACAGACAACCAAGGAAATAAAGAGATCAAGGAAATATGCAGAGTGTTGCTCTGTGAGGCTGCAGTCTTTGATATCCTTACTCTTAATCCAATTTAAGCACACAATTTAAGCTACAGGGGAACCCATGCATATCTAACCATATTATGAATGGTTGATATTCATCAACCATATTCATGGTTGACCATCAACTATGGTTGATATTCTGCTTGGTTTCTGACCATGTTTAGTCTGTGGAACTGAGGTATACTGACCAACCTAATGAGCTAATGGGAACTGGATATCAGGAGGTAATGGAGTCAGGCTACATTAGACTACTTTTTTTGTTATGATGTTGCAAGTATGCCTAAATATCCTAAAGGCACCAAATCTCATCTGATCTTGGAAGCAAAGCAGGGTCAGGACTGGTTAGTACTTGGATGGGAGACTGCCAATGAATACTAGGTGCAAAATCACTTTGCCACCAGGTGGCAAAATCACTTCTGAATATTCCTTACCCAAGAAAACCTTAAGAAATTCATGAAGTCGTAAGTCAACAGGTGACTTTAAGGTACATATACACATACATGTAAGAGAAAGAAAGTGAAACACCACCATTTTATTTCAGAGTATGTGAAGTAGCATGATAATGCTATCAACGTTGAACAGGAGCTCAGCTCTCTTCCTCACAGAAAGTGCAGCAGCTGGGTAAGTGGTTTTTTCCATAATCCCTCATCAAGATAATAAATCTTAATCTCACCCTTTAACATTTCAATTCCTGAAAAAGAACACCATGTCCTCTTTCTTATTACTGCATTTTCTATAAGCTCTCAAAGAGCTGAAATTTTTTTCTTTCATGCCTAATAATGATTGCTTGGCACCGAATAAGAGTCACATTGATGGAGATTTTCTCATTCCCCATACAATGTTCACATATATTAGTAGAGGTCAGTGCTGCCATTTACCCACACACAGTGCTTAATTTCTCAACTAAAAAGGCTTTGGGGTCATGGCTCCCTCAAAGTTATCTCCTTTGATTCAAAGGCCATTTGGGTAGTGCTAAAGATATCTGTGGATATGTGGTAATACTGAGCGCACAATGCACATTTTCTTGCATGCTTTTTATCTGTCCCACTGCTATAGTATACTTCCATTCTGAAATTAAAAACACTCAGTAGTGCATCCTAATATCACCATAGTATAACTCCTCATTGCAAGAAGCAGTCTTCAAATGTATGGCTGCACAAGAATCATAGAGCTGGAAGAGACCACAGGGGCCATCCAGTCTAACCCCCTGCCATGTAAGAACACACATTAAAGTACTCCCAACAGATGACCATCCAGCCCCTGTTTAAAAACTTCCAAAGAAGAAGACTCCACCACACTCTGAGGCAGCATATTCCACTGCTGGATAGCTCTGACTGTCAGGAACTTCTTCCTGAGGTTTAGGTGGAATCTCTTTTCTTGTATTTTGAATCCATTGCCTCCTGTCCTAGGCTCTTTTCGCACAGCATTTTCCATGCGAAAGAGGACCTGGAGCATTGTGTAATTGTGAGGAGCAATTTGCATGATGCACTCACAATCGGCAATGCTCCAGGGGCCTGCAGGCGCTGATCGCGCACCTTTTCATTTTCGGCTAGAGGCTGAAAATGATGCATGATCACACATTGCTCCCAGGCCCTGTGTGCACTTACTTGGTGTGAGGAGTCTCCAGAGTCACGCCAGTTGCACTTCCTGCCCCAGTGCAGCCTGGGAAACTCCCAGGCTGCACTGCAGAAAGAAGAGGCGGGACTCTCGCATGAGCAGGCAGCTCTTGCAGAGCTGAAGGACCCCAGACGCGAGAGCATCTCACCAGAGGCTGCTCACGCAATCCCCACACCCTAGCGCCGGAAGAAGGTAAGATGCGGAAAGGGCCCTAGTCTCTGGAGCAGAGGTAAACAAGCCTTTTCCCTGATTCGATATGACATCCTTTCAAATATTTAAACATGGCTATTATGTCCCCTCTTAACCTTCTCTTCTGCAGACTAAACATACCTATCTTTCTAAGCCACTCCTCATAGGACATGGGTCCAGACCCTTCACCATTTTGGTTGCCTTCCTCTGGACATGTTACAGCTTGTCAATATCCTTCTTGAAATGAAGTGCTCAGAACTGAACACAGCATTCTATATGAGGTCTGACCAAAGTAGAATACAATGGTACTATTACTTTCCTCTATCTAGATACCATACTCCTATAGATGCAATAAAGAATTGTGTTTGCTTTCTTGGCTGCTACATCACATGCTGAGTCATGTTCAGCTTGTGGTCTACTAAGACTCCCTTTCACATGTACTGTTGTCCAGCAAGGCGTCTCTCGTCCTGTATTTGTCCATTTCATTTTTTTTTTGCCTAGTTGGAGGACTTTACATTTCTCTCTGTTAAAATTTATTATGTTAGCTTTGGCCAGCTCTCCAGTCCATTAAAGTCATTTTGAATTTTGATCCTGTCCTCTGGAGTATTAGCAACCTCTCTCAATTTGGTTTCATCTTCAAATTTGATCAGCATGCTCTCTATTCCTTCATCCAAGTCATTGTTGAAGATGTCGAATAGCATTGGGCCCACGACAGAACCCTGTGGTACCCCACTAGTCACCTCTCTCTAGGATGAAAAGCAGCCATTGGTGAGCACTCTTTGGGTTCAGTCATTCAACCAATTACAAATCCGCCTAACAGTATCACTGTCTAGCCCACATTTTAGTAGTTTCTTTGCAAGAATATGATGGGGAAATTTGTCAAAGGCCTTGCTGAAATCAAGAAGTGCTACATCCATAGCATTCTCTTCATCTATCAAGCTCGTAACTGTATCATAAAAAGAGACAAGATTAGTCTGGCATGACTTGTTTTTGAGACATTTTGTGTTGACTTTGTGGTCACAGCATTGCTTTCTAAGTAATTATGAATTGTCTGTTTAATTATCTGCTCTAGAATCTTTCCGGATATTTCTGGGTATTGACAGCAGTCTGACTGGGCAATAATTATTTGGGTCCTTTTTAAAGATGGGAACAACACTTGCCCTCCAGTCTGCTGGGACCTCTCCTGCTCTCCAGGAATTCTCAAAGATTATCACCAGTTGTTCTGAAATTACTTCTGCTAGTTCTTTTAATATCCTTGGATGTAGTTCATCTGGCCCTGGAGACTTGAATTCATTTAGAGTAGCCAGGTATTCCTGCACTACATCTCTACCTATTCTATGCTGCATTTCTACCACTTGCTTGGTGGTTGAGTACTTTTTTCCATTTGGGAGAAAACTGAGGCAAAGGAGGTGTTGAGTAGTTTTACTTTTCTCTGCCCTCTGTTAGTACTTGGCCATCTTCTTCTTGCAGCAACCCTATCATTTCCTTGTTTTTCCTTTTGCTGTGGATATATCTAAAAAAACCCAGTTTTACTGGTTTTAATCTATCTGGCAAGCCTGAGTTCATTCTGTGCTTTAGCTTTTCTGACTTTCCCCCTACATATCCTGGCTATTTGTTTGAAATCCTCTTTGGTGATTTCCTCATTCTTCCATTTCTTGTACATATTTCTTTTAACACTTAGCTCAGTTGAGAGTTCTTTAGTCAACCATTCTGGTTTCTTTAGACATCTCCTATTTTTCCTACTTAATGGAACAGTTTTAAATTGTGCCTTCAGTATCTCATTTTTAAGAAACTCTCATCCATCATGAACTCCCTTCTCTTTCAGTATACTTGACCATGGAATTTCAGCCAGTAATTCCGTAAGTTTACAGAAATCAGCTTTCTTAAAAAGAGTCCTGCCCATGAGCCAGAATACAGCGTGCATGGATATCAAGAGGAAGGGGGACCATTTCCTGTGCAACATTGCAGGATGAAGTACTCAGTGCAGACCAGTTCACAGGTTTACTTTAAATGGAGGTTGGAGGTCTAAAAGAGTTTTAATCTTCTGGCTTTTGTTGGTTAACATTGCTTTAAAGTGCTAGTATGGTTTAGTGGTTTGTGCATGAGATTATGGCCCTTCCCTAAACTGCAAACCCCAGGATTCCATAGGATGTTGAAAGTGGAATAATAGTGCTCTAACAGTCTAGTGTGGAAATGACCTATGAGTCTGGAGACCAGGGTTTAATTTCCTACTCAGCCATGGAAACCCACTGAGTGACCTTGTGTTGCAGACAAGCCTCAAAACTCGGAGACGCTCGGGTTGGAAATCAGGAGTTTATTCAGCTGGCTGGACCCTGGCGGAAATAGCTTCCAAAACCAGAGTCGCGCCTAAAGATTTCACAGTGCTTATATACTATGAACTATAAACTATATACTATAAACAATTGCAACACAAGTCATTCTGACATTTTCACTTCCCCATCTCACCCTTAGAATTACTGATAAGCAGGGAGTCTTAGGCAAGCCACGCGAACTTTGCGTCAAGTAGATTTTGTTCTAGCCTTCCTTTTGTTGACCATATGTTAGAACGCTGACTACCCAGCAAGGTTTTCTGCTTGACCCTTTCACTCGGACAAGTCATACTCTCAGCGTCAGAAGAAGGCAAAGGCAACTCCCTCCCTGAAGAAATCTTGCCAAGAAAACCCCTGATAGGTTCACCTTACAATTGTCATAATTCAGAAATGACATGGAGGCATACAGCAACATTTTTTGTTTTTGTAATCTGATAGTTTTGTATATATGAATTTGTGTCAATATTTCTTCCTAGATGCTTTTCATATGTTTTCAAATTAACCCAGCTGAGTAAAAATGATTGGCAATCAATAAAACACACTAAAATTAAATGATGTACCTGTGAGAATGTTGTAAGTAAATAATATTTCATTCTTCCTGCTCAACAATCAAGATTTGGTATTTTGAACCTCCAGGTACTTCTTGGATATGTCAAGGTGCTAATAGGGACTAAAGTACCAAGTTATGGCATGTATTAGTAAAAAATAAAATAAGTTTGCAGCAATCTATCTCATAAGTGCAATGGTGACAACCATTTATAAACCCTAATGACGATTACAGAAAATCCCATAGTTTTACTTTTCATAGCCTTTGTGAATCAACATTAGTCCTTTTCTAAATATCCAGTGGAATTTACAGTCTGTGTCTCGTGAAATAAATGGTGTCTCAGGGAAAGAGTCAGGGTAGGAACAAAAGTTAGTGAACTCTTGATTACATCAGCTTAGTTAAAGGGAATAATTAGAATCAGTTGCTTAAATAATTAAAGGTTGTATCCAGTCCCAGATTTTGTTCCTGTTCTTTCTGATTGTATACTAGTTTAAAATAACTCAACCTAGGAAGCTGATATAAATAGTCTTTCATCATACCAGGAGCTGACAGAAAATGTTCTGGGATAAATAAAACATGTATGGGTCTCCAAAATAAAATTGGAAATAACAGGCACAAAACCTGGGAGTTTTTGGTCTTTTTAATCAGTCTGGATTACCTTACATTAGTGGGGTGAGTTTTGGAGGCCCCATATTATAGAAGAAAAATTATGAGTTCCATTTTTGCCATATGTAAATGTAACAACAGTTGTATGATGCCATGGTAAAAGGGCATCTCTGAAGAGTCAGAAAAACAGCTATTGCTGCTCATCAGTTGGTCCTTGCATAATCAGTGGCCTGTTTGGTGAGGACAGGGAAGAAAGCCTTCTTAGTGGGCCTTTCCACACTGTACTGTTATAGTGCTACTATTCCATCTTACGGAATCTTGGGGTTTGCAGTTTAGGGAGGGACATTTAGAATTTCAGCCAGAGAGTTCTTTGGTCTCAGTAAACTACAAATCCCAGAATTCCACAAGATGTTGAAAGTGGAACAATAGCACTATAATGGTTTAGGGCAGAAAAGCCCAATGGTTGCTCCCAGACTGTGAAATTTCCGTGAAAGAGGCTGGTCTCCTCTCTCTTCTCCTTTCACTGGCAGGTGAAGATCTTTTCATTCAAAGGGGTATTGAGTGATTTCTTGGTAGCAGGCAGTCATTTTTCATGTGTGTGTGTGTGTGCTCTATGTTTTTAATTTTATTCTTACATTTTAAGCGATTTTACACTTTTTAAAATTTAATGGAATTTTAATATGATAGCTAATTTAATTGTGTTTTTAATTTCCTTTTTTAACCAGATTTTTTGAAGATTTTTTCTTCTTCCAGCATTTAATCACTGCCAAGCTTTTGTGAAAGGCAAGGTGGTTGCTTTAGCTACAGTGCTGGACCTGAGTTGAGGAACTGAGGCTCAAAGCCTTCTTCCACTTTGAAACTCACTTGGTGAACTTGGGACAGTGATTGTCTTTTACCTAATCTACCTCCTTTGGTTGCTATGAAGATAATGTGGGGAAATGCCACATGTACCATCCTGAGCTCATAGGCGGAAAAGTCTGATACATGTGAGAAAAACAACTCTGCATGCACATGCTTTTCAGCAGAAGGTTAAAAATATGCTTGGTATCTTTAGCTGTCCAATAACAAGATTTCTGCCTGACAGCTGTAGTCAATCGGAGATGACCGTAACAGGCAGGATGACTCAAAGCCTTGAAAAAAATAAAATAGCTTCACATATTAATATCATGGTCTCCTGCATTAAAATGTTATGAAGTGACCTTGCACCCAACAGCATGTGATTTTAGGGCTCTATAAGGAAAATTGTACTTTATAAAACTGACTTATGTCCTTGCAAGTTACTTTCAGTGCATTAAGAATTTGTGCCTGAGTTTTTCGTGTTTGCTTCTCTCTCTCTGCCTCCCCCATTTTCTCTTGTGTCTTGTCTTTTTAGATAAGCCTAATGGGGAGGGGTATCTTAGCTTTTAAAAACAGGTGTGTATGGCATTCTGAGAGTTTTCTTCACTGTAGAGTGGGGTATAAATGGACACAAAACCTGATGATTGATTGACTGATTGCAGAAGAATGCAGAATGGATGTCCTGCCATCCAAGGTCCCTAACCCCCGAGAGTCCACCATGGCTTATACAATCCTTTTCAAACTTAGTGTCCTCCAGATGTATTTTATTCTAGCACATCTGGAGGGTGCCAATTGGAAAAGGCTAATTGTGCATTTTGATGAAAAATGAGTTAAGGTTAAGTGAGAATCTATGGCAAGGTACTCTCTTTAACCGCATAGCAAAATGTCCCCTTGAAACTTATTTGCGGTCTGCTTCATAGAGGGTAAATTTAAGAGAATCTGGCTATTCTTACAACATTTTATTTCAATTGGCTTGTTTGTGCTGTTTCCAAAAGTATGCTCAAAAGCACTGCCCATGAAGGAAGCTTGGCTTTAACAGACACAGCAGTATAATGCAAATGAGCAATATTTTACAGTAAGGACACGTAGCAAACAGGTGTGAGATCTTGTCATTCCAAGCTTTTCATATTAGCACAAAATGGAGCATTCAGTTTCTAAGCAACAACCTGAACACAGATTGAGAATAATGTCAGTCTTGAAGATGAGGTTGAGCACTTGAGGGTCCTCCAGCATAAGAGCTTCATTTTACAAAAGTTATGCATAAGGCTCCATAAAGTGCCGCTCTTTACAGTTTTGAATCTGAGAAACAATGGAGTGAATTGGCATATTTTTCAGAATGGTACCTTGGCAGTCTCAATGGCAGAGGTAGGAGGGCCTGCACATGCCTAACATATGGTTGTTAATCCAAAAGAACTGATCTATGTGATATTATAAACAGCAAAAAATGTGACGTACATTCAAATGAGTGATAAAATAACAAGGAGTGGTAGAGACTGGAAGAAGTGGTGTGGAGAATGGATTAAGAAAGTAAAAAAGATCCCATTCAGTCACTTATTACCTTACAGTCCTCCCTTCATGTTCATGAGTTTGACCTTTGCAAATTTGATAGTGGACAAGGTGCTTGTGCCTTCCCCTCCATTCTCCTCCTCCCATTCCCTTGCATTTTGCCAGGAGAAGGAAGGCAAGCACCCGGACAACAGGCAAGGGAATAGTGGGATGCATGCATCTTCCTTTTCTCTTCTGGACTCCCCTTTTCCATTCTCTTACCTCTGGTCCTGGTGCTGAGAACTCATGCCAAAGTAAAAGAGAAGGGAATGGGTAGTGGGAGAAAGCTCATGCAAGCTTTCCTCCTCCCCTCTGGAGCTTCTCCTTGCCCATTGCTTCTGGCCCCAGCATGCAAAAGGCAAAGGAATGGGAGGGAGATCGTGAAGTGGGGAATTATGTGCAGTTTTTCCACCTTTGCAAGGGTTCTGCATCCCAAATCCTCATGAAAGTGGAGGGCCAGTGTATTACCATTTATTTCTGATGCTCAAACATTATTTGCTGGTGTTAGTAAAGGACTAATAACTTGGGGTTTCTTCTTCACATCTCTTCTATTTATAGCCAGACATGGTAGTTTGAGATATATATCTGTCTACCTATTGGTCTATTTAGGCTGATCCTATGATAAAGCACAAGGAAGCAGTCACCTGAAGCAGTTGATATCAAGGACAGCAGCAGTAATGATGGCTATTTCTCAGTGGTGGAGCTTGGAGTGTGTGGGGGGTGAGAGGGCAGGATTACAGCGTGAGGGGTGTGACCACTGTGTGCGGGGGTGAGGCTGAGGTACATGGGGGCATGGTAAGGGCATGTGGGGGCGTGGCCAGGGTGCTCGGGGGCATGGCTATGGGCCGGGACACCCCAGAAACATTGCCGCCCAGGGCAAATAGCCCCTCCCCACATCCCCACGTGACTGCTATTCCTTAGGAGCTCCTTCATTGTTTTTCTTTATTGATTGGTAGCCCCTCCACTCAAAAGGGGTCTGCTACCCTCTGATGTCTATCTATTCATCCATCCATCATTCATCTATATATTTTATTTTTATCCTACTTTTCTCTTGAATGGGACTCAAAGCAACTATGATAGAGGATGCTGGTCCTCTGCCAGTCCTTGGTAGTCCATTAAGTTTCTGCATGTAGAACCTGGGAAAGGAAACTATCTTGTTCTTTGCTTAGGCTGCAAAATGCCTTGAGCCAGCTTTGGTATATATAGTAACGGTACACGGTTTAGAAACTGGAGAGAAATGTAAAAAAACACTAAATAATTGTTCTAGTCCAAGTATTAGTCTGGGAAATATGGATCAAATTAATTTACTAACAAATGCAGACCAAACAAAATTCTTAATCAACCCTAAACAGGGCTATAACTGCTCAGAATAATCTTCTTTCAAGTGGACTCCAACTTAAAGCAATCCTATTATAAGGTTTTCTTGGCTAGGTTTATTTTGGCTAGGTTTGCCTTTTCTTCCTTTGAGGATGAGAGAGTGTGACTTGTCCAAGGCTTCCTGATGGGCTTCCATGGCTGAGCAGGGATTCATAACCTGTTAAACCATTACATCACACTGGATCTGAATAATCTTGATCAACACAGTTCTCTACCATCTTGTTCTGCTACTTAGAAGCACCTCCCAAGCGATATCTCAATACAAAGCAGCATGTGCTAGATATTTCTGTTCATGTTTCTACCAAAATATAATTTATATTACAAGGAAATTAATAAAACAACATTTTTAAAAGTTGAGCTTTTGGGGGTTCAGCTACTGATATCGTTAGCTCTAAAATAAATACCGCTGAACTTTCTGGAAACAGACAAAAATATACATGCAAGCTAATTATGGTCTTTTAAAGCTGCTCTGTTTTCTGTGTCACAGTAATTCCTACAAAAGGCTCCAAGTTATTTTTTTCAGATCAAGATGAAAGACTGATTTTTGCTGAATGGCTGCCTTTCCTTCCACTATTTATTTATTTATTTATTTACTTTCAATTATATTTTTTTCTTACCATTATGACAGAAAAGCAATTCATGGACTTAAGATGTTGTAGAGTTCTAATGAATTTGTACGTATTTCAGGTTCAATCATACAGTGAAGACTTTTTCAGCTGTGCCACAGGAAGGTTTGGCAGAAGATTTTCTGTACCAGCAGTATACCGGGCATGCAGATGGGATGCCCTAGATGTGCCAGTGGAGTCATTCTACCAGCAGAAATGTGAAGGGTTATGAATCGGTGCCTGATCAGGTGCCACACAAAAACAGATTTGTAGCTGTTCCTATTCAAAGAAAGCCTTTGTACAAAAATAGATTTGCTGGTATTATATGGAGTCAGCAAGTATTTACAGTAGAGAAAACACACTTCTCTGCAGTAACATAGCCAGAATGCCCAGCTATGGGGAAACACTCTGGAATCAAACAAGTTCTGGAGTGTGTGTGCACACACCGCTACTTGAGGTCAGGTGAAAAGAGAGGTCAAAGGTTAAAGTGACAATCACATTTTAGAACTCTCTACAACAAGTGTGTAAGTCCCGTCATGCTCAAAGTTTCAATTATGGAGAAAGCAAAATTTACTCCTACATGCCTACATGCACCCAGAGAGTTCAATTACTAGCAGTGAGGATGAGACAGCCTAAATACAGAGGAACCGTCTTTTCCAAAGTGCTGCCAGGCTTAAAATGGCAGGACAGAGAGGAAGCAAGAGTGGTACAGTGGTCCCTCCACATTCATGATGGTTTGGGGCACAGAACCCTCTCCCCATCCAATGATCCCATTCCTATTCCCTCACCTCTGGCCCTGGTGTTCCTCTGGGGGAAGAAAAAGATGAAGTACTTTCATCTCAGACAGAAAAGAGCAGAGTGCAAAGTTCTGGTGTTCTAGCTATTTCCAGTCACCATCTTGAGAAAGAAGATTCCTCCCAGAGGGGAGGAGCAGGAGCAAAGGGAGCACCTGACTAATCAGCAGCCATTACACAGCAGAATGTGCAGCCATGTGGCAGAGAGGACACACCTCCAGGAGTAGGTGGAGGCTTTGCTCACCAAAAAAAAAGAGAAACTGTCCATTTTAAACACAAGTCTCACAAGCCTGGGGTGAGGAACGCAAGGAGAAGGGGGGCAAGGCGAGCATGTGCCTTGCAAATAATCAAATTTATGAAGGTCAAACCTATGAACGTGGAAGGGGGACTGTACCTTTTTTCCTCACCTTTTTCCTTTTTTTCCCCTTTCTTAAAATGCTTTGCTTCCATTGATTATGATGCCAAGAAAGTGAAAGTATGTCAACTTTAGGGTTGGCATTCTCAGCCCATTCCCAGGCATATATTAAAGTAACACAAGCGCTTTGGATTCTGTACCTCTACAACCTCTCCCAGTATGCTCAGGCAATGCCTATTTTTTGTGTTCTCCAGTTTTGGAATTCTAACACATGAGAAACATCACCTGTGCTTCTTACCACAGTCTTCTGGAGGAAGTCAGATCTCTTCTTCCAAAGCCAGTCTTTTTCTTCACTGTCAATGGAAGGTCCCCTGGGATGCAATCCCAGGAACTGTAGGATTGCAAAAGAAGACTCTATTTACACAGCACAGTTATAGCAGTCTGATATCACTTGAGATGTCATGGCTTCATCCTACGAAGGGATGTGTACTTCAGTGAGTACTTGGAATTCCCTGCTGCAGAATTCTAGTGTTGTCATTCGAAGGAGAGAAGTAGAGCTCTCTAGCAGAGAATTCCAAATATTTTACCAAACTACAAATATCATGACTCTATAAGATGGCGCTTGGCACTCAAAATGCTGTAACTGAAACAGGGCCATTTCCACATTACACAGGTATAGCACTATTATTCCACTTTCAACATCGTATGGAATCCTGGGGTTTGCCATTACAGGAGGGGACGGCCAGCCCCTCCTGAAACGGCAAACCCCAGGATCCATAGGATGTTGAAAGTGGAATAATAGTCCTATAACAGCATAGTGTGGAAAGGCCCTTGTCACAACTCTTCAAATCAAATCAAATCAAATCAACAGCATAGTGAGTAAATAAACCATCAAAACTGCTTTAAAATATAGAAGTTAATAAAAAGCTTATTTATTTAGAGAATATATGATAGCTAATAAAAATAATGCATAACGACAGCTAGTAAAGGGTAAGGGCATGCAAAGACTAACAGTGATTGCATTATGTCATTGTAGGCATTTTGCTACATTCATTAGAGGCACATGAAGAAATCATGCTCTTGTCCATAACAGCTATGTAAACCCTTAGACTGTTCCAACTTGATGCATCACTTGGACAAAAAATCTACTTGGGTTAAATAATAGCTCAGAGCAAAGTAAATAAACAATAACCCAAAGCTGGTGGATTTTTGTTTTGAATAGCTTACCTATCCACAAGGTGGCGGTAGTGTTTTATTTTTAAAGAATACTTAAAGGCAGATAGTGAAATGCTTCTTTAAAAAGGGAGTAGCTTCAGTATTAGTGAAATGGAAATATAATAGAAAATATAATATAGAAATATAATAGAAGATAGTAGATAGAACATTTGAATTGGGAGACAGGGATTTTAGGTAAATGGTTAATTAAAGATGAAGAAATCCCATGTAATGTAATGCTGTTCTGTGCCTTTAAGTCATTTCCAACTTATGCAAATAAAAACTAAGGCAACCCTGTCACATGGTTTTCTGGGTCTGAGAGAGTGTGACACACCCAAAGTCACCCAGTGTGTTTCCACAGCTAAGAGGGAATCGAATCCTGGTCTACAAGATTATAGTCAAATGCTTAAACATTACACCATGCTGGCTCTCTTCAGAACGGATAACTTATCTCAAAACGTTCTCTTTCTCTCCTTTTGTTTCCTTGCTTGGCCAAAGCCTGCTCTAATTTCCAAATTCTGGCCATTTCCACACTACACTGTTATAGTGCTATTATCCCACTTTTAACATCCTATGGAATCCTGGGGTTTTCAGTTTAGAGAGCTTCTTTGGCCTCAGTAAACTACAAACCTCAGAATTCCACAGGACAGTGAAAGTGGAATAATGGCACTATAATAGTGTAGTGCGGAAAGGCCTTCTTGCTCCAAACTTCAAGACAGGCTCTCCCTCTTCCTCCTCAATATGTCCTTTCTGAGACATTAGAAACAGGTTTCCCATAAGTTCTGCCATTCTCCAGATTTTCCCCAAGCAGCCTTTATTTTCCATTTTACTATTTTCTAATGGCTACCTAGTCCTGTATGCTGTCTTTCTGTCATTTTTCTGTCTAGTCTATCACAACTCTCACCCATTCGAGACCTTAATCCATCAATAAGTTCTTTCTTCTCAGCCCTTTAGCTCTATCTGTCAGTCAGATGTAAAATCTTTGGCCCTTGTCAATAGAGTCAGCTTCCTTGAAGCCTCTGACAGCAGTTAAGACTCATTTTCTCTGCTTTAGCACATTCCTCCTTTCTCCTCAACAGGGTCTACACAATAATTTTTGGTAGGAGGTGGGTTGGAATTATATACTACTAGTTATATTCTAGTGAAGAAATCAGTCAATTGTATCAAATATCCATTTTGAACTCTCATTCATCATTATAACAGAATGTGGTTGTCTAGTTCACTCAGTTGGAATCTCAGGCCCTTTTCACACTTTATCTGGTGCTACTGGCATTGCGTGGGGATCACGTGAAAAGTCTCGTCCGAGAGGTACTTGCGTCCCCTCCACTTCCCCTCCACACCAGCTCCGTGCTGGCCAGAAGGAAGAGTCAGTACTCAGCCCCCTTTTTCTGCAGCGCAGCCGGGTACTTTCCCAGGCTGCACTGGGGGAGGAAGCACGATGGCCATGTGTCCAGAGCCTCCGCACACAAGGTAAGTGCGTGTGGGGCATGGGGAGGGATGCGTGATCGCGCATCATTTTCAGCAACGAGCCAAAAATGATATAATGCGCATTGCCATGTTACCCTGTATTGTGGGGGTCCCGGGAGGGATGCCCAAATAACCAAGCAAAAACACAAGATGGGGAAATTAACTTGAGCATTCTCTTAAGCTAGCGAGAGGCAGGGTAACTTTAGCTGGGATCTTTTAACCCTATGTATACAGCGTCAGGTCAGAAGAGCAGTCAGACAGTTTTAAAAGAGTAAAAGTAATAGTTTTATTAAAGGACAAACAACAGAAAAGACACCACAAGCACACAGCTAACTAGGAAATTAGAAATAAGAGTTTTCGGGGGAAATGGGTGATACGACACCTTTTCTCGTAGTACTGGAGAGAAGAGGAGGTCGAAGGGAAGAAAGCCCAGCGCGGTTCGCTGAGGGGGCGACTCGCTGGACAAACTGACAGCAAGGCAGGATAGCAGTCCGAAGTGTTCCGAGGAGGGCTCAGAATTGGGGACTTTTTATAGGGTGGATTGTGCCTACAGGCCATGCCATGGTCAGTGAGAACAAAGGAAATTTGGAGCAGGACAAAAGCGTTGGAAAAAGTTAGGTTTTACATGATGAGCTTAGCCCTGGATGACAATAGTATAGCCAATATGCAAATGGTTCAGCATAAAGAAAGTGCCGGCTCTCAGCTGAGCGTCTTTGTGTAGAGTCGCGCTTAAGCAAGGTGTGTCTGCAGGAAGTGGTCCCTGAAGCAACGGAGAGGCATTAATCTGCCTGCCTAAATGGGGATTGGAATGTCCAACCATTAATGGCCGCGCCTGTTTACGTGCTTGTCCGGTGGCCCTTGCAAACACGTGGAGCAGGGTGGCAGAGAAAGGTCAAATGAAGGCCAGATAAGTTTGATATCAAGAGATATCTGGTGCTATCCCCGGGCATGTCAGAACCGTTGTAACAGCCACCTAATGTCCTTGGAAGCATCGCACGATTGCAAGGACATCATGTGGAATGGTCCTCGCAATCATGCAATGCTCCCAAGGCCATTTTGCAACAGGACTGGAGTGTGAAAAGGGTCTCAGCCTCTTTGTCTGTCTAGCCACACACCACTGCTTCACAGGTTATGATCCCTCACCCCACACTGGTTCCCCTTTCCACCTCTTTGATTTTGAGTGACTGAGAGTTCTTTGCTATATGTCAGCTAACCTATATCTACCTGCATTTATCTTAAGTCATCATCTGGTGACTTGGGTTTCCAACTTGCAAACAACAATATTGTATAGATAGGCAGATTAACATCAACGCTGCCTTTAAATAGCCTTAAAGACTGGAATTTCAGGAAATCTATAATAGGAGAATAAGTATGCAGCTTTACATCTTTCTCTATTGTTTATTTGTCTGCAAAGCAGTACTGGGTGTTTCCACTTTTCTGAGGAGCATCATTCATATCATCAAGACATTATTTAATCTAGGTACATTGCTTCTATATGCTCTTAGCAGACTTCCAGTTATATAATGTAGATATTTCCAGTCTAGACCTATATCTCGTATCACAGGTTTTACAATCTTTTTTAGATTGACATTACATGGTCTTGGACAAAGTATGTGTATTATCTTTTACAAAGAATCTCTCTGAAACAGGCACATGGTACTCACAATATATTGCATTGGTAAGGGAGCACAGTATGAAAATGTGTACTCATGCATGGATTACACAGCTCATGCAGATATTCTCAATGGGGGAGAAGGAACAGCCTTGGAAAGGTGCACAGAAGGTCCCTATCAAAGAATCCTGAGCACACTTTGCAGTCATGGAACAATAGGGAAAATTGGTAACTGGCTGAAGAACAGAAAGCAGACAGCAGGAATAGATGGATGTTTTTTGCAATGGAGGGATATAAACAGGTTACCCCAAAGATAATGTTAATCTATTAATAATATTAATATTAACAGCCAGCATGCTGTAGTGGTTTGTGTGTTGGACAAGTACTTTGAAGACCAGAGCCATTTCCGCACTAGGCTGTTATAGTGCTATGATTCCACTTTCAACATCCTATGAAATCCTGGGGTTTGTGGCCAGCCCCTCCCGAAACTGCAAACCCCAGGATTCCATAGGATGTTGAAAGTGGAATCATAGTGCTATAACAGCCTGGTGTGGAAATGGCCCAGGTTTCAAATCCCCACTTGGCCATGGAAACCCACTGGATGACCTTGAGCATCAAGAGAAGACAGTTGCAAACATCCTCTGAAGAAATCTTGCCCAGAAAACTCTATAATAGGTTCACCTTAGGGTCGTCATAAACCTGAAAGCACACAACTATGACAACAAATACTAATCTATTCAACTTTAAGAGGAGATTAGACTAATTCATAGAGAATGAGATTATCAGAGTCTGTTGTGGATAATGTGCTCTCAGTACCAGGTTTTGATAAATGTTGGTGGAGTGCAACTCCAAACATTCCTTACCATTCCTATACTGCCTATATTCTGATGGGAGTTGTAAGCCAACAACATCTTGGAAGGCCATATTTTTTCCATTCTAGAAGGGTTATGTAGTGTTAGAATACAATCAGACAATAAATTGCATAGTCCAAATGCTACTTGGATACATTCTATCCATGGGTGCAAATGGACAATAAACTTACCATGTGGTACATGTTTGCCTGCTTGTTAAGACATTTGCTTATTGCTATGGTCCTTCTATCCCAACTACCGCTTTCTTGTCTGGCTATGGAGTGAAGCCTAGAGCTTGCAAATGTTACTTATTTTGGACTACAACTATTGACCACTCTGTCTATGAGATTGTGGGAGCTAAACTCAAAAAGAAAAAAAAGAAAAGAAAAGAAAAAAAAGGACAGTTTTTCTAGCTCTGGTGAAAACCTATCCTCCCATATGTTGCTACAGGTGTGATGTCACTAACTTCTGATTCCTTGCTTAGGGAAGTACACAGTTAACAACATTCTCACAGTCTTGAATGTTTATCTGTTCTGATAATGGAGTTGTTTCACCGAGTTTAATAGTACATTTCCCCATCTTCAGACTCATTTGCTTCCTCTTAAGAAAAATTCTGACTTAAAAAAAGAATCAGCCCCTTACATTTTCTTTAAGCCTGTTGCTTGCTATTTCAGAATGTCCAGACATGTTTTGTAGAACTTGGAAAGTTCTTTTTAAAAAGAAGGGATATAATGATAAGTGGAAGCCCTCAATAACTGAGAAGTGTTTGAATGAGATTTTGGGTTACTTTGTATGTCTTAGCACTGATAGTATTCAGACTGATCCACTCATTGCATTTGACACCTCATGTTTTTTCTCTTTCTCCATATTTTGTCCTTTTGTTATGAACAGTTAATGGAAAATATCAGTGTTTGCACTTGAAGAACAATAAAAAATACACATTTTATAAAACCTTCCCTACATTCAACACATACATACATACACAGATCCAGAAATACCACTGCAGTTTTTTGCTAAGAAAAGTATCCTTAAACATAGCCCAATAGGAGCAATTAAAAAAAAAATTCAGGATAACAGTGGCCTGAATTCTGTTGCTGGTCCTAACTAGAGTAGACCCTTAAATCAATAGGGTTTGCCTATGTGTTGACTTGCCTTTGAATATTTAATCAGATCACCAGAACAGACTTTGTCACAGCAAAAGCCCACATCAACCATGAGGGAGGAATCAGATCCCAGCCCTTGATGGAAGAAACAAGGTCTTATGGCAAAGAGCTTGTCCAATGAAATGGAGTACTCCCAGGTCATCCTCAACTACAGGGCAGAGTGACTCAGATGGACTGATCTGGACCATGTGGAATGCAGCCTTTACCCAGAGATTTTCCAGATGGTGGTGGACTGCTTCAGGCTTCCAAAGATGGACCTATTGACATCCCTGGTCAACCACAAAGTCCTTATGTTCCTATTAATGTATCTGATGGAAGATCAGATGTTCTAAAGTGCTCTTGGCCTAAGGCCAGTATGGCACTGCTGGCAAGAGTCATAAGAAGGATAAGGAAGAAAGTGCCATGGTGATACTCATGGCTTTGGCTTGATCAAGGAGACCTTGTTACTTGGAGACAGTCATCCTCCCTCCTCTAGTATGGCCAGATCTTCTGCATCAACAAAGGTGTTCCATCCAGTCCCAGACTGCCTCAAGCTTCATGCATGGCTCTCAAAAAGCACATGTTGCAGGACCACAGATAGTCAGACAAGCTAGTCAAAACCATTCTGGCTTCCAAAAGATCATCCACTAGCACAGTCTATGAGTATACCACCTTCTGGGTATTCAGAAAGTGATGCAAACACAGGAAGCAAGACAACCAGCCAGACTCAGTCCTTCTGCAACTAGACCCTAAATTCAGACCAAAGAACTCCTCCTTCCACAGAGAGCAGGAAGTCCTTCTGTTCCCAGCCTTCCAAGCCCTTAGAGAAGATCTGATACATGCTGGACGTACTGGCAAATCATCAAAGGCTACCTGAAGAGGACTAGCAGCCTCCATCAGACAGATTCTTTCCTCACGTCTTTCAGTCAGCACTTTCTAGGGAAGAAAATGTCTATCTCCACCTCAAGTAGGTGGATCAGGGAATGCATTAATTCCTGCTACAGGTCCATGGGGCCTGTCCTGCTGGGGCCTGTCCTAATGCATTCCAGAAGAAGCATACTACCTCAGAAGCCTATGTATCCAACACACCCCTGCGTGAGATCTGTAGAACAACAATTTGGAAGTCCCCTCCCACTTTCATCAGGCATTACAAGCTGGATGTTTCTGTTTCAGCTGAAGGAGAAAGCTTGAGTACCAACCTTCCCAATTGACAAGGCAGGGGGAGCTTTGATATATCCCACAGCCTCCACTCTCCACTAGGTAAAGGAACATGTGTCTTCTCTGTGAGTTTTTTTCCCCAGTGGAAATGGTGATGAACATCTGTTCCACCCTGAAAACAGGGTTGGTACTCAGATTGATATACATAGTCTTGTTTTTCTACAAGAGCAAACAGTAGGGTAGCTCTCACTTGTTAATTCTTCCTCGTGTTTTCTGTTCTTCACTTGACTTCTCACAGTTTTTCCTCTTTCAGTCTTTTACCTCCCCCACAAAAGGAAAACATATTACTTCCATCAAGAGAGACCTTGCTGGAGTATTGAGCTGTGATACCTTTGGCCTTGTAAGGAGGGTTGCTTCTCCTAGTGAGCACCTCTGAAAAGTCTGCCAGTTCCTGCCTTTCAGAGAAAAGGGGAGGACCAGCTTATATCAGAATGTTCATCCTATTTTTCACTGGAAACAGCTGTGTCACAGATAAGGCAAATGGTCTTTTCTCCTTAAAAGAATGGGATCCAGAGCATCATTGTGTCACACTGCTCAGTTATGAATGGTTTCAGTATTCATTCTCCTTAAAATATTCATGAATGATTTCAATATTCATTCTTCTTCTTAAACCTCTGCTTAAAAGGAACATACCAAGACAGGAAGGAAACCTAGCTCAGAAGAACATAATATTTGCTTACCAGTTAGTCTAGTTTCAACCTTTGACAGGATACGCATTATGTCATCGTGGTCCCATCTTTCTCCAGCCCTTAGGCAGCACAATCATGGATTAAATTATTGATTTTCCCTGTTAATGACCTATGGTTGCACCACCATCTCAGACTTAACTGGTGTGCAGACGGTCTGGAAGCATAATGGTTGTGCTTCCTGCCCCAGTGCAGCCTGGGAAAGTACCCAGCTGCACTGTGGCAAGAAGAGGCAGGGCCACTGTGCTTCCTGGATCATGGAGGCAGCCAGTGCAGGAGGGAGCACTGCTGTTGTGCTCCCCTCCCAGCAAAGCCACTGCCGGGATCCCCACAGGATGCTTACATGAGAAGGTAGGATGTGAAAAGGGCCTGAGACTCTATGGCTCTTGGGGTTGTATTTCCTATTCAATCTCATATGTCTCAGAACACCTAGGTAAACATTCAGTGATTAGTCCCAACTACAGTAGATTCATCAAGTCAATGGGAAGAGAGTAAATCGCTTGTATATAGGTTACATTGATTGAGTGGGTCTGTATTAAGGAACTAACAATTGGATTTAGGCCTAATACAGATGCCCCGTTTACCAAGTAGGGAAGTGTTTACTGGTTGGTAAGTTCTCCTTCATGACACATGAGAATGAATTGCAAAAATTAATAAATAAAAAAAAACAAAAATCATTTGTGTTTCTATAATGCAGACACACAAACAAAACTGTGGCAGAAAACTTAATTGCTTCCTGACTTGGTGATGTGCATTGGGGCCTCCCATGTTAATGCAGAATGGATGCAATGCCAGATAAAACCATCTGGTAACACTGAAGCATGCCATTTCAAAAAGATTAGATTCAAAGCATCCTTCGTTGTTTTGTTTTCCAACACATAAGCCATGGGAAAGAGATGAGGAAAAAAATAGTTTCTGAGACTGAGAGTCTATTTACAGTTTAGCTAATGGATACCACTTTTAAATTTCATGTTTCTACCCTATGCAATCCTGGGATTTGTAGCTTGGTGAGGAACTTAGAATTGTTTGCTTTTAAGGTTCTACTGCTATAGTTCAGAAGAGTAAACTAAATTGCTGTATCAGAGGATTCTAAGCACCTGACCAGATCAATGATCACAGGGTTCCGTACCATGAATCTATGACCATTCAGGTGGTATTAAACTAGTTGGTATCAAAATAGGTTTTTGTTGTTGTTATTCAATCGATGTAAATAAATAAATAAATGGTCCTCTATAAGTAAAACAAGCAAAAACAGTGGCTTCTGCCAAAAGCATGCAATCTAAAATGTATGTGTATACGTGGGGTGGCATGAAGAAGAAATATTAAAAATACAAAACCATACAGTGTAATTGTAAAACAAATTATCGAGATAAAATACAAAAAAATACAATAAAATATAAAGCAAACTTACAAACACATATAATCAAAATATACAAGGTTATAAAACAATGCTAAATTAAAATTCCAAAAGCTTTGGAAAACAAGAAACAAGAAACATAACAAGGAAGGAAGCAATCTGCAAATGTACAGGGAAGCCATCCTGAGAATATGGATCAGTAAGTGAAAAAGGATATAGTGAAGACAAGGAAGAGGAAACCCACTGTTGAGTGAGAAGCCTAGAGTTCCTAGAACACAGATCTCAGGCAGGCTGGTAAAAAGAAATAAAGATTGGAAGATGGGGGGGGGTAGGCTAGCATAGGGCTTCGAACATTTTTTTAAAAAAAAGCTTTTACTGAATCCTAGAAGGAATGGGTAACTAGTGAAGAGATATCAAAAGTAGTACGATCATTAACAATCAGCCAAAAAAATAATGTTACAGCAGAATGTTGAATGGAAACTAGAGTCAAAAGAAGATTGCAATAATCAAGGTGGGAAATGGCCAAGGCATGAACTAAGGCTTTAGCTAAGGAAGCAGACAGAAAAGGCTTGAATTGGGCAATGTTATAAAGTAAAAATCGACACAACTTTGCTACAGCCTCAGTGTGATGAACAAAAGACAAAGAAGAGTAAAAAAATAAAGCCAAGACTATGTGCTTCCTTCACAGGACAAATGGGAACATTATTAACAGTGATGAAGAATATATGTTTTATCTATAAGTAGATACTGTAAGTTCATTCTCACATTTAACACATGGCTAATCAAATGAACAGGAAGGAAAAAATACTTTCAGACTGGCATGCTTAGATTGCCGCTGCCTTTATAATTTCTCCAACATCACCCACCTATTGGGAGTTTCTCCATTTCCCCACTGCCATGGCCTTCTCTATGTGAAACTGTAAAAGCCATCAGACTACCAGTCCTGATGGCCAAAATGATAACCTCTCTCATACTTCAGTTAAAAAACATTTTCCACACTGAATTGTGCAGGTTTCTCCCAAGAACAGATGACAGATTTTTGGCTCATGTTATTTGGCCTTCGGGCACCAAAATCCACCTATTTCATTTTGTCTGTTCTTGATGCCTGGAGATGGAAAGCGCTTTCTCACAGCAGGCTGAAATATAGTGATTTTCTTAAAAAGAGGTTACATCAAAGGAAAAAATCACCATGCAATGATTCCAGCTATTTTCCTGCCTCATGATTTGTATGCCATCATCAAAGCTTTTTAAATGTAGAAAAATACTGGGAGCCTGAAAATGGTTTATGTTTTAAGGATAAGCAGTGAGATTATAGATAAAGCATCGACTTACACAGGAGATTGTCTTACACAAAGTTAGGACATTGGTCCATCTCACTAAATATCACCTATACCAGGAGAAGGCAACGTTGGCCATTTCCACACTGGGCTGTTATAGTGCTATTATTCCACTTTCAACATCCTATGGAATCCTGGGGTTTGAGGCCCCTCCCTAAAACCCCAGGATTCCATAGGATGTTGAAAGTGGAATAATAGCACTATAACAGTCAATGTGGAAATGGCCTTGGAGTTAGCAACCTTAGCATGCTTATACTCAGTAGTTGCTAGTTTTTGTTTCTCTAAGAGGCTAAGCATAGCATGTATTCATGTCATTTTGTTACCCACATATTCCCTCTTCCACCATCAGTTAGTCTGCAGTTAGTCTGAGTTTATTCATCCCCTATTTTGAAGAGGATGCATTTTTGTCTTGTCTGTGTCTGAATAGCATGTATTCTAGAACCTCTCACAATGAGATATTATGAAACCTTCTGTATTTGTAATTAAACCTACTTCATATGTTTTCACAAGAAAACAAAGCTGGCTCCATTATTGTAATAAATAACAATGGAGGGTGGTGATATGGGACTGGTTGTTGCTCAACTTCTGCTTGCAAATGCTAATTACTCTATTAATGAGATACGCTATTATTTCTCACATTCTCTTTTTCCCTGTAACTTTATTGAGGACGTATTTTGATATAAGGCTTACGTTAGAGTACAAAACTACAATCGGTTTAACATCAATTAAAACAAGAAAAGAGTAAAATAACATATGATAACAAGAAACAGTGGATCTAGAAGTATGGTGGGTTCAGTAGAAAAGGCAAGCTTGATTTTGTTTGTTGCAGGCTATGGTGTCAGTCTGGCAGTAATCTGGTTGCTTCCCTTTCATTATAGATTAAGTATTACTGGCAGTTCTGAATCCATCAAGGGATGAATTACCAGCCCTGGCTGAAACAACACCTGCCCTTTTTTTGTTTTGGAAAGACAATGAGGGGGAACCAAATACTATTGAGATGGCCCTTTCATGACTGAACAGTGGATTGCATATGACCTATGGACCACATACTGACCACTCCTGGTTCATACATAATTCATAAATCTTTGTTTGATTCATTTTTTCCAGATGCAATAATAAAAAATTTGAAAAGTTTTCCCCAGGGAAAGTTTTTGCTCAAAGCTCATAATTTATTTATGTATGTATATAAAACATTTATTTATTACATCTTGGATCCCCAGGGCCCCTGAGGAGATAAATAATGGATAAAAACATTTAAAATATTAAAAAGAGGAAAAATATTGTAATAGTTAAACTTTTTTTTGACAGGGTGTCCCAAAGTGTAATGATACTTTTTCTCAATTAAGTTGATATAATTTGTGAATATTCTTCCCAGATACTGTCTGTCAGTTGCTCTCCGAAGTTTCAGACAAGGGACCTTGTGAGTCCTAGCTCAAACAACTGAGGACTGAGCCTTGGAGATTTTACAGTGTGTTCACATTGAAATACCAAAAGAATGACCAGGTTTTTGCTGTTGGGCACGATGACTGTACCTGTACTTGTATTCTCCTCTTAACGAGTTGAGTTTGTGAATGTTGTTGCTTCTTTGAAATATCCACATTTACACAAATGTCAAACTACTAATTTTATGAAACACATTTTTAGAAATGGAAGAACTTCCACCCAAAAATACTACAGTGGGAAAATCTCCAGAAAATGTTCTCTTTACGTCCCCACTTATAACCATCGCTATATTATATTAGTACAGACCTCCTACCAATCCAATTAAAATTAATGACCATATGGGAGAGAATCTTTCTGAAAATGTCGCTTTCAATTTCCCCCTCTACTGCCTTATAATAAATAGTGTTCTGGAATAGTTATACGTATTCTTAAGATTAAAAAAATCATATACTTCAAAAATTATAAAATGATAAACAAGGAATACACATATTTATTAGTTTCATAAAAAAAAAAGTTGTACATGAAACAAAGTAAGGCATGTTCATCCATGAGAAAAAGTCCATATCCCCTCCTTTGCCCTAGACCCAGATAAACTGCAGTTCAGAAGACATTTTCCAAGTTGGATTTCAGCTCTTGGCCGAAAAGAATCTCATCTTTTTCTCTGCTGTCATGCTGGTTTCTGGCTACACCTAGGATTCTTGCAACAAAGAAGCATGTAATGGCTGACTTCTCCATTTCTGAAAATAAACCCAAATGGTTTACTGGAATCTATTGTCTGTCTGAAGTAAAACAGGCAAGTTCTTTTGTCCGCAAAGAACAAAATTAAAAGAGAAACAGAACAATCTTAACAGAATGGTAGCTAGGTCAGGTTACAGTAATAGAACTCAAAAATAAAAGAAGGCAATAAAAGCCAAACTGAGCAGCGTTACTAGTGGTTAGAAGAAATGCAAAATTCAAAGCTGAAAATTCTATCTTTGGATTCTTGTCTTCAGCCAGAAGCAACATGAGTGTAATAAAAAGTCACAAAGAAAGTGCTGATAAGAACAAAAAAGCAACATGCGATATTGCTTGGGTTTTAATTTTTTTTTAAAAAAAAAATCTGTTTATTTTTACACTTTGACAGTGGGGTCTTTTTAGCAATACTAAAATGTTACCAAAGCTAACAAGTAAGTTCTAGAAGCATAGCTTAGAATTGAAGAAAACGATGGAGAAGAAGAAACAAGAAACTGAATTATAATGTATATTCAGTGCTAGATTTAACAGATTTAAGTTTTGGCTTATATGTGAATAGTGAATGTTTATCTCTCTGTTATCTATGGATTTGCCTTGCTTGCTTGCTTGCTTGCTTGTTGATTGATTGATTGATTGATTGATTGATTGATATGTTTTTTTTTAAAGATAAAGATTACTTAAGATTTTCTCCAGAAGATTTTCAGATTTACCTCAAAGGAATGTTTCATCCCATTAATTCTGAAAATAGTTTGTCCTCATTAAATATTACAACATATTATTCAAAACGATTGTAACCTCTGTGCAAGTTTTTCCCCCCCAAATACATAAAGATGGTCATTCTTCTTTATATCTCCCTAACCCCCCAGCATTCTGTATTCTTGAACTGGGTGATTTTTACCTAAACCTTATGAAAATGAATAGAGATTGTACAGAAGCCTATGTAATGTACTGGAGTCACTGTTCATCAATAACGTGATACCTATTCACAAATTGAACCTTTTCACAATACTGTGTCATGGATCCCTGCAGTTCAGTTTCCCAACTCTCCCATCTCATTCCCCCCTTTGCCCACCTCCTGGTTTTCCAAAGTCAAGTCATAGTCACTGAGCATGTTCAGTCCTGTAAGTTTCCCTCTTTTCTTCCCTTCCGTCTCTGCCCCCGCCCCATTGTTTTGTATTTCTGCAGACTTTGGGCTTCTCTCAGATCTGCTGGGATCTCCCTTTAGTGCTCAATAAGCAGCAGCACTCACAAGATGAATGCTGAAAGTAGAAAGGATAATGGTGTTTATTCTGTGTGTTTTATTGGGTTCCATGCAGCTGAGTAATGTGCTGTTAAGGCACTCCTGTAGCTTCTTTCTCTGTCCGTTCAAGGCGAGAATAGGATCAGTTGCTATACCAGCTGAAGAAGAGTGCAATGATTTAATTCTGTACATGATGCAGTTAATTCATTGATTAGAAATATTTACCTTTAATTAATAATAGAGTATGTAGATGGCTTTGTTCATCTAAGGTGATACTTGGGGTTAGTTATTTAATATTATTGTTAGGACCTTAGAAGATAGTTCTAACTTTAACCTTGTTTTTATGTGGAATTAAATTTTCCATGTTAAGCCATGTCCCATGAGTATTGTTAGCTAGGTTTCCCTTTCCCTGCCAAAATTTTGAAAATGTACATTATGTCTCATTTTTTTTTATAGGAAATCATGTTGGAGTAGCTTAACATCTATGCACACTTCCCTTATGGGGACATTTGTTTATGGTTTTGAAAATCTTTCCTTATCCACTTGTTTAAAATGGTGTTTATGGGATAAGAGAATTTTAACACTGTCCTAAGACATCTGTACCTCATCACACTTGCAGCCCACAGCCATAATAGGGATCTTAAAAACACCGCTTTTAACAAAGGATGTTTCCAGATGGAGGACTCCTAACACAAAGGGAATTGTATTCTATCTTCTCCTAGGGCCCTCTCACACTACAAAGTTAGAGCACTGTGATTCTACTTTAATTGTTGTGGCAAAATTGTATGGAATTCTGGAATTTGTAGTTTGGTATGGCATTAGAGAGCACTGACAGAGAATTCTAAATATCCTGAACTTCAGGATCCCATAGGATGGAATCATGGCTTTTAAAGCAGAACCAAAGCACTATTATTGTGTGACCTTTTTTTTTTTTCTGAAAAGACAGAGACAAAGATAGTGGTGGAAAAACAAGCAGGATTACAAACTAAGAGTATTTATTTTAAAATAAATAAAATAAATAAATTAGGGGTGTTTATAATCTTGTGAATGAGGTAGGATAAATCTTTACCTGTAAGTATTCAAACTAAGGGCCTTACTACACCATATCTCAATACCACATTGTTCTGTTTTAATCCCAGCATTGCCATTTCTATGATGGCATCAGGTTCTGAACACTCTCTACTGCACCCTTTCCATTTCAGCAGATGAATGGTGTTATTAGCACCAGTGTTCCCACTGCATTACATGTCATTGGCGGGTCCTTTTCCCTGCCTCACATCTTGTGATTGGTCAGCATTTTTTTATTTTGTTTTTGGAAGCCATACAAGTACAGCAAAACTGTAACATCATGACATACCCACACGCTATTGCTTTTTTGCACTATAACGCCAAAAAATGTATTTAAATAATAAAAAAATTAACTCAAAGGAGAAATTTAAAATAAACACAGAGAAGTTATAGATTGTGAGCTTACCGTGCCATGGGAGTAGCCGAGGAAGGGAAAAGCTAGGAACACCCACACCGTGCCCACTCCTGGATCAGCTACAGAAGGAAGCGTTACCAAGCGCTATTGAGAAACCACACTACCACAGCTAATGGGATTGTTGCGGGAAAGGGGATTATTAATGGATTATTTCCAACAGTAGAAAAGGGAAGATTTTGAATGGATTGCAATGCAATAGCTTCTGATTGGCAACAATGTCATGCACTGATCCTGAATCAGCAGTAACACATTGGCCCTTTCCACAAGGGGGTAATAAAACGGTGTAGCGCGACCTCTGACGGAGGTCGTCTACACCGTAAAATGGATTGGGGCAGATTACTTTAGTGTAATTCCACACCCCAATCCGTGCTAGGGCACCTGGAAGTGGCGCCGCCGCGTGCTTTTTAAAAACCACTTTTCAAGTGGTTTTTAAAAGGCACGGGGCGTGCAGCTGCGTGCAGCCATGTCGCAGCACCCGGTGTATATTTGCAGACACGCGCAAGGGCGTGTCTGCAGATCTGCCAGGGGCGGGCTTTCTGACTGGCGAGCTTCTCTGGTTGGTGGAGAGCCTCCGCCAGCTGGCAGCCACCATTTTGGACGCCGCAGGACGCCACAGGACGCCGACGAGTGTGGAGCAGCGAAAACGCGCTGCTCCACATGACGGACTTACCCAGATGCAGGTAAGGTCCATCTTAGCATGTTTTCGCCCATTTTTTCCTCTGCGTGTGGAAAGGGCCATTGCTTGTGGATTAAAAATGCGGTGACATTTGCCCAGATGAAAATACATTTGATGAGCATGTCATGGGACACCTGGGGAATGACTGGGCAATTCATTCCCTAAGGGACCATGGAGTAAAGGGCAGAGTCATGATAGTGAAATCATGACAAGGGGTTGCATCAGCCAAAGGCCCTGAGTGATGACATGGAAGCAGGTGTGTATAAAAGAGGAGATGGAATGCTTACTCTCTCTCTGACTCTCTGCATCCCGTATCTCTGCATCCCGTCACTCTGATCCTGAATCTCTGATGCTGAATCTTTGCCTGTGGATCTGTTTATCCTGTGTACAGATGTATATACTGCAACTTTGAAGATTAAAGTCTCCAGGTATTTTGGATGACAAACTCTGTGTCCGTGAGTTTACTAACCAGTGGGTAGAGGGGTCAGAGCTGATGCTGTAGTTGTACTCTGCTGCACATGCTTGTTGCTGTTTTGAAGCTCTGCTATGTTATGCTTGCCTCTGGGACACTTTTCGTCCAGAGAACAGAGGTTCTGAGGGAGGATTTTGTGCTGTGTGCTGTAAATCATCTCCCATCATTGCTATGGTGGTATGACACCTTCATGCAGTAAGGCCTTCAGTGAGGAAAATATTGCTTGCAGTTTATAGCCTTGAAAACTTCACTGAATCAGAGTATTCTGAATCCAAGTATATAGTTCTTTCAATGATAAAGAGAAGGAATCAAACCATGCAGGACAATCATGTACTATACATTGCTCATTTACCATCAATACAGAGAAAGCCTCCTGACCTTTCATTAAGCAGTTTCTTTAGAAAGTGTGTAAGCACTAAAGGGTCATATATATATATATAGCTTAACCATGGCCGTTTTACCTCATACGTCACAACAGCTCTACCTGAAAACTGTCAGATAGCAAACGTGATCAAGGTGGAACATGCATTCTATTCCAGTATTAATTCACACTTTCTTATAATAAACTTATGGCTTATGAAGTATCATAAACTTCAGAAAAGGAATTTCCTTTGTACTGGATCCCTGGTGCACAGCAAACTAGATTGATTAATTTTTATCTGCACATCTTATCCTGTACCTAATACTCACAGAGACAGCTGATTCTGATTGAGTGTTTAACTGTAATTCTTAGACTTGATCCCCTGTGGCTACAGTCCTTTCTTTAGTTTATTTTAGAAACTAGAATAAGAGCTATTTTATTAGCCTAATAGTCTGGGGAATACAGAATATTAAAATTTAGATTGAGCACGTACATGAGATTCAACCAAATCTTGAATCCAGCATCATACCCAGATGATTCAGAAGATATCTGAATCAAAGCAGATGTCTTATGAAGCAGTCCTAATGTGAAGCTGAACACACCTTCCCCAAATCTTTTTAACTATTTGGACATTTGGAAGTACACAGCAACACAGACATGTTTCTGCAAAAATGAATGCAATTCCTGACAAGCTCTCTAAATAAACAAAATGTCAGGGTATGGAGACAGAGGAGAACTGTGGTTTTGTGATTAGCAGTTCTAACTTCTAACCACAGCAAAAGGTTTTGCTAGGACCCTTCAAACAAAGTTCTTTAAGACAGAGATGTTGTATGAATATATTTTAAGTTTGTTCCAGCATTCGTTGCTAGCTCTGTCTGCAAGTAGCAGGAGTATTAAAAAATTTCAGTGGCATTGATGGGACTTGGGATCATGTAGTAGTGGAAAATGCTGGATCTTCAAGTCTGTCTGTATTATAATTCTGTAGCCCTTGAACCTATGTCTGTGAAAATTTCAAGGTGTCATGCTTGTGTGTATGTACACCAATTCATACATAATAGCAGAAAGCTACATTGGTGGTACTGTTGGGAAATGTATGGGCTGTTACTGGATCTCACAAGCAGAGTAATCAAATTGGCAGGACAGAACCTGAACAATTACAAGTCCCATGGCCATCCATACTGTAGGGTCAAGCAGAGAAAGAAGAGTAAACTGATTCTTCTTGGTAAAACATATAAATGTAGAGCACACAATTGAATACATAGTCTAATGAAGAAAAGAGAGAGGAAATGGCTTCAGGGTAGAGTGACAAAAGGGCAGTGAGTGTGGTAAAGCAAGCATACAAACAGGAAGCAATTAATGAGTATAGGCATGCAAAGGTTGCTAATTCTAACAGGTGGAAGGGAAAGAAAATAATTCTGCTTCAAATTTTAACAATCTTCTTCCAAACAATTAAAAAAAATACAGTTGCACCTCTTTTTGAAACTGTTCAGGGCCACTTCTGTGCTGTGTATTACTTTCATAACACTTATACTTTCAGGTAAATTCCAAACCATAAATGTCATATTTGCAGTAAACCTTCTGATCTATTTATCTTCAGTTTGGCTAGCATGATGCCCTTATGTTATGCCAGCTATGATATCCCAAATGGGGACTCCTAGATATCACTTCGATATCACTTAATTCGGCCCTGGCTAGACTTTGCTCGGCAGCCCCGCTGCACGTGTTTGGGTTGCTTTCCAAAACAGGCACGTACTGGCTGCGGCTGATTAGTAGTTCGCATTCCATTCCCCATTCAAGATAGCAATTCTTAAGCCTCACGTAGCTTCAGGGGACTCCCATACCCACACTCCACAATAGCGGCGTGGCTTCCTGCCAAACCATACTTTTCAGAGGGCCATCAACTCTCCGGCCACTCTTTTGTTTTTCAAAGCAAATCCCATCACGGGAACACTGACCTCACCAGACTCTTTTGTCTAGCATCGAAACCCCTTTTATTCCTATTTGGTTTGCCATAGCCGACAGGCATGTTCCACCCTATAAAAGGTCCTCATTTTGGAACTTCTTTGGTTCCCCTTGAACATCCATCTCGTCCTGCTGCCGGTTTGTTCAGGAGTTCCCCTCAGCATCCAGCTGAGCCCATCTTCCTCCGCTCCCGTTTCTTCAGGACAACGTGATTAGGTGTCGTATCATCTACTTTTTCCTCAAACTCCCTTTCTTTTCCTTTAAGTTAGTTAGTGTGTGTGTGTGTTGCTCATTTTGCTGTGTATGTTTAATAAAGTTGTTATCTGTTCATTTTAAAATCCGTTGACTGTCTCTCTGACCTGAAGCCATAGACATAGGGTAAAAGATCTCACTGTGTTACCCTGCCTCTCGTTAGCAAAACCAGTGCTCTGAGTTTAATTTCCCCATCTTTGGTATTGTAATTGGCAAAGCTGGGCACCCCTCGCGGGACCCCCAATTTTCAGGGTAACACTTAGAGGGGGCAACTATGTCTGCAGTTATGCCAGAGAATAAAGGAGAGATTGGTAGCTACCTATACACACACACACACACACACACACACACTCTCAAAGGTCTCTCTCACATACAATCCTGTCTCTGTTAATCCAATACAGGCAACTTTCCTCTCTTGTGGGGTTCAGCATTCATAGATTTGATTATTTGTGGGTTTAAGGGGAAAATGTGTTTATCTGACCTTATTAGAACATTTATAAAAGATGCACAGTTTCAAAAAATAGCATTCAGTATTTTGAAAGGCAACATGCCTTTATCCCACAAGCAGGTACGTGTATTAACAAAAAAGCATTATTATAACTCTGAGTAACACTAAAGTCTCCCTGAGAATAAAGAAGCTGTTCTGGTGAGTTTTGTGACCCCTGCTAAGGCCATTTCCACACTAGACTGTTATAGTGCTTTGATTCCACATTCAACATCCTATGGAATCCTGGGGTTTGCAGTTCCGGGAGGGCCCCTCCCAGAACTGCAAACCCCAGGATTCCATAGGATGTTGAATGTGGAAACAAAGTGCTATAACAGTCCAGTGCGGAAATGGCCTAAATTTTGCAGTTTCTAATAATGGGCCTTTTCATTAAACAGTAATGGATTATGTACATCTGGGGTGGTATAGTGCTTTGAGCATTGGACTACAGCCCTGGAGACCAGAGTTCAGTTCTTTGTTCAGCCATGGAAATCCACTGGGTGCCCTTGGTGTGTCACACATCCTCAGCCCCAGAAAACTCCATGAAAACATCACTGTAAGTTGAAAACAACTTGAAGGCACAGCACAATAACAAATAGAATAGGCTGAAAAAATGTATTTGGTTCCCGGCCATCAACTAAAGCAATCAAAGGGGCCACCTTCTAAGGAGGAAGACGTTCAAACTACAGCCATCTATTCCCTAGACAATAAGGTGCTGGGGATTCTAAGCAAGACTGACTTAACTGAATATGAAAAAGTCAAGTACTATGAGGCTTTGCTTAAAATATCTATCCCATGTAAGATGGAAGGGGGCAGAGAAACAAAGTTTGAATTTGTTTCTAACTGAACAAAGTTCTGAAGAAGTTACGGTGAACTCCTCTGACATAGTGTTTTAAGAAGTGCTAGATGGTGTGCCTGTTAAATTCAAAAATCATGCAAAATTGTTATTAAACAAAATGAGGCAAAATACTATTTCTTCATGAGACGACAAAAATGCCTTTGAGTATAAAGGAGAAGCTGCAACTGGTTCTAATATTCTGGACCTGGTCAAAGGTGTAATCCAAACTCATGCCTTACCAATAAAATGCCTGACTATGTTTTTTTCAGTGCCATGGTTGAAATAAACAGTCTGGCCCTTTCCGCAGTACCCTCCCATCCCATCATAGGGATGGGAGAAGGACAGGACCATGACGATGCTTCTGCATGACATCATTGCGGTCCTATCCTTTTCCCATCCCCAGGCAGCACAATCATGGGTTAAATCATTGATGGGTTTTCACCATCAATGACCCATGATTATGCCACCAACTTGTCCTGTGGAAGCCCCAGAAGCACGATGGCTGCACTTCCTGCCCCAGTGCAGCCTGGGAAAGTACCCGGCTGCACTGAGGAAGGAAGAGGTGTGGCCATCGTGCGGCCTTCCACAGGGAGCCAGTCCTGTGAGAAGGGGAGTGCTGCCGTTACACTCCCCTCCCGGCAGAGCCACTTACAGGATCCCCACTGGACAACTCCGCAAAAAGGTAGGGCAGAAAGGGCCTCTGACTTATATGGTGGGGAATATTGCCAATAGAGAACTTTTGGAATGTCTAAAGAACCCAAGATTGATGTCATAATGCTTAAAGTTAAATGGATTTTTGTTGTAAACACCACTAAAAGAATAATTATCAACAAGGCATATAACCACCTGCTTAGATAATTGCCCCCAAAACAAGTTCTCCTGATTGGAGATATGACATCTTCTTTGGATGCTGAATATTTTCATACCAGTTGACTGGATATTTGGAGTTACAAGACAATAGTCCTGCTGCATGTCCCAGATGGGCAGCTGGTGATACTCTCACTTTTTTTTTTCACAGAAAAGGAGGTTGACTAAATCCCTACTTGGTAGCACTTATCTGTATCATCACTCATTAAGCAGAAAGCATCTTTGTTGCAAGTAAGTTTAATTTTCACATCAATACCATTTAGCAGTAGTTCTTGAAAAAATGGGTCAGCGAGGACCTCATTGTCCTCTTGGTGAACTCCACTGTTTACTCAACTGAAGAGCCATTAACACCGTAACCCTCCAGGCAGAAATTGGGTATTTAATGCCCTGTTTTTGGCCAGTCAACTCGCAGTACACCAATTGCTGATTGCCACTCTGTCACTCTGATTTCCAATTGTGTACTGTCCTTGGACTTGTGTCTAAGCCACATCACCTCTTCGCTGCTCTTCTGGATTGGTAAATATCACCCATTTTGCTCTGAAATCTCACTATCCAAAACTTTCTTCCCTTTTCCTTCAGTTAGCCTTGTGTGATTGCATGATTGCTTGGATCTTGTGTGTGTGATTAACTCCCTCCTGATCTGAGCTAATAATTCCCCAATGTTTCATGGAGGTACTGGCATTGTGGGTGGACCCCTGAGTTACCTCCATCTTGGGGTAACACATGGATGTCATTTTCAAATCTAGACTTTCAGGTCCAGCTGGTCAGCCTCTAAACCAGACTGTTTTGGGAATCACCAAGTGGGAGTTGAACCAAATCTTGCAGTTGGTGCAAGCTCCTAATTTGAATTCTAACCAGATTATATTGATTACATCTCATTTATTACAAAACACTTTTACAGACAAGCAAAAGCATTATATTTATAAGGAGTAAAGCAGATGCATGGGCATACATGCATGTGCGCATACACACTTTTTTCTGTTCTAGGCTTGCTTCATTAGTAATATAAGTTAATAGCTTACTTAGTTAATTGAAATTAACACTACAGTTTATATAACTATTCAAAACAGTACAGAGAAGCAACGAAATTGCCAGCCTTTTGTTCATGTTTATAGAAGAAATAATGAGGAGTGCTATCTCTAAAGACTACAATAAAGACAACCAAAGTCTCAGAGCTGAGCTTGAAACTTTGTAGCCGTCTGGTCTCAGATAACATCACTGCTCTCACTGAAGTCATTTCAGACTAAATGTGGCATTTAAAAACAATCTGGATTGGGAACATGGTATATTAGGAGAAGTTCCTTTATCCCACGTGGTTAGCAACTTCCATCTACTCCATCCCCACTCATTTTTTTGTTACTTCAATGGCCAACCATATCTCTAAGAAGCATGATTGATCATTTTTCAGCATTTCCACTCCCAAACTTGTTTAAGATCCATGAGACCTTCACCCCCACCCAAACAGGAAATGACCAACCAGAAGGGCAGAAGAAGCATAAACAAACAAATATATAGTAACAGGCTCAAAGCTGGAAATTATCCCCACTCCATGTAAAATTCCATGAAACAACCTGAATGACCACATTCCAGAAAAGTCTGGAAGCATGTTTTGTGTTTCTGACCAAGAGGTTATATGAAATACACTGATCCTCAGGGAGAATGCCATAGTGCCGAGATCAGTGTCAGTGCTTTGCTGTACTAAAAGCTTTAGGAAGAGCTCATCTGCCAAGTATTGAGTAAGTTAAATGTCATGTCACATAAAGTGACATTGTATATTATCAAAGCCAACAGTGGCACACAAAAACTAATAGTGAATAAATACAGAAGACTTGAAACTTTAAATAAATACCTGAAACTTTCATTTTGTGATTTAGTCTTCCCAAACGTGTTGCCTCCCAGGTATCCTGAATGATGACTCCCATCATTCTCAGCCAATATGGCCAATGGCCATACTGGTATGTCAGATTCCACCATCTTCTCTGGGCAACAGCTTGGTCAAGATGGCACAAACCGAGGCTGCCAACAGGCACAGTTCAAGGAAGGAGCAGCAACATCACTAGGATTTCAAATACTAGATAGGGACCTGAGATTTGGTTCAGGACCACAGAGAGCATCACTGCAGTTAGTGTACCAATTAATCCCCACTGACTGGCACACATTTATAATCAAGCCAGGAGAATCTTTCTGCAAGTTCCACAACCCACTATTAAAGTACCAATCATCTCTTCCTGTAAACACAAGCTTCTCCTGGGCAGTGAAGGCTGGAGACAGGAGTGACCAGTTGCAGACTGCTTTTTAGGTTTACTAGAGGAATCTGCAGCCCTCTCTTTAGAATAAAGACACTGGTACCTCCTGGGGATTGTGCAGACAAGATAATGGATTCTGAGGCAGAAGATCCTAGTTCAGGAGAACCAGAGACTCATTCAGAAGCCTCTTCAGAGTCACTGTCATTGGAATTTTCATTCTTCAAGGGCTCTTATCCCTCATCTGGAACTTTATTAAAAGGCCATTTGAGCCATTTCAACTATCCTTGTCCTGAAGCAGAACCATCTATCTGCCTGGAAAGAGAGGCATGTAGCCCACAGATCAATGTTTTGTTCACGAGTTCCCAGCTCTCAGAAACAAAAAAGCACAAAAGAAGTTGCGAAGGTATATAATAGCATAGTTCTGACTGTATTACTACATTGTCAGATGCACTTTACCTTTGAACAAGGTACCAATTCTGCTGCTACGATTACTGATACCTGCCTGTCATGTAAAGCCTATAGGGCACACCAATAACAAAACCTGGCAAGAATTTTATTGTCTCTCTTAGACAAGAACAGAACATCAAGAGGAAACCTCAGTCTCCATTTAAATGCAACTAAGTTCAATGCTACCTGCCGATTAAACTATATAATAGCATTATCTTCTGCCTCCACCTAAATGCAACTAAGTCCAGTGCCGCCTGGTGACTAAACTATATAACAGCATTATCCACTCTATTTTTCCTAAAAAGAAAACAAATGCCGTATACGCATGCAGTTTGTTGGTGCTGTTTCTTTATTTTAGAAACTTTTTGCACCACCTTTCCACTCAAGGGTGTCTATGTTAGTTAATGATTTAAAAGAAAACCCAAAGAATAATGCTTACACTAATGTTTGTTTAAATGTTTAATGTTTAAAAGGTATTAAAACAAAAACAAATCAGAATGGACAGAGTGGCAGATAAAATACCAGAACAATTTATCTAGAAATAATTTTGTTGTTTTGTTTGCAAGAACTGAATGTATCCCCTAAGCAATTTGAGAGTTGCTTGCCTTTCTCAGAATGATTGAAGAGATAAGAATTAAGGCTGCCCAAGAGAAACACCAGCTGTTTTTTTGCAAGCAAGTTTTAGATTCCACTCCACTGTCCACATAGTTTACTGTTTTGTTTTGTTTTTGGTCAGAGAGCTTCAAGCTGGATTTTTAAAAATTGTTCAACATGATTTAGTTACGCAAATGATCAATAAGGTAGATCAATTCAGTGAAGCTCAGCATGTGGAATAGTTACTTTTTATGCTTCAGTTCCTGGAACCCCCAACTAGCATTGCTAATTGGATGACATGAGATTAACCTCTATTTTAATCAAGGTTAAACCTTGACTGAAAGACAGCTTCCTGCCCTCCCCAGACCCAATACTGTCAATTCCAAAACATAACTTTTCCCAACTTTGAGCTTGGAAACTTGAGCAAGCAAGGTACCCCTCACAAAAAAAGGAGGGCATTGGATATGTTCCGAATATGACTATTGTACAATATTTCATGAATCAAAAGTTCTGTAGAAATTATGATGATGAGTAAACACAGAGGTGAGTAAAAGATTAAAGGAGCTCTGTCAAAGTGGGATGAGAAGGGAATGAACTGCTCTGCCTTTCAGGAGAAACAACAGGTTTAACTTACATGAAAGCTAGTTTTGATCAAATCTTAGGAAAGAAACATCTTAAGTGTTAGAACAAGCCAGCACCAGAAAATTACCTATAGAAAGAGCATAGCATCCTTCTGAAAGCTAAACAAGATTTCAAAAGATACACTGAGTACAAGTTACCCTATCTTTGGGTTTAAGCCAGAGGTGGAAATTGTTTGGCCTTCTGGCTGTTAAATCACAACTGCTGGAATGCCTCACCATTGGCTATGATGGCTAGGTCTGCTGGTAATTGCACTTCAGCATCCAGGGAGGTGTACAGTCCTTACTGATGGCTTAGGCTGATTTAACTGAAGTGCTATTCTTTTGGGAGTCAATATGATACATTACATCAAAACCTCATTTGTAGAAAGCAATAGGAATTGATATACTTACAACTTAAGTCTCAGTACTCAGATCACATCACTTTGGGACATGTCCCAGAGAATGTAGTTTGGGCAAGATACATTCATATGAAGATAGGCTTTTCAATGACCATGGAGATTTTTTTTTTTAAATCAACTCACAGATCCGCTAGCTATAGTTTCCTAAGATCTGAAACACAGCATGCATTCAATAGCTTCTAGAGTTTTCTACTGCGTATAGCTGTTTCCTTACTGCAGATAAGAAACAGGTATCTCACCAAAAAGCTGACACCATACTGAAACTTCAGCAAAGGTAGTAGTGCTTATTCTGCATTCATTCATTGACTTTGTAAGCACAGATCATTCTGACAGATCCCAATGCACTGTATAATAATACAAATACCGTACAATAAAAATACTATGTCACATAAGAGCATTCTTCATATAACGATAAAAGTGAGAGGCAAACCAAACTGCAGAAGTGTAAAATGCTAAAAACTACAGAAAAGCAGTTGACCCCACATGCCCAGAGTAGCTGGTTGTTCCTCCCAAAGACCCTGTGTTTGGTTATGTGATAGCTGCCTACTACAAGATGCAGGGAATGGTGATGCTCATCCCTGGAACATGAGACAGATGGAAGGGTCATGTATGGGAGGACATGCTGAATACTCCCCCCTCATTAGGCTCCTCCCCTTATTGGGATTCCTTAGTTTGTGAAGTTATGGCCAAAACAGCCTTACAGGTAGGCCTTGCATGCAGTTGAGGAAAGAACAACAAACAGAATACAGGGGCCACTGCATTGCCTGTGGCAAATCTTCTTAAAAGTAAAGGTAGGGATTGGTGGGGGTTGCATTTTTTGTTTTGGTGAGGAGGTAACTCTTCTGAAGGGCTCCAGAGCTAAGGCACTAAGGAACTCTGTAATAACAGTTACATACTGTGCTAACTGGGAACCCTGTGAGGAAAAAGCAGAGCCATTCCCAGAGAGAGCAGTAGCTTCACTTGTCTGCTAAATGTGTGGATACAAAGACATCTGGTTATGTTTCTCATTTGCTAAGTGAAACTAAACAACCACTACGTTAACTAACTCAAGAGCCCTTGTAAAAACTGATCACCATATTTTTCATGTTATATCAGGACAATGTTATTTATTGCAAAGTATTCAATGTGTTTCAACCATGTGGACTCAGAGTGAGAGCCAGTCAGATGCAACCAGAAATCTCTGTGCCTCACAAACAGACCAAACTTGGGAATGTATCTTTGACTACAGTTTCCATAATCCCCCAGCCAATTTTTCAAGCGCTGAAATGGAGTGTGAATGAAATAGCCCTTCCCTCCTGTGGCCTCAAAGCAGATGTTACCGAAGTGTACATTGATGCTGAATGTGGAATCCTTGTTTCTTATACCTAATTTTTAATTTATATTTTTAAAAAGCTATTGAGCATGGTTGCAAGGAATGACACTTGCTAGAAGAGAATGAAAATCCAAACTCTGAGGTTATATATTACAATATTACCATGAAAAATCAATATATATTTTATTTTCTGGTGCATTTTTGAATGCTGAAAGAACTCTCTATATCGTCATTAACTCAAAAGCTCAGACTCCATTCAGGCATGGGATGCAACCAATTTCGTGTACATTTAGAATCACAGCATTGTCATCTTTCTTTCCTCACAATAAACTCTCTATGCTGACTGTTCCAAATCAATTACGTGTGGTACTTAGCTGGAGTACAACAGAAGCCGCAAAGCTGGGAATAAACCTTGTGTTCCATTTTCACTTTTAAGCTGTTTTTTCCTTCTGTCCCATTGCTCTCATTAGTAATTAATGTTCTCATTGCACAGTTATCCACTCAATTTAGTGTGAGTTGGGTAGTTGGGTAGTTGGGGGGTGGGGTTTCCACCAGATTTTTATTTCACTTTAGTGCTACACATTTAGGCTCTGATTCACAGAGCACTGAAACAGGGCCATTATGCTCTTGGGTACAATTTCATTATCTTCAGTGAGACAATTTCATTATCTTCAGCAAGACTGCATGGTAGACTGTTTTCTCTGAGTTTTTAAAGGTTGCTTTGGACCATTCAGATAAATCTGAATGTGAAGGGTCTATCCTATAGCTTTTATTCTGTTTTATTTCTGTACAATTTTACATTAGAAATTATTATCCATACAAAATCATAGTTGCCTCATGGTGGCATAGAGGTGACCCTGGGCTCATAAGGAAGGTGCCAGCAGAAGCTTTGGCAGATTCTACCAAGTTGGGAGAGCTTTGAGTACAACTCCAGTGGTGGACTTCATATCTGTCATCTGTGTATAAAGAGGATCATCACTAGATGTTTGGCTGCCAGGTGCCGCATTGATTGTGGCAACTGTGCCTTATTCTTATGTATTTATTTTATTAATATATTTTTATCCTAATCTGTAACTGAGGATCTCAAAGAGGCACATACAATAAAATCAGTTTAGGACAAACTGAAGAATGTTTATCTCATATTACTATCAGTGATAATCACAGCAGATGAGTAAGGCTTTTAAAAAATACATCAGCATCATTGGACACATTGCATCTACTGAAAAACAAATATGCTTGTAATAGGCATGTTTAAATTGCTTTAGGGGAAAAGCAATCATGGAGCTAAGCAGATCTCCTTTGGAAAGGTATTCTAAAGTCTAGGTGTTACACATTGCCCTACATTCTAGCAAAACCAGTGATTGTGTACCAGCTGGAGCTGGTGAAACACACCTCTGACTGATGCCACCACTCGGGTATCCGAAGATAACACTAGATCCAAGAATATTCTCAAACTTCAAACAATATATTTCATAGGATGTGCAACAGCCATAACCATATCTATAGCTGTAGATATATGCCTCTCCACAGTCTCTCCCCTGCAGTTCTTCATGCTTGTAACATGCTGTACAGGGTTGCTTTGAAGACTAAACAAGATCAAGGTATAAAGCACTTTGTACAAGTGCTTCATATACTATCAGTCAAATGAATGGTAGACAAAATCAATCTGCCATTCGTTTCCAGTGCAAGTGCTTTCAAGACTGTGCTATTTCAAAATGCAAGTAGGGCCATGCATGGTTGAATACTTTCCCCTGTCAAAATATAGCTGCATTAGCAATCTAGTATGTCAGGGTGAAGAATAAACTAGAGCTCTCCTTTCTGATAAACACAAAGAAATAAGCAAAGATAATTTTTAGAGGTGAGAGAACAGGTAAACATGTAATCATTTGTCTGTGTTAAGATGAGGTAATAAGTCTTCTGAAGTAACCAATCAGCCTATATTTTCTAAATGACCAGTTGTCGCAGAAATCATTCCTGAATGAAAAGAAGGGCTGTAATATTAAGAACTTGTTGCATTTTCAATTGTTATGAAAATATGCCACTCACGCGCTGATGGCTCAGGCCCTAATTTGTCCTTATCTATTTTCATATCTCACAAGCCACTCCTGATGGCAATATGCAGTAGGAATTGAGACTGCCATGAATGTATGTGAAGAATTATAAATTAATAATACACATGCTGTCTATGTGTATAGGAAAAAAAAAGTGGTAAACTGTAAATTTACTTCTAGCCCCATCAGCCTCTGCTCTTTTCTCTTTGCATGAGATTATAGATATGTTTAAAAAAATGATTAAGAACTATTACTGGGGAACTAGAGTTTCAATGTTACTAACAAAGCTCATTGGCGCAGAAATTGCAGTTTTGTGGTCAAAGGCAAACAACTATATATTTCTGTTTAAATGGCTTCAGTTCCATTATTTAATTGATTTCAATTAAAGCACCATTAATGAACTCTTTTAATGACTTAAGCAGCATGTAAGCTACATCATTAACACACAGTACACAGAAGAGTAAGAGAATATTAGTATTTCAAAAATATAACAAAAATCTATATATCCATAATGTTACTTTGTTTATTTTATTTACACATAGAATTTAAATGCAGTGACATTTCATGTCCACATGCTATGTCTTCTCTAGATCACACATTTTATCCTTAACCTATGTCAGAAAAAAAATAGAACGTTGATGGCAACTATACAGTAACAAATGTTTGCTCACTCTAGTCTAATTTTTCATGTGGTTGAGTGTGTAGAACTGTGTGTTTCAGAGAGAGAGAGAGAGAGAGAGAGAGAGAGAAAGTCAGTAGTTTGTCCCTCTAATACATAATATAGATACTTTCTAAAATACTTATCGAGTACTATACATTAGGGCCAATTAAGGGCTGAAATCTAGCATCAACAGACATATCAGAAAGTTTTGCTCAGGTTCAACTACAATGTCTCCCCTCTCCCATCCTGAGGACTCACTTTCCTCTTGACACACAATGATGACCCCAAGGAAGTCCCAGAGGACACTTTTGTCATTTTGCATCTGGCTATAGGATGTAACTAGATGCTTCTCCAACACGCATGGACACCTCCCGCTCTCCACTGGCCATTAAATGGCCATAGGAAACCATGGAAAGAAGGTGAGTGCAGTGAGGATTTTGTTCACTGTGAGAGGGAGAAAGTTAATTCCTTCTTCCTTCCTTCTGGACCCATTTCAGTCTGGTTTCAGGCCATGGCACTAAAACAGCCTTAGTTATTCTGATTAGTGATCTATTCTGGGTGAAAGACAGAGGTGTGCTAACCCTGTTGATCTTCCTGGATCTCTCAGCAGCTTTTGATATCATTGATCATGGTGTCTTACCTGACTGGCTTCTTGGGATGGGAACAGGAGACACTGGTCTAAAATGATTCTACTGTTACCTAGATGGCTGGTTCCAGAGAGTGCACTGGAGGATTCCTATTCAGCCCATGGCAATTTAGTTGTGGGGTGCCACCAGGTTCCATCTTATCCCCGTGCTGTTCTACATCTACATGAAGCCACTGGGGGAAGTCATAAAGAGATTTGGAGTGGAGTTCCGTCAGTATGTTGATGACACTCATCTCTATCTCTCTTTATCAGAGTCGGTGGAAGCTGTGCAGGTGTAGGACCAGTGCTTGGATGCTGTAATGAGCTGGATGAGGCCCAGCAAACTGAAGCTGAATCCTGGTAAGATGCAGGCTCTGTGGATTGGCTGTTCTCAGATCTGGGAACTGGGTAAACAGTCTGCTTTGGATGGGGTTGCAGTCTCTCTGAAGGAGCAACTATGTAGCTTGCGAGTGCTTCTAAATCCATCCCTGTCACCAGAGACCCAAGTGGACTTTGCATCTTGGAATGACTGGTGCCAGCTTCAGCTGGTGCACCAGCTGCAACTTTTCCTGGACAGAGATAACCTAGCCACAGGAGTCCATGAACTGGTAACCTCTCAATACTGTAATGCACTCTACATGGGGCTGTCTTTGAAGAAGACTCAGAAGCTACAGTTAGTGCAAAATGCAACAGATCAACTGCTGCCTGGAATAACATATTGTACTGGCTGCCAGTATGTTTCTGGTCTGAATTCAATGTGCTCATTATGACATTTAATACTCTAAACAATTTGAGATCTTGATACTTGAAGGAATGCCTCTCCCCATATGTGCCTGCCTGAGAATTAAGATCTACTGAGGGGGCCCTCCTACATGTCCCACCAAGTGAGGTCAGTACATTGTGTCAGGACATGGGAGACGGCTTCTCAGCCATGGCATTCCAACTGTGGAAGGCTCTATCCTTGGAGGTCTGACTGGAACCAACACTCACATAATTTAGGCACCAAGTTAAAACTTGGTTGTTCACCAAAGCTTTGGGCCAATTAATTCAGCCTGAAGACTGTTGCATTTAGATTAACTTTTAATTTTTAAATTCTGTTTTTAAACCCATTATATTGTTTAATCTATTTTAGCTTATTTAAATTGTCTTCCTGTTTCATAGTTATAAGCCACCCTGAGATCTCTTGATACAGTGCGGGGTATAAATATCGTAATAAAATAAAATAAAATAAAAAATCATTATTGAGATTTTATACTTGGAACTGCTAAGAAGCATTTCAGAGATGAAAAACATATGGTGCTACTGGAGATGAGAAAATAACATGAAAAGAAATACATAGTGAGATAATTACATAGGCAATGGTACTGCTGAGAAAAGCCAGGGGTTTGTTTTGTTATCTGTTAACTAAATATAAACCACCAGAGTAATGGGTTTCCAAAAGCAGAACATAATACTTCTTCCTCCTTATGTGGCACAAAGAGATTTGCCACACAGAGAACTAATAAACAACAAGCATTCTTTTGATAAAAAATATTGTATATTGTACATGAGGCGTATTTTAGTTATGCTCTGTTGCAGCTTCTAGTTCTGAATTCCAAGGCTTGATTCAATCTTCCAGTCAAAAGGTACAGTGGACATGAATCTACAATCAGAAGAAGACTGATGACCAAAGATCTTTAAAGGCTTTAATAAAACAAGAGTCAGATACATTTTGCCCATACTGTCTTCTTCAGTGACCAATTTTAACATTTTTATAATCTTCCAGTTCTTCCCATCAAACTAAGTCAGACACATGGATATAAAATTTCTGACAGAAGAAAAGTAAATGTATTTCTTGCCTCTGTGAGCTTGTAGATTTCATGCCATGTGGATGTTCATATCTACTGTAACTGAATTCGAACTGTTTAGGCTATATTTATATAAAGATTATTATGTGATGGCATTATCTAAATTTGCTGACACCTACTTTTTACAAAAATACTCATTTTTCTCCTAACTCTCCCTTTCCGCAGTAGCCTTATATCCCTGTATGGCGACAGGAGAGGAGCGGGACCACGACGACACTGCTACATGACATCATTGTGGTTCTACTCCTTTCCCATCCCCAAGCGGCATGATTGTGGATTAAAACATTGGTGGGTTTTCCCCTTCAATGACAGGCAATCACACCACCATCCTGTACATACCTGTCTTGTGGAAGCCCCAGAAGCACGATGGCTGCATTTCCTGACCCAGGGCAGCCTGGGAAGATACTCATCTGTGCTGTGGAAGGAAGAGGCGTGTCCATCGCACTTCTTTTGGGGGGAGAGCCAACTGGTGTGGAGAGGAGCACTCCTATTGCGCTCCCTTTGCAGCAGAGCCGCTGCTGGGATTACCACCAGAAGACCACACAAAAAGGTAGGGTGTGGAAAGGGCCTCTGTTTGCTTACTTTTGACTTAATTCAGTGGGGCAGATCCTATATCCTTTTCTTCTTTTCTTGTGTTTCATTTGGTCTACTCATTTGGCCTACTAAATGAAATTTGTGTTCTTTTCTAAAACAAAATAGAGAGATATCCCTGACATCTGGATACCTCCGAGTCAACAAAATGTCCTGGTCTTCTATTGGGCTCTTTGAATTGCCTCATGGGGAGAGGGGGAGGACCCAGTCAGCTTTATATGAACTGCAGCAGGCACATAGGCCTCATTTATCACATGCCAAATGATGTACACAGTAGTGTTAATGCACGCCACAGCCTCCCAGTACATACCACTGTTGCATTCCATTCCTCCTCTTTCTCATTGCTGCATAATTCTTCCTCTGACACTTCAAAGCCTCTACTGGCTTTGTTAGATTACTGCAGGGCTGATCCACTTAAGATCTCTTTGTTTTCAAAAGGATTTGTATAAACAGTTGGCTATTTACATTTTATGCTTAGCTAAATTCCAGTAATTTTGAGGGACCATATTAGCTATGACAGCCATGATGCTTCTCCATTGGGAACTACTTATTTGTTTTTGCACCTTTCCTGCTCAACATACCATTTGCATTGTTATAATATTTCATTGCTGCTGTCCTGTGCTCAGGTATATCTATGACAGCCTGATTTTTATGAGAACTTCTTAGAAACTGTACACAAGACTGCATGGAAAGTGAGGATCTGGCAAATATTTTTATTGTGATGAAAGAAGAACTGCATTTAGTGTTACAATGGATATATAATCAATGCCAGGAGCAAACATTTAAAGCTGATACCTTATTAGAAAAAAAAAAATTACATGTATTGAGCTGTTTCCTTGTAGTTTTGCTGAACACATAGTCATGTATCAGAATAATTCACAGCTTTCATTTACGTCAATGCAAAACCATCATACTTGTAAAAATAGCAGTTTTCTTTTTTCTACCATTTTGTTAGTTTTTTTGACCACAGGAAAAGTGATTGCTGAAGTGCTGAAGTGCTGTCTTGGCCCTCAAGAATTGACCAGTTTTTAAAATTAATTTTTCAAGAGGAAATAGGCATGAACTTAATTGACTGTGATAAATTTTGGGATTCTCTCCATGTATCCACACTGTTTGTTGGACTTTTGTTATTGGTGAAAGATGTCTGTCTCCTGCTGATACTCTCAGAATCCTCTTTATTCAGCCTTTGTTTCATTTTTCGACAGCACAGGAAGCTCTGTACGAAGTCATGCAGAAGGTGCCCACTAAAAAACATGTAGATCCATGGATTGCAACAACTATTCAAAGAGGCCAAAAGGGCAGTGACTGTAATTAAAATGTCCTCAGATTCTGTCAAGAAAAAAGAAGAGGAAATCATTTAGTAAAATCTACAGTCTAGTAAGTCATTAAGCATATACTGGTGTAACCTTTAAGTATATTTTTTTAAAAAAAATGAAAAGAAAGGCCCAAGCAATATCACTTAATTAGTTACGTAAAAAAGTAGGTTTTATATGCAGATAGTGTGTGTGTGTGCATGCGCATGTGCACATGCCTTCAAGTTGCCTGTTGACTTAACGGTGACACCATGAATTTCATAGGGTTTTCTTAGGCAAGGAATATTCAGAGGTGGACTTGTCACCTTCCTCTGAAATACAGCCTACAGCACCTGGTATTCATTGGTAGTGTCCCATCCAAGTACTAACTGGGGCTTTGCTTCCAAGATCAGATGGGATCTGGTGACTTTAGAGTATTTAGGCCATGAGACAAATGCCTTGCGCTGTATTACAACTTCAAAAGAAGAAACCTGCACTTCATCCAGACTAGGTGGGTACACACATTTTCGCTACAGTCCTTGACCTTCCCTCTCTATAACCTATGTATAATGTTTTAAAAGAGACGCCCTGCATAGATGCTATAGGAGCAGATTGTTATAATTCTCGGATAATTAAATATTGCTATGCCCAGTGTCTTTTTGTATCTCATGTACGGATTTAGGTTTCACATTGCATGGTATTAAAACACAGTGTTGTTGATGAAAACCTGTTTTGTTTTTTGCTTCCACATCTTAAGATATCTTCACAAAGAAACAACAATTATTTATCAAGCCTTTTATGGTTAAGAGGATATTTTTCTGAATATATAAATTCTATGCTCATAAAAAGTGTCAGCCTGTCTGCTACTATCAAGACTATCATGGCAACTGAAGTCCAGGAAATCCAGGATTAAAAGTAGGCTTGACATTGTGCAGAAAAATATATGGGCAATGTATGCACGCAAGCTTACAACCAAGGATTCTAATAAACAGAACAATTTCAAAATTTCAGATAGCACAGAAGGAATAATATGTTAATATTGGACAGTATTCTATATCAGCTACCTAGTTAAGTATACTCTTAACTAAATAGCTGATACAGACGAATATGGATCGGTAACTGTTCCATATCATGATATAGGCCCTTTCTGCACCATACCTAGATCAGGCATTGTCCTGTCATGCTGCCAGGATGGGAGCAGGACCTGAATGCTCCCCTCCGTACCCAGCTGACTGCCAGCGCATGGGTAGTGTTCAGGACACGCTCCTTCCTTCTGCAGTGTAGTCGGCCTCTTTCTGTGCTGCACTGAAAGAAGCACTTGATAGTGCTTCTCCCCTTCCCGCACAGTCACCAGTGACGAGATCATTGTGCGAATGGAGACTATTACTTTTTTCTGGTAACGGTATACCATGTGATTGTGACGGCTGGGGATGCGAAAGGAGTGGGGCCTCAATGACATCATGTAATGACACGTGTCGTGAATCAGCTTCAACGTGTCCCTATGCTGGGATGGCACCTTCATGCAGAAATGACCTTTGTCACAACTGTAACAGTATTGCCATAATCCTAACTTCCACCTCACTCCTTTTTACCAGGCATCAGCTGCATGGGGAGAAGGAAGTCTATCCTATGAGCGATCATAGCATTGGTGAATGACATTTCCATGAGGTTTGCGGGGACAGGTAAGCAAGAAGCAGATAGTTTGTTAAGTACACACAGTTAAGTATTCTTAACTAAGTAGCTAATATGGAATATTGGCCACCACTTATGATAATGAAATTAGTTGATAAGTGATAGCCTTATCAGAGACAATAAAGAGTTGTGGCCTGCCTGGTGATATAGCAGAGGGACAAACAAACATTCCAGCTCTAAGACATTTTTCAGAACTGAAACTCTGACATCCACTCAGGGACTTATTGACAATTCCTGCTCTAGCAAGTGATAATAATGATGCTTTCAGACTTTACTCCTGTTTATGATAGATAGATGCAGAAGTTACAGAATAGTGAAAGTAATCAAACAGTGGCTGGATACTTTTCCTTTCCTTTTGCTGAGAACTGCATGCTAGCAGTAAATATGGGTAATACTTCTCTACAAGATCGTTTGAATTTATAATGAAAAGCTCAAGGTTGAATTTTAGGTGGCTGAAGCTCAGTCTTCTTTACAAGTTGAGTTTATACAGCTAGAAGCACACATCACTGAGTTCAATGGAGCTTACTCTTGGGAAGAAACGCAAAACCACACATATGAGTATAATAGAAAAGCAATATGCACACATAATGCAGTCATATCTATGGATACTCCTTAATGACATGGCCATCTGTTTATGCACATCAACATTTCTCCTAACTGTGCTGAGTTTCTCTGAGAGCCATATAGCAACGGAAACATTTTTAATTGTCTAGACCTTGGTGGCAAATATTTACTGAATTATTCTCTGTTAATTTACTGTTATGCTCATAGACAAGTCCATTTGTTCACTCAACTGTATAGCTCTAACTGCATGGCTGAGCAGAGCTAATGTTTATGTATTCATCATCAACGATACATGGGGAAATTTGCTACACCCCGTGTGGAGTAAAGAATGACTTGACCTTGCTATTCTGTATCTCAGAAATACTAAAAAAATCACATACAGTTACACTGTATGCGTCCAAAATGCTTCAAAGATGGAATATAAGCAAGTTAGTATTCTTCTCCCTCATGCAAACATGTTTTGTGATACAATTCAGGCAAGCTACATCTGTTACTTGTGCTTATTACTTCAGAGGTTGTCCAGGTAACCCAACCTGTTGCACTATCAGGATGCTCTCAGTTGATACTTAGCAGCAGCGCAGTCCCACGGGTGGCAATATTCATTAACATAGCTATTATTGCATCCAAGCCTGAACATATACTTGCTAGAACAGAAGTCTGTATTGTGGTATTTCAAATGCTTCTTTAAAATCTTGTTCATGGCATCCCTGCTTAATTCAAACAGCTACTTCTAAACAAAAATTTTCTTTAGTTATACACTGGTACAAACAATTTAATGCTGCCTCATATTCTAGATAATTTCCTGTTCAGTTCACTGTACCAACATATAATTATATCTTTCCAGTGCCATTTCTTTGTTTATCCTGTGACTTTAAAAGCATTTCATTTGCAGGATGGTATTTGATCTGTGAAGAAATAACCAGGCAAATAGTTAAGGAAGCACTTTTTTCATAGTACCTTTCCCCATTCACCTTTAGCTTCATAATCACATCCTTATTAAACCCCCTCCCTTTTTTTAAACTGCTAAGAAGAAATGGTCTAGGACTTGGTACAGCACCTTTTAATGGGTGGTCAGGGAAGCAGATTTTTTTCACGTCCACTCCATTATAATTCTGCAGTTCCATTATGTCATGGTTTCTGCTCTAATTGTCTTCAACCAAGAAGAAAGAATTTGAGAACACCAAATTTCAGATTCTGCTCATGTGTCCTTATTCTTTGCTTCGGATATAATTTCCTCCTAGAAATCTATTTACTTAACCTTTCTGCATCACTAGATATTCTTTAAATTCTTCAGATCCCAAAAAACAGCGTGTTCAAGCATTGAATTAATGATGCTCCTGTAAAACATTCCAGGAAATCAGAAGTTGAAATCTGGAAAGAAATTTAGCAAGAGGAAACTTCATTACTTTTGAATTCATTGCAAAACACCATTCACTTGAGCCTATTCCTACATTTTAGATGATTCACCTATGGACTGGGATTTATCTTCCTGTCCACAGATTTGTTTATTTATAAAGTGTTCATTGGGTGCTTTATAAAAAGTGTGAATCATGAAGAATTTCTGTCACCTGTACACTTGAAATGGTTGACTCTGGTAATAATCAGAATCTGAGCCCTTGCTTCTTGTGGGTTAATTTCAAGAATTATTACTATGGGACTAACTGAACAAGAATGAGGCAAAAATTGCTGTTAAATTCAATATATTTAGATTCAGCCTTCCTTCTCCATCACTTTTTGATATGTACTTTTTGATATGTATTACAGTTGGCAAGACACCATGATGTGGCAACAGGGAGCTCTTCCCAAAGGAATGGCTTTTAGTGCTGTCTCCCTTTTCTCTTAATACTAAGTAATGATAACTGGTTGCAGAAAAGGTTACATACACCAACAATATTCTAAGCAATCTTTCCAAAGTGTATCAAAATCCCCATACCACACTCTACAGTTTATGTTTTGTTTTGATCTTTTGCCGCCAGTTAAGATTCTCCTCTCCTCTTCCTTTCCTGCAAGTTCCTGCCTGGTGTTTCTCTTATTATAATAGCTATAAAATCAATTACTGTACCAACTGGTCTTTCCTGAGGATGTTTTCCACTGATTGCATGTCCCCATACACACACATGCACATGTTTGCATAAAACTCTCACTAATAATACAGCATCTTAGCTGATGTTCCTATGAATAAAACAAATTTCCTTGTTAGACTTTTTTTTTTTTTTTGGATTAGAAAATGTGGAAGATTTCAAAGAAAAATCTGAAATGGGCTGAACATTATTTAGTTCTTGGGAAGGAAAAATGGGGGAGGTGGGGAGCCATACACAAAGCAGCTTGTAAAGAGCCCATGATAAAGGACTCATCTGAAAGAATGCAGTCTTAGCTACTCAAGACAGAATTCTCTTCTCAGAGAGATAAGAATGAAGTCCAGGTCTTTACTCTAGTCCTAGAAATGAATGTCCTTCTAAATCTCTCTGCCCTTTCCAGTTTCTTTGTTTCAATTATGAAGAATGTTTTCTCCTGATCTTAAGCTCTCTGTAAAGTTTTTCCCCAGCACTGCTACCAGTAAGAGTAGACATTACTGGCCTATGTGGGCAAATGATCTGATAAACCAGCCTCTTTTGTTGAGTTGTGTAGTTGGACCACAGCACGACTGCAGAGCATAAGTCCCAGCTCCCCCGGTCAGACATGGAAATGTATAAAATAAGGATGAAAGAATATTTACCATCATTTGTTTCCTGGTCAAAAAAACGGAACAGTAACACAGAAGCAAAATTATTGTGCTGATTTCACCCAGTATTCACACATTTCAAAGTTTTTCAGAAAATTACTCTGCAGAAAAATAAACATTATTTTTTGCAAAGAACATCTGGGACTTTTGTGCAAAATAAATAAATAAATACATACATACATACACATTTTCACAGAAACACATAGTTTTACAAAATTAGTGTTCTGTCCAAAAGTCCAGAATTTTGCCCAAAAAGTTGTGTATTTCTGGAAACAGTGTTTTTTTGTGAAAATTTTGTGTGAAAAATGTGGGGTTTGCCTGCCTCAAAATACTGCTTCCAGAGACACATGAGGGGCATGCGTGCAAATTTGTGGTTTTGGAGCAAACTCCACAATTTTACACACACATACACACATTAAAATGTGTGTTTTTGGAAGAAGTATTTTTTGCATGAAAATATATTTCTGTGTGGAAAAAAAAGTTTTCTGTACCCAGGTCACAGACTCCAGAAACCACATGATGGGATGTGGAGAATCAGTGGGTTATCTGTAAAGCAGTACAGTAATTTTTTATTGTATTTGACTAAAAGCCATTACAAAAGTTATCTGTAAAGCCTTATTTATGTTTCTGGAAATAAATGTTTTTTATATGGAAATTGTATTTTTGTGCAGAAAAACTCGAAGTGGCATCAGTGGCTGCATCCACATCTGCTTTCATCTGTGACAGAGTCTCATGGCTTTCTTGTTGGTTCCAAGATTCACTGTAGCTTCAGGGCAAGCCTCCATCACTCTCCCAAACAGAGGGAAGAGGACAGACTTGCCCTGTTGCCACACTGACTGCAGAGACCCTGGAACACAGAGAGATTTCTAGCTTCATTTCAAATGATCTGAAGTCTATGCAGTGCAGAGAGAATACACACCCATTACAAGGCTCAGAAGAGTGGGAAATCTTACTGCCTCTGGACCTCACCAAACTGAGGTGATGTAGAGCAGCACTGTGCTGACAAGCACATTTCTTCCTTGTTTCTTAGTGAGTGAACATTATCTGACACTGCATTAGCTCAGGGGATCACAGACTTAATTGCCACAACTGCAGTATAATCTATCTATCCATCTATCTATATATAATGCTACCATCTTATATCTTCTACTTATATTCATTACATTTTTAAAATTACTCTTTGTAATTTTACAAATTCTACAAATGTATTTGGAATTTCTATTCCAAACTAAGCCCCTTTGAGTTTAGTGGAACTCGCTCTTGGGAAATCGAGTGTAGGATTGCAGCCTTAATATTATTAGTAAATATTATAATTTAAATATTATTATATAATATTATTAAAGTATTTTAGCAAACATTTTAAATATATCTATGATGCAATTTTAATTTGTAGACTTACACAGACTAGGTAGCTTTCAAGCATCTGGGTTTTCTGAAAGATTTTTCTAACTAACTTGCTTTGGTTTGTCTAGGTTGACATTGCACAAATGCTGAATTAAATGCCTTACTTAATAGCCACTTAATAAATAGCCCACTGAACCATTTAATTGTTAAAATAAAATGAAAATGCACTTTGTGATGCATTTTGCTTGACAGAAATTGTTAGTCACCTTGGATCCCATGCTGGGAGAAAAGTGGGGCATAAATCCAATAAATAAAGAAAATAAATTTTAAAAATGAAATAAATAAAGGTGGAAGGGTCTATTTTAAGAATCAACAACTCTTGAGAAGGAATCAGCCTTACTGAATAGGAATGTTCAAGATACTGCCCCTGCTTAATCCTGCATATCTTAGAAACAAGTTTATTAATTATATTTTTAAAAAATACTTTTTTCTTCCAAAAACCTCTGAAACACTTAGTTGCCTTTCTTTTAATTGGAAGGGTGTCAAGAAGGATTTCCTGGTATTTTTAAACACTTTTAATTAGTATGGAGATGGAAACTTTGGATTAGCATAAGCTTTCCTAATGAACATTTCATAAACTCTCTCTCTAGCAGTCTCTCTCTCTCTTTTTCTAACTCACACACGCACACTCCCCCACTGCCCCTTGTCGTTCTTCTTGATGCCCACCTAAAGAACCCGTATGGCCCTATTATTAGGCACAGTGAGGTGGTCCTCTCAGCTGGTAGATGCAAGGAGTTCATAAAGGTATTGGTGGAGGGAAGGTGCCATGGAGTCTGTGCTTTGTCCTTTATGACTAACCTGGCATCTTCTGTTGCAGTGGAAGATTTTGTCCCACTTCCCCCTGCAACCAATGTTGAAGTTTCAGTTGCCAAGTGAGTCAGCTTTTGTACAAGGAATCAGTGGCAGCTGGTAGTTTCCCCATCAGTGAGACAGTGAATCTGCTCTAGATTTTAGTTTGAATTTCAAAGGAGCTACCGTACTTAAGATGCTGAACCTTATCAGCATCTTTAAAGTTTGAATAAGATGCCAAAATAGAATCTATGACATGGGAGCCACCAGTAACCACTGCATAAAGAAAGAAATGGCATCATCATGCTTGCTGCAGGCATTGAAATCTCATGGCACAGACCTGAATAAGTGCATTCTAGAGTCTTCTAGAACAATGCTACTCAAAGTGATAGCCCCTGAGCGATTAGTTTCCAGAAAGAAAGAAACAGCCATAGCGAATGGGCACAAATATAGCACCACTCCCTGAAATATTATAAATAGTGATAATAATAATAGTCAATCTCCTACATTAAGCATTGTTCTAGAACATATATGAAACATATATGACACATCCCTTAGCTATCTGCAATGAATGTCTTGTACTACAAATTCATACAAATTCTATACAAAGAAATGAAGATATAGATATATTTTGAGTTTTCTGAGGAGTTTAGTTTATGCTTTCCTGTGGTTATCATTTAATGAATATGTTACAGTACAGTTTCAACAGCTTCAGCTAATGCCACACCTTTAGGAAAAACTGTAAAAACTGGGTTTTAGAGATAATAAACACATGAGAGTATAATAGTTTATAAGAGGTCATCACCTACCCATTTAAATGATTTTAAAATTAAATGGCAAGTAAGCCTTTTGCCTTAAATATCTATTTTCTATTCTTTCTAGTTGAATCTGACATTATTTGTGTCTACTTCAGAATCTTTTTAAAAAGTCTGTTAAAACAGCAGACAAACATTCCACCAGGTCTTCATAACTGCACAATACAAATCACTTGTGGAAAACAAGGTATTTCTAATTAAAGTGGCTGATTAAACTATTACCTACCCCAAATTATGATTGCTAGGAAGCTGTTGCATGGAATGGTTGACTTGGTTCTGGCCATGACCAGTCCTACCTTAAGGAAAAGGGGATCAGTCTCCCCAGGCTGCAGTTGCTTGAAAGTGGCAGCAAAGTATAGAAGGAGGAAACTGTGTATCATATATACCCTTCCCTTTATTCCCTAAGCTTGCCTACTACTTTCAGCTGTTGTGGCAGCAGTCCATTCAGCTTTTGTATATAGAATAGTGGCAAGGACAAAATTTTGTTCTTTGCCTCGGACAAAAAAAAAGCACTTTTCATATATTACATAGTTTTATGTCAGAATCAACAGCCAGTGTGGTTTAGCAGTATGAGTATTTGGCTATGACAAGGGAGACAAGGAATCAAATCTCTGTTCAACCATGGAAGCCCACAGGGTGACTTTGGGCAAGGCACACACTCTCAGCCTCAGAGGAGGCCAAAGGCAAATCCCCTCTGAATAAATCTTGCCAAGAAAACCCTGGGACAAGGCCACCTTAGGGTCACTATGAATCAGAAATGGCTTGAAAGTATACAACAAGGGCAAATTCTACCATGTTTTAAATATTGGGAGGGGGGATATATTCCTTACAACCCATTTGGCCTAAATACCCTAAAGGCACAAGATCCCACCTGATCTGGGAAGCTAAGCAGAGTCTGATCTGGTTATTATTTGATTGGGAGACCATCAATGAATACCAGGTGCTGTAGGCTATATTTCAGAGGACAGAACTTGCAAAACCACCTCTGAGTATTCCTTGCCCAAGAAAACCCTATGAAATTCATGGGGTCACCATAAACTGACAGGCAACTTGAAGGCAGATACAGACATACACCTTTCATTTGCTGTAATACCAAACTAAAATTCAGAGCAAGACTAAGCACAACAGTCTTGGAAAGTAGCAACTATGATTAGCATCCTGCTACTGAGACATGCAGGTGTAAGTGAACATTACACCAGTATACTGAACTTTTTTGTTCCCCATACAACAACCACCCCCCACCCAGGGCTCATCTTCCTTCCATGGGGGTTTCCCCTCCATGATCATTTACTAACTGGTGGAGGGGAAAACATGAAAGAAGTGCCTTGTTATGTGCCTCTTCACAGACACAGAACAAGAAAGACATCTTCCCAGACCTCCAGAGGTTTGGGAGTGTGACATCATCATTGTGTATCTGGTTATAGATAAACCCTCCCAAACCTCTGAAGCCTCTCACTCTCTATCGGTCACTAAATGGCTATGGAGGAGAAGCCCACTGGAGGAACATGAGTTATGCAAAAAAAGAAGAAAGGGAAATATATTTCTTCATGAGCAGAACTTTAAGATGAATCTCCTAATGCAGGATCTTGATTGCAGCATCTGCTGCAATCCTAAACAGATTAGCTAGCAAGTAAGCATCACTGAATGCAGTGAGACTTACTTCCATAAGTTTGCAGTCCATAACCACTTCACCCAAAAGGTAATGTCTGTCTGCTAAATAATATGAGAAAGAAAAGGTCCAATTTATGCCCCATCACATCTGAGAGAGAACGTCTCAATTATTGTCCCTTTCAGTTCGGTAGTGAGTTTTCACGTGAAACTGTCTGACAACTGCAGCATAAAACCACTCACTCTTAAATAAGCCCACCCAAAACCAATGTAGGCACTGGGATCTATTGCACTTAACTGCATTTCCAAACTTAGAAGTAACCTTTCCATTCATAGATCAGAAGATCCTAACAGGACATCTTTAGGTTGTATGTGATATGAACTAAATGACTCGACAGTAAGTAAGCCAGTAGAAAACTGCACTGTTGCTCAGCAGTAAGCCCCACTGAAACATATACAGAAAGAGATTTTGTTTTTCCAAATAAATGAAGTAAATGGCTTTGGGCATGGAGCTTTGAAAGACTGATATTGCAGTTTCCAGGCTTTACGGGCATCTGCAAAACTTACCTGAATCTCTTAGCTATTCCCTAACAAAAAAATGGGTGACTGTGGACAGTACTGTGCACACTTTCCATACTGTGCAGCAGTGTGCAACATTCCATATTGATCCAAATATAACCAGAGAAGAACCACTGAGTCAACAGGGTTTACGTAAATGTTGGCTTTGATCCGATGGGTCTGCTCTAGTTGGAATTCGCTCATGGATTAAGGCATTTGCCCAGAAAGTGCTGGGATTGGGAAGAAAAAGAGAACAGAGTGCAACAGGACCCTGTACCTACCAATCCAGGAAGAATGGTCATCCCACACGGACCGCATCTGGACAGTAAAGAAAGGCGCCCAGCAAACGATATAAGCGGAAACGATCACGAAAGTCATCTTGACGGTGCGGATCTTGGCGCGGGAGATGTTCTTGATGCTGCTGACACAGGGCGTGAGGAGCAGCCCCTTGCGGAGGGCGCCCCCTTGCGGCGGCGGCGGCGGCCCCCTCTTCTCCGGCCTCTGCCGGCGGGTCTTGTCGCGGGCGTTGCTCCAGATGTGGTAGCAGATGAACCCGTAGCACGTGGCCAAGATCACGACGGGCGCCACGAAGATGCTGCCCGTGACCCAGGTGATGTAGGCGCGGGGTCCCCAGGGCATGACGAAGTGCGCCCAGCAGTCGTAGACCTCCGAGCCGCTCTCCACCTCGCTGAGCGAGAAGATGAAGTACTGCGGCGTGCTGAGCACGAAGCTGAGCGCCCAGGCCGTGGCGATCATGTACCGGGAGCGCCGGCTGGGCTGCTGCAGCGTCTTGAGCGGGTGGCACACGGCGATGTAGCGGTCGGCGGTCATCACCACCAGCATGTACGCCGAGGCGAACATGCCGAAGACCTGCAGGTGCTTCACCACGCGGCACAGCCCGTCCGGCCCGTGGAAGCGGTGCGTCACCTCCCAGCAGAGCTGCGGCAGGATCTGGAAGAAGGCCACCGCCAGGTCGGCCAGGCTCAGGTGCCGGATGAAGAGGTGCATGCGGGACGCCTTCTTCCTCGGCGTCCGCCGCAGCGCCAGCAGCACCAGCGCGTTGCCCAGCACGGCCAGGGCGAAGGTCAGGGCCAGCACGGCGATCTCCAGCTTGGCCAGCTCTTCGTTCCGCCCGTAGCGGTTGCTGCTCTCGTTGGTGCGCCCGTCGGACCACGGCGGCTCCGCGCTGCCGCCCAACTCGTTCAGCGCCGCCGGCGTCGGACCAAACCACTCTCGGCTTCGGTTCCGGGCGGGCGACGGCGCTGCCCACGGGGAGCCCTCGCCGCGACCCTCCCCGAAGTGCATGGCGGCGCTTCCCCTCGCGCTTTCGCGCCCCGCTTCTCACCGAGCGCTTTCCCGCCCTTTCTGCCTTCCGTTGGAGCGGTGGTCTCTCGTTGAAACCCGACCCTCACCAACCAGCCGTCTGTGCCTTGCGCTCCCTTTTTCTGAGGGGTTTGAGGGTCAGCGGGGCCGCCGCGCGGAATCTCGCCTCGTCGATGCCCTTTCCCGCTTTCGGCGCTGAGCCTCACCCTGACTGGTTCTCTCCGCGCTTTCCCACACCCTTTGCCCACCTTCCCGCCTTCTTCCCTGAACTCCACGCACTGCCTCCCTCCGCCGGCGCCGCGCGCGCTTTTGCTTTCTCGCTCTCCCTCAGTGCCTTTCCCTTCGCGCGCCTCTGGGCTTCGTTCGCCCTAATCCCGCCCCTTGCCTGTCGGCTGCCCCCTCCTCTCTCAGCCCCCACAGTCCCGTCCCCTCAGACGCCAAGATTCCGAATCTCCGTCCATCCCCCACAGGGCCATCCCCACGCGCGCGCCCTCCCTTTGGCGCCCGCCGCTGGCGCCCGCCGCTTCTTCTCTCAGGGACTCTAAATCTGATTTATCCGCCGGCTGTGAAGTTCGTATTCCAGCCACCGGATAGCGGTCCCCGGCACGAACACGCTTCTCCCCTGTGGGGCCATTTCCTCACTAGACTGCTCTAGCGCTATTATTCCACTTCCAACCTCCTATGGAATCCTGGGGTTTGCAGTTTCGGGAGGGGCTGGCCGGCCCCTCCCGAAACTGCAAACCCCAGGATTCCTTAGGAGGTTGAAAGTGGAATAAGAGCGCTGAGCAGTCTAATGCGGACATAGCTTCGGTTGTCGCTCATCTCTTTCTTTCTATGAGCTCTTTTGTATGTTCCTCTTCCTCCAATAAACCTGACTGGATGCCCTTAGCTTTCAAACTCCATAGCCGTGGCTATTGTGTGATAGCTAACAGACTCTGCAAGTTAATATTTATTAAACTAAAACACCCCTCCCTGTTTAACCTGCAGGTTGAAATTCCTCTTTTCCTAACTGGGAAACCCTTTCCTCTCTAATCACAGCTGCTGCCTTTTGCAGAAGGACTCCTGTGTGTTTAACTGAAGGAATTCAAGGAGTAAAGCATCCCCTTGACTTCACTGGTTGAATTTGATGCAGTGATTGGAAGGTAGGCGAGTTCTGTTCGCTATATTTTTTTTCAATATACTCCCCCCCCAGTGTGTTTATATCCATGGATCCTACTTTTCCCTGTGTCTTTTCAGTTCTCCACCACCAGCTCATCAAGACTTGGTAACATTTCTGGTGCACACCCTCCACTGTTCACAGAATAGGGCAGGCTCCTTGATAAGAAGTATGAGGGGAAACCTCTGAATTGCAGAGGGAAAGAGGGAGGGAGGGAGGGAGGGAGGGAGGGAAAGGAGAGAGGGGAAAAGTATTGGTCTGAGAGATGGAGGAAGATGGGGACTGAGAAAGAAAAGTCAAGGAATTGAAGAGTGGAAGCAAACTGGAAAAATAAAAAGAGGATTCCTTGATCTAAGGACAACACTTGGAGATGCAAAGGTAAGTGACAGCAGATGGTGAACCCCCCCCCTGCCATATTTGGGGGATCTTTATCTCTTCCCCATACTCTCTACACCAAGACTTTAATTTAACATAGTGATGGAAATTCCCCAATGCTCAATTGTTACCAGATCGGTTTAGAATAATCACCATTCCACTGTAATTAGTCTACACAGAACAGGAGAAGCTGCCTTATACTGAATCAGACTACTGGTCCCTCCAAGTCAAGTATTGTCAGGAACTCCAGAGGGTATCAAGAAGGAATTTTCCTTGCTCCACCTAGAGTTCCCAGGGCTTGATCCTGCAAATATCTGCATGGAAAGTAGGTGCCCTCCTTTCATTGATATGGACTTGAAACTACTTACCACAAAGAAATGTGCCTTGAAAGCATAGAAAACTCCATGTATAGTCATTCCATGGTTATGAAATGGTGGTTCATCAACAGATAGATGCAGGCATTTAAGCCGGTGGTTAGTTGATCAGATGAAGCTAAAGGCTAGCTCTTCACAAGGTCATACAAAGTTTGTGTCGTTCAAAACAATTTATTTGCTGATTTGTCTGCTGAATTCAGTGTGGATTTGCTCTCATTTCCAGAGTGAATTTGCAGCATTCACAAAAAACTACTCTATGATCTGCAAAACTCTATGATCTGCTAAATTTCTGCATTGTTTACAGAAATTCCCATGATTTCATACTGAAGAAAGTAAAATACAACAACAAAAAAACCCTGGCTTGGTTTTGTTTGGCATATGTGCCTTGCAAATACTGACTATTCAACTCTTGTTATTTTAGGAATGGTAGTAATATTTTACAACATCTGAAATATGAAAGCATATTAACTAAAAAGTAAATTTCACTGTATGCAGAGAGGCTTAACTGTTGTATATATGAACTTCCTTCTCATTTCAGTATTTAGAGAAATGCTTAATAACATCCATAATGATTATATGTATGTCTCAACATGCCCATTTGTCCAAGGTTCTGTTTTTGAGTGTCTCCTGTTATTATGGGTACAGTGTCTGTAATACCGTTTTACTCAGCTTTAATAAAGGTAGTGCCTTTGCAGTGAGTTGTAAAATGAACTTGAAATACCAGTGACTGGAGTTCTGCAAGACAAGATATCTTCATCCATGATTTCCCACTAACAGTATTTCTAGTAATAACAATCAATGTCATTTATTTAATTTAAACAGAAAGCCTTCAGATCTTATATCCACGGAGATTTTTCAAATTTTGGTTCTTTGCTATTTGTTTATTTATACAATTACATGTTACATTATCTGCCATTGGACAGAACCAAAAGTGACATATAAATGTAAATGAAACCAATTTACAGCAAGCCATAATATATCAAAAAAAAAATCTCAATTACATATATATTGACAGAAGGAATATTACTTACATTATTTACATTGAAGTTTAAGATTATAATAATGCACTTACTAAATGCACTTCTGTTCATCAGCTATTGCAGCTTTAAATTTAGGATGGTGTTTAGGCATAGGGAGACAACCACAGATATTGCCATTTACTCTAGTGAAAATGAGTGCCATATGCATGTCAAGCTGTGTAATTATCAGGAGAAGAATCAATAAAAGCCGAGTGCAATCTTAGTAATGTTACAGCAAAATGCCTCCAAATGATTCAAAGTAACATACAACTAAGATTACTAATATCCTAATACTAGTAATTTTGTTTCACTGTTTATCATAAGCTATTTTTGAGTCCCCTTTTGTGAAAAAAGCAGAATATATGTGAAATACAGTTGGACCTCCACATTCACTGGTGTTAGGGCAGAGCTTTCCAAACTTTTCATGTTGATGACACACTTTTTGGACATGCATCATTTTGCAACACAATAATTCAGTTTCCCTTGCAAACCAGAGGTTAAACAGCAGGAAAGGCAACCCCCACCCAATCCTGGTTCACTGTCATAGCCTTCACCAGGGAAAGACCCTGGTGAGGGCACAGCAACAGGAAAAGCAGCCCCCCACCTGATCCTGGTGCACTTCTGTTGCCCTCACTGAGGAAGGACCCTGGTGAGGGTGGTAGCAGTGGGAAAGGCAGTCCCCCTACTTGATCCTGACCTGCACCTGTCGCCCTTGCCGAGGAAAAACCCCAGTGAGGGCAGTGATAGTGGGAAAGGCAGCCTCCCTTCCTAATCCTGGCTTGCTAGAGTCATTCTCACTAAGGAAACACACCAAGGAAAGATGCCCTCACCAAGGAAAGACCCCAGCGAGAGCGGCAGCAGCAGGAAAGGCAGCCCTTCTATCTGATCCTGGTTCACTTCTGTTGCCTTCATTGAGGAAAGACCGTGGTGAGGGCAGCAGCAGTGGGAAAGGCAGCCACCCTACCTGATCCTGGCCTGTTGCTGTGGTGGTGGCAGCGGAAGAGGCTTGGGTATAGGGGTCTTTCTCAGCCCAGAGAGGTGACACTCCTATAGTCTTCAGGCGACACACTAATGTGTCGTGACACACCATTTTGAAAGCCCTGTGTTAGGGGTTCAGGACCCCAGCAAAAGGGGGGGGCAAATATTAAAATATATGTGTATGTATGTGGGAAGGGGGCTTTGTCACAGTGGGGAGAACAAGCACCCAAGGTTCAAACCAGGCCAGGGAAAAGAGACAGAGGATTCCAAAGGATGTTGAAAGAGGAATAATCACACTATAAATGTGTAGAGCAGAAACGGTCACAGTGTTTGGTAGCATACTTTAGTATCCTAAAAAATCCTACAGAAACTCCAATAGGGTTTAGCAGTTATTGAATAGTAAAGCTACAGAGCAGTTCAGGAAAGCTAATACAATCACACTATCCTCCTTTTCTCTCTTTCTCTTCTTCAGTTTCTCTCTTTTTTGGGCAAAACTGATTGGTGGTCACTGCTGCCATAAAGTCATCAGCCTGCTGCCTAAAGCTAGCATGGCCCTTGGCCCCTAAAAAGGTTACCTTCCTCTATTTTATTTTTTGATTTATTATTATTTTATTAAGATAAAAAAAAGTAATAAAAACAACATAAGGAAAAACCCAGCTAATTTAAACAACAGATCTAGTTCAACAGAACAAGAATGAAATCCACACACCTACACAAACTATACAATACAAACTGAAAAAGATTGTCTATTGGGATTTCCACAAGCAGTTAATCCCTACACATGGATGCCCCCAAGCCATAGTGGACTGTATTCCTTTGGCATTTAAGGATGACCAAGTTTGTACAACCAACAAGGTCCAGTTGGGATATTCTTGAGGATGCAGCTCACCACCACCATGTGGCTCAATTCAGAGACCATACAAATGAGCCGTCATCCCCTCACAGGTGTGGTCTGTGCTTCCCAAGTAGTTTTTATACATCAGGGTAAACAATGATGACAGAGAGAAGTAGCTTGAGTGCTGAACTAGGATCCTGGGAGACAGTTCAAATCTCTGTTCAGCCATAGAAATCCAGTGAGTGATCTTGAGCAAGTCATACTCGCTCGGCCTCAAAGGAAAGTAATGGCAAACCTGCTCTTGTAAATAAAACCTTGTGATAGGTTCACCTTCAATTCACCACAAATTGGGAATGATTTTAAGGCACTCAACAACAACAACAACAAGACAATGACACAAACCACATGTGGTCCCACACATCTCTTCCACACCTTAGCTGCTTCCTCAGATGATACAAACAGGAATTTTCTAAGCAATTGAAAGAGATGGAAGTGGAAAGAATACATCTACTCTATATTATGCTTCAGTTGCAGCATCTAACCCACATCAGATGTGAGTGATATTATTTGCAAACTGCCTAGTCATTAAGTTGAAGTTAATAGCAGAAATGGATACAATAATGTATAATGTGGAGAAAATGAATTGAGAGGGGGAAAATTTTATCTCTGATAAAAGACTGAAAACAAACACAAGGAAGTACCACTTTTATATAGATTACAAAATTAATTTTTGGAAAGCATTACTCCAGGATATTGTGATAGTTATTAGCATAAAGGCCTTTTAAAAACATAATAATCTGTAAAGGGAGGAGGGATGCATAAATTGCTGCTAACCATGGTAGCACATACTGCAGTCTCCATGTCCTAGAGCTGTTAAATTCTGGATGCTAAATTCTAGAACTAAAAATGATATGCCAAAGGAAGTCTAGCTTCCTCTTAGCAGACTAAGGCCTTTTTCGCATGGCATTTGTCATGCAAAAGGGCCTTTGGAGTGTTGCGCGATTGCAAAGACTGTTCCACATGATGTCCTTGCAATTGTTCGACGCTGCCGAGGCCAGTGTCATTTTGACTTCTTGCTGAAAATGATGCACAATCATGTGTCATTCCAGGGCCCCACACACACTTACCTTGCGTGCAGAGCCTCTGGAGTACCCGGCTGCGCTGCGGAAGGAAGAGGCGGACCCCTAACGCTGCTTGCCGACCAGCAAGCAGCTGCTGTGGAGAAGGAACAGAGGGGACGCAACTGCCTCTCGCAAGAAGCTGCTCGCGTGATCCCTGCACGCCCTTACCGGAATCAGATAAGCTGCAGAAAGGGTCTAAGGAACCCAGGCCTAAGGAACCCAGGCAAGGTGAGATTGCTGATGGCCTCCATTCCACAGAGGAGTGAATCGTCTTTAAATAGCTTTAAAGAAGCTATTCAAAGTGTTGAACCCTATTCCAAAAATAGATTAAAGTTTGGATTAAAACCTAGAGTATATTCATTGCTATGCAGAACAGAGGCCATCTCTAACTTCAGCACCCCAAGAAGGAAAGTCATGCAAACCAAGAACTGCATCTGAAGGGACTTAGACCTAATCCAGTTGTTAGTCTCATTGACTCAAAAGAACTTAAATGAGTGTTAGCTTGCCAATTCCCATTGATTCAATGGGGTACACTAGTTAGCATGTCAAATAGATTTAGACCAGGGGTGGGAATCATGCAACTCTCCATAAATCATTGGAGTACAACTCCCACCAACTCTAGGCAGCATAGTTAATGGCAAGGAATGCTGGGAGCTGATGTCAAACAATATCTGGAGGGCTACATTGTTCTCACTCCTGATTTAAGCCATAATTGTTAATTTTTAATTTCACAATATTTGGGTAATGTGAGACATATAAAAAAAATTGCTTGGGCTTTTCAGATATACTTAACCCACTGATACCGATTCCCTGCCCCCTGCAACACTTCTGAAGATATATAGTTGAAACCAATACTATTTGTGTGGCAGATAACATCTGATACAATTTAACGGCATGGAAGACAATAAATCATTTTCCCCCTCACTATGGATTTTCAATAAAGAATAGTCTGTCAAAAATAGCATCATTTCATGCTTCTACTATATTACACAGGATTTTTTAATGGAAGAACGCTGACCAATAAATTGGCAGTTCACCAAGACAAAAGATACAATTAGAGAAAAAGAGAAAGATTAATATCATTAACATAGGATCATCATCTAATGTAAAACAGTCTGTCCTCCACATTCCTAACTGCCATCTTGGGTACAACTCACTTTTATTTGAGTAGCTGAAGAAGAGAGACCCATTGTGGTATAGTGGTTTGATCATTGGACCATGACTCTGGAGTGTTATCCTGATTTCTGGGGTCCCATGGGGGACATCTCAAATAATGGGGAATGGAAATTAGCCAGAGCACAAGCAATAGCAATGCGAGAGGCAGGGTAACCTAGCGAGATCTTTTTACACAACGTTTATGGGGTCAGGCCAAGCCAAAAACCAAGCAGAATTGTCTAATAAATTATTTTATTGAGGGGAATTCACTCATGCATGCACACAAGATACACACAATCACACATTTGCACAAGAGCTAGCTGAAAGAGAAAGGGAGGAAAAATTACAGAGAGACTGAGAGATTTGGGGGGATTTATAATTACCAGTCCAGAAAAGTAGTGAAGAGCAGAAATGTATTTTGGCTTAGGTAGGAGCTAAGGATAGTTCTCATTCAAGAGCCAGACGGGCAGAGTGACAGGTAGACCTTCAAGAGACTGCCCTGGGCATCCTCAAATCAGGGATATTTTGTACCCTGAAAATGGCTTGTGGCTGTGAAGGTTCCAGATGCAAGACAAAGGGAACCTGTTGTGGACATTGAGTCTTTCACCTATTGATAGGCTTATTGCTTTGATTGACAAAGACATGATGGATGTTGTAATAGTTGTCTATTGTGGGTGCTGTGAAGACAGATGAAAGAATCTAGGTGTACAAGGGATGAATATCTGTCAATTAGTGTCCTGGTGGGCTCCTCACAGTTGGATTCCCTGGAAAAGTCCAGCTTCTATTTAAGCCTATTATCCACAGGAATGATGTGTATTTGCCTGACAAGTGACTCAGTCTTACCTGGAGGAATTTTGGAGTTGACCTGTGCTTCTCACATTTACAGTCAAATTCTTTCCCTCGCTCAGTTTGACCTCTCTATCACCCCTCAGGCTTGAATTTGATATCAGAGCCAATAAAATGTGTTGCCAATTAGGTATGGTGTCCATCCAAACCATACTGACATTGGAGACCCCCAAAGCAGGGCCTTAGAGAGACCAAGGTTTAAATCCCTGCTCAACTGTGGGAAAACCTGCTGGGTGACCTTGGGCAAGTCATACTGTCTCAGCCTCAGAGAAAGGCAAGAGCAAGCCTCCCTGTAAACAAATGTAGACAAGAAAATCCTGTGGTAAGTTCGTGTTAAGGTCACCATAAGTCAGAAATGACTTGAAGGCACACAACAACACAGCTGAAGAAGGAGGAAGCCAAAGCGTCTTGCAACATTTAAACAACTCAGTTTGTTAATCATGTGTGTGTTTCTCATATTTCTTTTCTCATCTCATCAGCATGGGGAAAAGTAAATGTTATAGGAATTAACAAGATCTCAACATTTGTACGATGTCCAGTCTTCATAAGTACAGGCAACTGAATTGTTTTTTTTTTCATCAATGTGTTTTTGTCGTTTCCAGAGGAACAACAACAACAACAAAACATGCTAATGGGCATTTTCAGATCTATCAGGATCTGTGCAGGCAGATTAATGCCTCTCCGTTGCTTCAGGGACCACTTCTTGCAGACACACCTTGCTTAAGTGCGACTCTACACAAAGACGCTTGGCCGAGAGCCAGCACTTTCCTTATGCTGAGCTATTTGCAGACTGGCTATACTATTGTCATCCAGCGCTAAGCTAATAATGTAAAACCTGATCTTTTCCAATGCTTTTGTCCCGCTCCAAATTTCCTTTGTTCTCACTGAGCATGGCATGGCCTGTAGGTAAAATCCACCCTATAAAAAGTCCCCAGTTCCGAGCCCTCCTCGGAACACTCCGGACTGTTATCCTGCCTTGCTGTCGGTTTGTCCAGTGAGTCGCCCCCTCAGTGAGCTTTCTTCCCCTCAACCTCCTCTTCTCTCCAGGACTACGAGAAAAGGTATCACCCATTTCCCCCGAAAACTCTTATTTCTAATGTCCTAGTTAGCTGTGTGCTTGTGGTGTCTTTTCTGTTGTTTGTCCTTTAATAAAACTATTATTTTTACTCTTTTAAAACTGTCTGACTGCTCTTCTGACCTGACACTGTATACACAGGGTTAAAAGATCCCAGCTAAAGTTACCCTGCCTCTCACTAGCTTAAGAGAGTGCTCGGGTTAATTTCCCCATCTTGTGTTTTTGCTTGGTTATTTGGGCGTCCCTCCCGGGACCCCCACAATACAGGGTAACAGTACCTGCCCTTTTGAGAGAGCATTGTGGTTCTTTACATTCTATTAGACTGTATGGTATTATTTTAAACAGTAATATGCCTTAATGAATGTATTGGCAGAAAGGTGGAATATTTATAGTAAGTAATAAGGAATCAAATGAAAGGCTTTAAAAATGCTTTACTTTATTCACATAATTACAAATAGTGTTGCCAGCATTTTATGTTACAAAGTAGCAATAAATATGTAATTGTGTTGCATGTGGCACTTCTTGAAACATGACACATCGTAATCAAAAGTTGTTTATTTGTTAATAACCAAGAAAATTCAATTTCCTTTCTCTTTTCCTATGGCTATCAAAGCACACAGGCCTATTAATAACTGTAACATCTTTTTTATTGAATGATAGAAAAGCCAGGTGTTACAGCAATGAAATTCAATATCAGACACTTCATTCTAAGTCACAGAGTCAGTTTTGTATAACAGTAGATATATATCATTACAAACTGGTGAAACACAATGAACTAAATATTAACAATAACTGCCTGTAATCTCTTTGTGTGTGTGTGTGTCTGTGTGTGTGTGTGAGCATCTTCAAGTCACCAGTTCATGAAGCAACCTCATGAATTTCATAGGGTCCTCCTAAGCAAGGAATATTCAGAGGTGGATTTACCAGCTCCTTCCACTTAAATTGTGTACTTGGATCTGTGTGGCAAATAGCACGGTGCAGGAGGTTAGTAATTTGATGGCCTCCATGGTAGAGCTCACAGTGCTTTGTGACTGGTGCTAGGCACCAGATCACTGCATTTCTGTCTTATATCTTCTGGTGCCTTTGCTTCAGATTACGTGGGGTGTAGCCTTGATCTTGGTCTACCTCAGCTTTAGTTTCTACATTTGTTTATCTGTGGCAGTCATTTTGCATGCAACCATTTTATTTGACCTTTTTGTGCTAGTGGGGTCAGCTATTTTGATTAAGTGTGTAGGCATCACCATTTTGTTAGCTTCATCAGGCACTGACATTTTGGTAGGTCACATGGGCAGCACCATATTGTTTTGGCATTTGGGCACTACCATTTTTGTAGTCCTAGAGGGTGCTGCCATATTTTTTTTCGCTGCATGGGTGCTGGGGTGATGCCAGGCTGAAAATGTAGGGTTTGGGGGTCACACTCAGTCATTAACAACCATAAATGTGAATCCCAGCTATTATAAGATCGTAATTCCAGCTAATGATCTGATAACTACCAAACAGGATGCCAGCATTCATTATTTATTCACTTATGCAAAGGTTACTTATTCCATGGGCCTACTCTAATAGGGACTAGCATTTGCATTTAGCCTAAAGATCCTCAACTAATGCTCTTCTCTAAATGCCACCTCCTCTGAAGATCAGGCTAATGCCACACAGGAGAGGGTTTATTCAACACTGTAAGGAAAGCACAACAGGTGCCAACTTTGACGTGTTCTAAGCAGCAGGCAAAAGTGCTTTTTTAATTCTTCTATACTTTTTAAAACATTTTAATATCTCAAGTAATTTTGATTTATTAGGCTGAAATCTTATACACAGTTATTGGTTAATCCCATTGAACTCATTGGGGTTTATGTCACAGCATGTATAGCATTGGCAGGCATGTATAGCCATTGCAGTAATATTTTTTCCCTTTTATATGCTTGTTGCTTTAGATGCCTTTATTGTTGTTACTAATTTCTATAAACTCATTAGTTTAAATTCCACCTGAAGCTGACCTATGAAATCATTGGAATCTTAGGCTCTTTTCACACCTTACCTGGTGCCGCTGGCATCACGCAGGAATTGCGTGAAAAGCCTCCTCTGGGAGGGAATCGCATCCCCTGTGCTTCCCTCTGCCCCAGCTCCATGCTGGATGGAAGGAAGCACAATAGCTCCTCCCCTTCCTTCCGCAGCGCAGCTGGGTACTTCCCCAGGCTGCGCTGGGAGAGGAAGCGCAGCCATTGTACTTCCTGACATTCCGCATGCGAGGCAAGTGCTTGTGGTACTGAGGAGGAATGTGCAATTGTGCATCATTTTCGGGAAAAACCCCCAAATGATATAGTGCGTGATTGCTGCAGGTTCGCTACAGGAGTGATGCGTGATCGCGAGAACCTCATGTGGAACCGTCCTTGGCAATTCTGCGTTGCTCCTGTGGCCATCTTGTGTTCAAAGTTGTGTGTGAAAAGGGCCTTAGTCAACACTTAGGTAATGTCATTGATTCATCAATGGGTCTGCATCAGCTAAAACTAATAATTGAGATTAAGCCCTTGTTGTTATAGAAAGTGTGTGCATGTGCGTATATGTTTTAATTCAATAAAAAGAAATATCAAAATAATTTAGAAGTCAGCTGAAAATCAGCTTCTGAATCTCCAACTCTTTCATGACCTTTCCTTTAAATACGCTGAACGAAATAAGAAATAAAGTTAGCTTGCCACTTGGAAGGAAAAATATTGATATCTGTAGGGGCACAGGGTAAAATTTTTAATATAGAACTGATTATATCATTTAGATGAAATATAGGACTGTCAGTGAAGTTGTTGTTTTCCTTCAGGGCATTTAAAAAAACAGCAAACTGATCCTATGAATACAGGTTCAAACTGACAGAGCACTTCAGGGAATGAAGCAAAAATTCAAACCTGCTCTTTGATGATAATCGTATACAGTTGGAAATGAGTTGTTTAATACCATCCTGTAGATGCACTTTTTCTAACAAAAGGAAGTTCTTTTCTGCAGAACCTTTTACAAAACCCAGAAAATGGAAAGTAGCTGCAAAAGACATTTGAACCTGCAGTGGGCACCAAGCCAATGTAAAAAGTGAAAGGATGAGAACAGTCACTCAGCTGGGTTAAGCAGGACAGATCTCTGCTTTAAATGAAGGATTACTGGCAATTCTGAAATACTTAGCACAAAAAGACAAAACAGTGAGGGGCAAAGGACTGGGACAAGGACATTCACCATAGCAAAGTCTGAAAAATTCTGTTCTGGAAGGGTACAGAAGAGACAAAGTAATAGTCATGTATTTCTGTACGTGTTCTGTGTCTCAGATGTTGTAAAGTAACTGAAAAAAGTTTGGGAGACATTGGGAGACATATGTGAGTATCACATAGTTATGGCCCTTTCTGCACTGTACCTTTTTGTGGACTCCTCTGGTGGGGATCCCGGCATCAGCTCTACTGGGAGGTGAGTGTGACGGGAGCGCTCCCTTCCATACCAGTTGTCTTTGTAGTGAAGGGAGCGCAATGGCCACATCTCTTCCTTCCACAGTGCAGCCAGCTACCTTCCCAGGCTTGCGTTTCCCAGGCTTCCACAGAACAGGTCAGTCCATGATGGCAGCATGATAGCAGGTCATTGATGGGGAAAACTCCATCATTGCACCGCCTGGGGATGGGAGAAGGATGAGACCACAATGACGTCATGTAGAAGTGTCATCACGGTCCTATCTTTCTCCCATCCCCATGGCAGGTTGGGAGGGTGGTGCTGAAAGCGCCTATGTCTCTGTAGATATGTCTTCTAGTGCTACCTCCCCACCTTGTAAGTGCAGCCCCCCTAACATGGTTATTTCCATGCTGTTGGAGTGCAGGAGGAACAGCAGGGACATGTCCAGCTATTTTACTGTAGCTGGACATGATGTGCCGAGTATTGTCAAAGACTTTCAGAGGCCCTTGGGATATCCTTGCACTTGAGGTCCTTACAGCACAGCCAGCTACAGGAAAATACTTGGATGCATCTTCATGGGTTCCCCGCCCCTCGCCTGCTCTCTGACAACACAGAAATGTCTGTGTGGCAGGATGTTGCTTAGAAGGAAGGTTTGGTGGGATTTTGGTTATTGCATGATTGAAACAGAATTCTGACCTCCATAATGACAGAAAAAAGTGAGTTATGATGGTGATTGTAGGTCAGTGATAGGATGCTAGTCATTTTTTTTTAAAATGGCTCATAAGTATTCACCATTCATTATGCTTCATTATCAATACCTTCTTGCTTCCAAAGAAAGCAAGCTGAATTAGGACTTTCTTCCCCTCTACTTTCTAGTATTCAATTTTGTCAAAAATATGCTAAACAGGATTTCCCATTGTGAACAGCATAGTGGGTCTATAGGAGGGATGGAGAAGTTGTCAATTGTGGAAAATTAGCACAATCCAGAAAGAATGTAGGTTTGGATCCTGGCTATATTAAAAATGCCACATTTTGAAATGAGTGGAGCTAATATCCATGTAAGAGAACCAGTGTGGTGGTGGTGTGATTTGAGCACCCTGGAGACCAGAGTTCAAATCCCCGTTCAGCCATGGAATCCCACTGAGTGACCTTGGGCATATCACACACTCTCAGCTCCAGAAAACCCCATGATAGGATCACCAAAAGTTAGAAGTGACTTGAAAGCACATAACAACAACAACAACTATGTAAAGGACATAATGCCCAAGCAGAAAAAGAATAAGAACATATCATGTCCAGACCTTTAAAAAAAATAAATACTTGTGAACCCTTTTTCCAGACCAGAGCCATTACTCAGCCTATGTAAAACAGGATTGATCTGTATTAGCTATCCCTTGTATTTCTTAGGCCCTTTCCGCACCTTACCTTCTTCCGGTGCTGGAGTGTGGGAATCTCTTGCATCCAGGGTCCTTTGGCTCCGCATGAGCTGCCCGCTCACATAAGAGCCCCGTTTCTTCCTTCTGCAGCGCAGCCTGGGAATTTCCCAGGCTGCACTGGGGCAGGAAGTGCGACCGGCGTGGCTCTGGAGGCTCTGCATGCCAGGTAAGTGCACACGGGGCCTGGGAGCAATGCTTGATCGTGCACCATTTTCGCCTTCTAGCTGAAAATGAAAAAGTGTGCAATCGGCGCCTGCCAGCACCTGGAGCATCACGCAATTGTAAGTGCCTCATGCAGATCGCTCCTCACAATCATGTGACACTCCAGGCCCTCTTTTGCATGGAAAATGCCATGCAGAAAGGGCCTTCATGTCCAATTAGAAAAGCAAATCATTCATCCTATGAGACTCTCCAAATCAAACAGCCTTTTTCCAGCAATCTGATTAGGTTTATCTAGATCTGAGACAACAATAGGAATCTATCATTAGGATCTTTTTATTTAAAATTATTTTATAGACTTGGGGCCTTTTCACATTACAGAACTATAGCACTTGATTCTACTGTAACTACTATGGTTGTATCCCATGGAATCCTGGGATTATAGTTTGCTGAGGCACTAGCACTTTCTGGCTGATAATTTTAAATACCTTTCCCTAAATTACTTTGGAATTCCAAAGGTTGTTGCCATGGCAGTTAAAGTGGAATCATAAAACTATAACTGTATGTAGTATGAAAGGGCCCTTATAACTGAAGAGTGGGCAACTTGTGACTATCCAAGTACTGTTGGATATAACTCTTAGCATCCCCCTCAGTGACTAAGATAGATGGGAATGATGGGAGTCAAAGCAAACTAGAGGGCCACACGTTGCTCACTCTAACTGAACTGAAGAAACATCTCATTTCTGAATACCAGTAAAATATTTGCTCTGATGTAAGTTTTTAAGAAAAACTTAGCTTAAAAATCATTTTTTTAATCAATAAAGGGTTTTGTGAAACTGTGGTTGAGCACTACTATTCGTATCATTGGTCCAGTCTGAGATTCTATTGTAGTCTTTTCAGAAATCAGGAATAGAAACCCAGTCTAGAGTGAATGACCCTGGATAACAATGTGTGTGGTTTGAGCATTGGACTATGACTCTAGAGACCAAGGTTCAATTCCCCACTCGGCCATGGAAACCCACTGGATGACCTTGGACATGCCACACACACTCTTAGCCTCAGAAAATCCTGAGATAGGTTCCTCTTAGTGTCACCATAAGTTGGAATGACTTGAAGACACACAGCAACAACAATAATGTGTTCCCTCAACAGCTTCAATAACAGCAACCTAGGGGAATGTACCTAGTGTAGTCAATTATTAATGAAAAAACCCTGTTTTCACCCATGCTTTAAAGGATGGTATACAACATGTTGATTCCACTAATGCAAGTATGAATTTATACAAGATTTTCCAAGGCTCAGTAAAGTTTTGTTATACTTTGTGCTAACTGTGCAGCTTGTACAACCACTTGCAGAAGAGAAAATCTCTGTTACTTTTCATTCTAGTGATAGCACTGGATATAACATGCAGTCTTCATTTCTATCTTTTTAGTAAGGGCCTTTCTCCTACACTGTTATGGGCTTTTTTTTTTAATTATTATTATTTATTTGTATCCCGCCTCTCCATATGGATCGAGGTGGCGAACAACTTACAAATAGCATGTATTTCTATACATTTCTATACATGCCCCCAGCAAGCTGGGTACTCATTTTACTGACCTGCGGAAGGATGGAAGGCTGAGTCAACCTTGGAGCCCGGCAGGATCAAACTCACAACCTTGTGGCTTGCAGTACTGGCATTTAACCACTGCGCCACCAGGGCTCCTTTCTACTTTCAACGTCCTGTGGAATTTTGGAATTTGTAGTTTACTGAGGCCGAAGAACTCTCTGGTGGAGAATTCTAAATGCCCCTCCCTAAACAGCAAATTCCAGGATCACATAGGATGGTGAAAGTGGAATAATAGCATTATAACAGTGTAGTGCAGAGAGGTCTGAAGTTTTCTCTGCTAAGAGGAAAGGAGACAAGTGTGGTTGCTTCTTAGGTTTAAGAATAGCCTTTAGGTAGGTAAGTCAAGCTAACAGCTTATCCATGGGGGGTAAGTTCAAAAACTTAAAGGAATTGTGTAGGAATATGGAGATTGTAGAAATACTCCATTCCTTGTCAATCTAGCATGGCAGGTATGTATTCACTCCAGAGAGAATGTTAAAAAAACAACATTAGAAGTAGGTTTTACAACTTATTCTTCATAAATAAATATAGCATCAGAGCAAAAACTGGTTTAATATGTCAACCTCAGCCTTCTTTGCTGCCTTGCTTATGCCTGATGCTATTTTTATGTTGTTGGGGTTTTTTTGTGTGTGTGTGTGTCTTCAAGTTGTGCTTCGACTTATGGTGACCCCATGAATTTCACAGGATGTTCTTAGGCAAAGAATACTCAGAAGTGGTTTTGCCAGTTCTTTCCTTTGAAATATAGCCTACAGCACCTGGTATTCATTGGTGGCCTCCCATGCAAGTACTATCCAAGGCTGAGGGCTGACCCTGCTTAGCTTCCGAGGTCAGACAAGATCTGATGCTTTTAGAGCATTCTGGCTTACCCATGTTTTTACTACATTTATTTCTTACCCTTCCTTGGAGAAGCTCAAGGAACTGTGTACACTGCTGTCCTCTAGCCCACTTTATCCTCATAAGAAGCCTGTGAAGCTGGTCAGGCTAAGAGAAAGCAACTGGCCCAAGCTCACCCAGTGAATTTCATGGCTTCATTGGGAACAAACACCCAATGGCAGTTGATGGCTTTTATGTCAGTAGAGTGGTAAAACTTCTCTGGGTTTCAGTTGGAACTTTAAACAAGCTAATCCACAATGCTGCACCTGTTTGGGGGATAAGAATCAATATCTTACAAAGCTTTATTACATTCTGTTTGAAATACTAGAGCACACTCTGTGTGAGACCGCCTTTGGAAATTTTTCAGAAACTTTGGTAGGTCTAAGTTTCTCCAGCCAGATTGCAGACCAGGGCTGGCTACAACAAACACACAACTCTTTTGTTGCCATAGCTTCCCTGGCTACCAATCTGTTTTTGGGCAGAATTCGAAGTTTTGGTTATGATCTATAAATCCATTAGGTCAGGACTGAGAGTCTTTCCTCCCTATACTGTTATAGGCCATTTCTGCACTAGCCTGTTATAGTGTGATGATTCCACTTTCAACATCCTCTGGAACCCTGGGGTTTGCAGTATCGGGAGGGGCTGGTCGGCCCAACTGCAAACCCCAGGATTCCAGAGGATGTTGAAAGTGGAATCATCGCGCTATAACAGGCTAGTGCGGAAATGGCCTTAGTGCTATTATTCCACTTTCAACATCCTATGGAATTCAGGGGACTGTAGTTTACTGAGGCCCAAGAGCAATCTGGCTGAGAATTCTAAATGCCACTCCCTAAACTGCACACCCCAGGATTCCAAAGGATGTTGAAAGTAGAATAACAGCACTTATAACAGTGTAGGGAGGAAAGGCTCTGAAACATTACATCTCTTTAAATGAGATTTGCCTATGTTTTAAGATCTTCAAGGAAGGCCTTTCTCTCTGTCCCACCACCATTATAGGTATAGTTGATGAGGAGGTAGGGAGAGCCTTCTCAGTGGCTGCTCCCAGGGTGAGGAACCCAGGAGAAGCTCAATTGGCTCCCCCTCTCCTCTCTTTTCCCTGGAAAGAAAGGACCTTTTGATTTAGGCAGGCCTTTGACTGTTAACTAGTTGTGGCAAAAAGATCTTTTAATGGGATGTGAGGTTTTTGGTTCTTTTTTATCCTTGGTATTATTTAGAATGTTTTAAATGTTTTTAAACTGTTTTAAATTAGTATTTTTATTAGGTTACTTGTTTTATTATTTTTTTACAAAATATATTATTCAGTTTTTGGCTGAAATTTGTTTTAATCTGTATTGCACGCTGCCTTGAGTCCCATGCTGGGAGAAAGAAAAGATTAATACATTAAATAAAGAATCCCCACCCCACTGAAACCAGCCATCACTGCTAGGACCTGGACCTCAGGGTGGCGTAAGCACTATGCCACATTCATTGCAAGTGAAATGGCCCTGCTCTGAGTCTGGTACTCTTATGAACACTTTCTGTTCTCAGCTTCTACAGTTGCAGGTTCTGAAACTGAAGTATGCATTCTGCTCCTAAGTAAGAATGTGGGAGGGCTGACAGAGGTAATTCAGAGACAAATAACAGCAACGTAACCCATGTCAAAAGGCATTCTCGTTTTTATTATTAGTTGTTATCTTTCCAAGGCTGAGTTCCAACACTGGAAAAAAGTTCTTGGGACCTGAGTCCCTGTCAGCATAATAAGCCCTGACATTAATAATAAAAGAGTGAATGTTTTGGCAACAAACCAGGAGGATTTTCTGTACTATTCAAAACTGTGTACCCAAAGTGCTGGCGTGGTTTAAGTCACATCATCTCATCCCATGCCAACCTCTCCATCAGAGCTCTCCAACTTTATCCCAGGAATCCACCTCAACAAACAAACAATATGGCAATAACAAGAATAATAAAGATGTTCAAACCTCTTCTAAATGTTTCAACCTCTTTCTTCTTTTCTTGCTTCCAAAGAGAGCAACTAGTCAACTAGGCTAGTCAAACCCACTGACTATAAGCCCCTCATTTTGGTTCATGTGGGAACCAATGACACTGCGAGGAGCAGCTTAAACCACATTGCAAAGGACTACGAGCGTATGGGGACCAAGCTTAAGGACCTTGGTGTGCAGGTGGTCATTTCGTCTCTCCTCCCTGTTCAAGGATACGGCGCATGTAGGGAAAGGGCAATAGTAGAGGTCAACAACTGGCTCCGCACATGGTGCTGCCAACAACGGTTTGGGTTTTTGGAACATGGCCTGAATTTCCATGAACATGGGCTTCTGGCAAGGGATGGGCTGCACCTCACAAAACTGGGCAGGAATGTTTTTGCAAACAGTCTTGCAAGGAAGATTAAGAGGTCTTTAAACTAAGATCCACGGGGGAGGGAGAAAAATTTTATTCAGGGCAAGGACTCAGAGAACACGGGGGGAAAAGGCCCAAATGATACTGGACAAGTAGTACAAGCGGCCAATGGCGGGAGGAGTAGAAACAATAGTACAGGACTTGCAGGAAGGGCCTGGGACTTAAGTGTCTCTACACTAATGCAAGGAGTATGGGAAACAAGCAGGATGAGCTTGTACTCCTAGTACAAAAAAATAAATACGATTTGATAGGCATCACTGAGACCTGGTGGGATGAGCTCATGATTGGAATATAGGAATAAGGGGTATAGCCTATTTTGTAAAAATAGACCAAACAAGAAAGGAGGAGGAGTAGCCTTGTATGTCAAGGATGTTTTCACCTGTGAAGAGATCCAGGATTAAACCCAGAAAGCCAGGTAGAGAGCATTTGGGTAAGAATTAAGGCAGCGAGAAACAATAGGGATATTCTGGTGGGGGTTTACTACAACCTCCAACCCAGGCTGAGGACTTGATGACGCCTTCCTAACCAAATGACTGAACATTCAAAGAGGAGAGATACAGTAATAATAGGAGATTTCAATTACCCAGATATATGCTGGCAGTCAAACTCTGCCAAGACAGCAAGGTCCAGCAAGTTCTTGCTTGTCTTGCAGAAAACTTCATGGTCCAGAAGGTGGAAGAGGCCACAAGGGGATCAAAATTCTAGATCTGGTCTTGCCCAAAGGGATGACCTTGTGAATGAGGTAGAAGTGGTTGGATCTTTAGGGGGAGTGACCATGCCCTGTTGGAATTTAGCATTCAGTGGGAAGGAGAAGATAAGGGTAGCCAGACACTCGTCTTAGATTTTAAAAAAGCGGACTTCTGTAAACTTAGGGAGCTGCTGGCTGGAATTCCGTGGTCAGGAATAGTGAAAGGGAAAGGAGTTCAGGAGGCATGGGAGTTCCTTAAGGAGAACTGACGGCACAGTCTAAACCGTGCCAATAAGGAGGAAAAATGGAAGGCATCTGAAGAAACCAGAATGGTTGACTAAAGAACTCTCAGCTGAGCTAAGAGTTAAGAGAAACACGTATAGGAAATGGAAGAAGGGGAAACCACCAAAGAAGAATTTAAGCAAGTAGCCAGGAGATGTAGGGAGGAGGTCAGAAAGGCTAAGGCACAGAACGAACTTAGGCTGGCCAGAGACATTAAAAACAATAAAAAGGGTTTTTTTAAATATGTCCGCAGCAAAAGGAAAAAGAAGGAGACAGTAGGGTCGCTACGCAGAGAAGATGGCGAATTACTCACAGGGGGAGAGAAAAGGCAGAGCTACTTAACACCTTCTTTGCCTCCGTATTTTCCCAGAAGGATACAAGCACTCAACCTGGCGGTAGGGGAGCAGGGGAGGAAGCAGAGGAAATGAGGCACTTAATAAGTAGAGAGGTGGTACAGGAATACCTGGCCGATTGGATGAATTCAAGTCTCCAGGGCCAGATGAATTGCATCCTAGGATATTAAAAAAGCTGGCAGAGGTCATTTGGAACCGCTTTGCTATAATTTTTGAGAAATCTTGGAGGACAGGAGAAGTTCCAGCAGATTGGAAGAGAGCAAATGTTATCCCCATCTTCAAGAAGGGAAAAAGAGGACCCAAAAATTATCGCCCAGTCAGCCTGACATCGGTACCCGGAAAAATCCTGGACAGATCATTAAGCGTTCAGTTTCTAATCATTTAGAAAACAACGCAATAATCACGAGAAGTCAACATGGATTTCTCAAAAATAAGTCATGCCAGAATAATCTGATCTCTTTTTATGATAGAGTTACTAGCTTAATATGAAGGGAATGCTGTGGATGTAGCATATCTCGATTTCAGTAAGGCCTTTGACAAAGTTCCCCATGACATTCTTGCATCAAGCTAGTAAAATGTGGGCTAGACAGGGCTACTGTTAATTGGATATGTAATTGGTTGACCGACCGAACCCAACGGGTGATCACGGATGGCTGCTTTTCATCCTGGAGAGAAGTGACTAGTGGGGTGCCACAAGGTTCTGTCCTGGGCCCAGTGCTGTTCAAATTTTTATCAATGACTTAGATGAAGGAATAGAGGGCATGCTCATCAAATTTGCAGATGACACCAAATTGGGAGGGGTTGCTAATATGCCAGAGGACAGGATCAAAATTCAAAAAGACCTGGATAGATTGGAGAGCTGGGCCAGGGCGAAAAAAATGAAATTCAACAGAGAGAAATGTAAGGTCCTACACTTAGGCAGAAATAATGGAATACAGAAATATAGGATGGGGACACGTGGCTGGATAGCAGTACGTGTGAAAGGGATCTAGGAGTCTTCATAGACCACAAGCTGAACATGAGTCAGCAGTGCATGCGGCAGCCAAGAAAGCCAATGCAATTTCGGCTGCATCAACAGGAGTATGGTGTCTAGATCGAGGGAGGTACTGGGAACTTACTCTGCTTTGGTTAGACCCCATCTTGAATACTGTGTCCAGTTCTGGGCACCCCAATTCAAGAAGGATATTGACAAGCTGGAGCAAGTCCAGAGGAGGGTGACCAAAATGGTGAGAGGCCTGGAAAACATGCCCTATGAGGATAGACTGAGAGAGCTGGGTATGTTTAGTCTGCAGAAAAGGAGGTTAAGAGGGGACATGATAGCCATGTTTAAATATTTGAAGGGATGCCACGTAGAGGAAGGAGGGGGCTTGTTTTCTGCTGCTCCAGAAACCAGGACAAGGAGCAATGGATTCAAACTCAGGAAAGGAGATTCCACCTGAACCTCAGGAAGAACTTCCTGACAGTCAGGGCTGTCCGGCAGTGGAATCTGCTGCCTCGGAGAGAGTGGAGTCTCCTACCTTGGAGGTTTTTAAAGCAGAGGCTTGATGGCCATCTGTCGGGAGTGCTTTGAGGGTGTTCCTGCATGACAGGGAGTTGGACTGGATGGCCCGTGTGGTCTCTTCCAACTCTACATTTCTATGATTCTATGATTCTATGATTCAAACTCTTAGTTTTTGCTAAGAGGAAAGAACCCTATAGTTCTGCAAGGTGAAGTTCTTAGATTAAGCAGAGCAATAGTTTGCTTGGGGGGATATGGATTCTCCATCTTTGGAGGTTTTTAAAACAGAAGCTATACAAGCATCTTCCAGAAGTTCTTTAGTTGTGTATTTTTGTATGGAGGGGGTTAAACTAATGGTTTTTTGTCGCCCAACTCTGTGATTACAATTCTTCTATCCACCTGCTAGCCATAAACAGAAGCAGACTTCCACAACATCTGGTTCCCTTCAGATGCGCAGGCCAGTGGATTCTGGAATTGCCACCCAAACACATCGAGAGTGTACCGTTTTAAATTTTTTTTGGCTTGGAGTTTAAAAAAATATTCTCATTGGGCTATTTTAAGATACATCAAACACATCTTTTAAAGGTTTCTTTTTGAAAAAGTTTTTTCCCTGTAATGCAAAAAAATCACAAATTTTATTTAAAAAATTATTTTAGACTTAAGGACACCACATGACCCAATATTACACTAGTTTTTTAGGGTGCCAGTTTAAATGCTGTCTTTTCATCCTCATTTTTAATTCCAGGAACTGTCAATACAGAGTTTAAAAGTTTTCAATTATGACTTCTGTTCCTTTTCCTGAAACAATCTTAAATGTAATATTTGCTGTTAGCAGCTACTGCATCAAAATTGATTAGTACAGGAGGGGAAAAACAAATAGGATGCTAAATCATCTGTAACCCAATGTTCTACATACTTAAATCCCACTTTGTTCAATGGGACTTAACTTACAAGTAAGCATGTAATTGTACCCCAGAAACCCCAACAAATTATTATACTAGTTAACAGAGGAAGAAATGAGAATCTGGCAAGAAAAGTAAATGGATTTCCTCAATGTCAGAAAGGAATCTTTTGCACTTAAATCATCAGCTCAAAGGTACATACGCCATTGGCTTTTAAACACAGAAGCCAACAGTGTTAAAAGGAATGAAGGAAGAGATATTTCACATAGTGCTAATGTTGACTGTCACTTTAAATGGGGGAAAACATTACGTAACTAAAGCATACATTCTGAATAATATAAACTAACTGCTGTTTTTCAACAACAGTTTGATAGATTGCAAGTCAGACAGATGTTCCAAGTCTTTTGGATTTTGATTTTGTTCCCAACTGCCCAACACTATTTTCTAGCCCAATAAACATTTCTGTTCAGGATTTACATCAACAGAAAGAACCCTAGTAATATCAAATATATTCACCTCTGTGTAATATATTATTATCATTATTGTTGTTGTTGTTGTTGTTGTTGTTATTTTCTTACCTGCCCCCATATCAGGTGGGGAACACAAATAAACACACAACACAGTTAAAAGAGCACATAAAGTTGTTAAAAGAGCATACAGAAATTAAAAATTAAAACAATTTAATTTAAAAACCATCGGATAAGCCTTCTGGAAGAGACTGGCTTTAGTGCTGTTTTAAACTTGGACAGTGTGCCCAGCTCTTGAATCACTGCTGGCAAGTCATTCCCCAATCTGTGGATGGCTGAAGAAAAAATTTCTAGATAAACCAGGCTAGTCCTGGTATGAAGGAAAAGTTACAAAAGGGTTGAGTATAGGGGTATCACATGGAGAAGGTGATCCAAGGAGAGCTTTCCAAACTTTTCATGTTGGTGACACACTTTTTGGACAGCATCATTTTGCAATGCAGTAATTAGTTTTACTAGCAAACTAGAGGTTAAATGGCAGGAAAAAACCCCCCCCCACCCAACCCGGTTGCGCCATTGTCCTCACCAAGGAAAGACCTTGGGGGGGGCACAGCAACAGGAAATGCAGCCCCCCCCCCTGATCCTAGCTCACTTCTGTTGCCCCCAGGAGGAAGGACCCTTGCGAGGATGGCAGCAGTGGGAAAGGCAGTTCCCCCTACCTGATACTGGCCCGCTCCTGTCGCCCTTGCTGAGGAAAGACCCCAGTGAGGGCGGCGATAGCGGGAAAAGCAGCCTCCCTTCCTGATCCTGGTTTGCTGCCATTGCTCTCACCAAAGAAAGACCCCGAGGAAAGATGTCCTCACCAAGGAAAGACCCAGCAAGGGTGGCAGCAGCAGGAAAGGCAGCTCCTGTACCTGATTCTGGCTCACTTCTGGTGCCCTCACCCAGGAATGACCCTGCTGAGGGCAGTAGCAGTGGGAAAAGCAGCCCCCCTACCTGATCCTGGCCTGCTGCTGTGGCAGCGGCAGCAGAAGAGGCTTGGGTGGAGGGGTCTTTCTCAGCCCGGGGAGGCGACACACCTACAGTCTTCAGGCAACACACTAACGCGTCACGACACACCATTTGGAAAGCTCTGCTGTAAGGTAACTTGGATCTAATCCATGTAGGGCTTTAAAGGCTCAGATCTATGGACAGATATATATTCTCAGCTATTCCATGGACAATCACACAATAGCAGTGCTCTTCATGTTTCAGAGTTCTAAAGGTAACTAATGCCATCCTCCAACCAAATTCCTGAATTACAAAAGCTCAAATAGAATCTTATAACTGCACTATTTTTTAAAATTCAGTACAGTTAAACTACATGTTCAAATGACTCTTAGTTGTCAATATTTGGGGACCATTAAACTGATTAAAAGCACAGGTTGGAAAACATGGGTCCATTAAGCATGTATCATATGAAATATTCAGGAACAGCCTGCTGTAGTGAGTGAATCAATTTGTGAAGGAACATTCTGATTCCCTCAGTGGATGGTTTTTCAGAAGCCTGACATGAAAAGTCAAATAAAGCGTACAAATCTAAGCTTTGAAACCCTTTGGAGCTTAGATAGTGGAGCCAATATTCTGTAAATCATCATCAAGGGGAGTGCACATTTCAAATAAATGCCACAGACTTTGTAAAAGTCACAAGATAATAACATTTAAAAGACACCAATTTTTCAGAAGCTCTGATAATATAAGAAAACAGTTGTGAAAAGAAAAGGAAGAGTGGCACAAGTTTGTTTTGGCTACTTTAGCTTTCAGGTTTGATTGTATCTTCCTAGGGCTGCTTACATTTCAGAGATGCATATCTTGAAGTCTGTGCTTTAAGATATAAATATTACTTCATTAGAAACGTACCTAAGGTTGCCAAGACACGATCCAGATTGCATCTGTTTCTGTAACAGATTTACAACTGTGAAAGAGGATACAGTCTGCTCTTTTCTTGTGTGGTTTTATTATCCAGCCTCCCTTCCTACAGCTACAAGAAACAGCATTCTCAAGTTGTCCAGTGATGGTCAGGAGAGGAGAAGGGGGTGCAACAAAACTCAGAATCACATCTCAGAAGAAGTCAAAGTTTCACCTCCTTTCATAGCTTCTGATCTGGTGAAGAAACAGGTTTGAAGAGGATAATATATAAGCAGGGATATACGTGTTTGTGTTTCCACCTTCACACTAGTTTAAGTCAAAATCATTATTAGTCTAGTAATCCAGAGGGAAAAGGTTAAAAATTTCCTTAGTCTTTTGCTATAGTCTGATCCAAATTGGAGTACAGTGTGATAAAGTAGCTTGGATTTTTTTGCAAAATAAAAGGACATGGATGATTTTGTCTGGTTTTAGTCTTTGTCAGCTTCTTACATGTTCATTTCCAAGTAATCCCATGATATTTTTACATTAATCCATGAGTTACTAAAAATACTCGATTTTGATCACATTTTGAATATATTTTATTGAAAAACACAGATGTGATCTGAATTTCTATTGCAAAATAGGTATTTCTACACATTTTGGTTTGCTTTTGAAGCTAAAAACTGCACTGTAACAATCAGAGAAGTACGGAATCAAAAGGATGGCTGCATTGCAATTCAGTCTGAACATTAGTTTAGTAAGGTATGGATTATTTCAGCTGAGACCAACAGTACTCTCAAGCATCATGAAAAGTAAAGTTCCATAATTTTTCAGGCAGGCTGGATAGGCAGATGCTCCAGTTGCAGCTCTGCAGTGAGAACTTTCACAATAAAAATGCCAGCCAGAGAAATGGCTGGAGAAACTCCACCTGGATTAAAGGGGGAGTGGATAATTATCAATTAGAGTCTAGGATGCACATTACTTGTGTTTAATGCTTGAGTAAACATATTATGAATGAGAAAAACTGAGGCCTTTTCGGCATCATACCCCATTAGCATGTTCTTTCATTACAACTCCAGCATTGTCATTTGCATGATGGTAGCAGGTTAGAAATGCTCTCTTCTGCACCCTTCTGCCTTAAGTGGATGAGTGGCAATGTTCCTTACGCACTACAGCATCCTTAGCCACTCCCTTTCCCCGTTTTCACCCTGCCCCACCTCCCCTGATTGGTCAGTGAGGTTTTTCTTTTTTTCTTTTTTCTTTTTGGAAGCCATACAAGTGCAGCAATGTGGTAATGGCATGACATGCCAGTACGCTAGTGCACTATAGTTGCGCTATAATGCTTAAAAATGTATTAAAAAAATTAAAAGGTTCAGCTGAAAGGAAAGTTTAAAATAAACATGGAGAGGTGATGGATTTCGAACTTGTCACACCATGGGAGTAGCTAAGGGAGGAACAAACTGGGCACATCCACACTCTGCCCATTCCTGGATCTAGGAGGACAGGAAGCACTATCACGTGCTATTATGGTACTGCACTGAGCAAGCCGATGGGATTGAAGTGCTAAAGGAGGCTGTTAATGGATTTTTTCTGGAAATAGTACAAGGAGGTTTTGCAACACTTGGGGATGGGATAGTAGCTGGATAGTTGATGACGTTGTGTGGTAGCATGACTCCTGGACTGGAAACAACCTGCTGCTGTTGTGGGATAGTGACATTGTACAGAAATGGCCTGAGAGAGTGATATATTGCTTTTGCTGTGTAAGACAGCTGTTTGGAAATTAAAGGTTATGGATATGATGGAAATGGAAAAATTGACAAATCCATCCAACAATTTGATAGAGAATAGAGCAAAATAAAAGAGTGGCTACAATTGTAAAGCTAATGATTATAATGATATAATTAGATAAAAAAGGTAAAAATGTATTGACTGGTTAAAACAGTGGTTCTCAATCTTCCTAATGCCACTACCCTTTAATACAATTCCTCATGTTATGGTGACCCCCAACCATAAAATTATTTATTTATTATTTACAATGCCTCCCCCCATCCCGGCAAAGCCCGCCTCACCGGCCAGGAACAGGAGGGGTGGGCAGAGAGGGAAAGAGAAGCCGTGCATCTCCCCTGGGAAAAAACTCTGAGAAACCCCCCCCAGGCTCTGCTTCTGCTTCTCTCTCGTTTCCGCTGGGGGGGCAGTTTCCAGAGTGTTGACCCTGGCTGGGGGGGAGGAATCCCAGCACCTTTGTCTTTTGCAACGGGCGCAGCTCCTCCCCCTTGCGGCCCCCCAGCCCTTCCGCAGCGCCCCCCTCCGTCTCGAGTGGGGCAGGGGCCGTGGCAAGGAGGGGACCTGCCTCCGTGCTGCTGCCGCCCCACCAAGCTGGCCCGTCAGACAGGGAGGTTCTCCCGGGAGTGGAGAAGGGGAGCAATTTCAGTCCCTTCTGAACAGGGGGCAGGAGGATGGGAGCGCGTGGCTTGTGCTTGCACACCACCACTCCTGCTGTGGCGACGCTGTGGCCGCACGCGCTCCTGCCAAAGGGGGCAGGAGGATGCGAGGGCGTGGCTCCCGCTTGCACACCACCACTCCTGGGCCTTTTCCGCACGTTACCTTATTGCGGAGGTGGGGGGTGCCGTTCACGCAAGCAGGTTCTTGCGCAAGGCGCTCTCTTCACTGCACCTTCGTACTGCAGCTGGCTCCCTGGTCGCACAACCACCCTGCCCCTTCCTCCCCCAGCGCAGCCTCCAGCTCCCAGGCTGCACTGCAGAGGGAAGGGGTGGGGCGGTCACGTGACCAGGAAGCCAGCTGTGGGATGAAGGAGCAGCGAAGAGAGCACCTCACGCAAGAACCTGCTTGCGCGAACGGCACCCCCCACCTCTGCGATAAGGTAATGTGCGGAAAAGGCCCAGGAGTGGTGGTGTGCAAGCGCGAGCCACGTGCTCATGTTCTCCTGCCCCCTTTGGCAGGGTGCGTGCGGCTGCACGCGCTCCCGCCAAAGGGGGCAGGAGGACACGAGTGTGTGACTCGTGCTTGCGCATCACCACCGAGGAGGGAATGGAACCTAACACCATCAGAAATACATATTTTCCTATGGTCTTAGGCGACCCCTGTGAAAGGGTCATTCAACCCCCAAAGGGATCGCAACCCACAGGTTGAGAACTGCTGGGTTAAAAGATAAATTATGACTGTTATGCCAAGGATTCTTTGTATAGTGGACTGAACTCTTTGCATTGTATTGTGTTATATTGTATTTTTTGTTTGATTCAGCTGGGCAAAACTGGAGAAGAAAACTTGTTATGGGAGTTGGGGGGGACATTTAGAAGAAATGTTCTCATTTTATACTTTTCTTTTAGAAATTCTAATAAAAATATATTTTTAAAAAAAGACAGCTGTTTGGATCTGAGGATCTGATGGCCCTATGCCAGCAACCTGCCTTTTTAAAGAAAAAACTTTTAATTAAAACTTTGGAGTTACAGAAGTGAAGAATCCAACAGAGCCTACACAGTTGCCTTCTTTCTACAATTAAGAGTCAAGTAAGTGAGTTTACCCCACAGAATGGGGACAAATAAATTGGAATATTGGGAGTTGACAATCAAACGAGAATAATTAAGGATTTAAGTGCATGTGTTTGGTGAATAGATTGAATTGCATTTTATATGCAAGACAGAATTGGATTTAACAGCATGAGAGAAACAACAGTGTAAGAAAGTATGCACATTATCTATATGATATTGCTAAAACTGGTTTGCTGGTAGCTTCTGGCTAGACATGAGAGAACCAAGTTGTTAACTCTGAAATCTCTGTATTGAATGAAAAATGGAAACTTCACAGGAATATTTTCAGGACTTTTTACAACAAATGATGGAAGAGCTACACTTGGAATATTTAAACTTCAAGTGGAACATGATAGAGGCCCTGAGGAATGAGATCAAGCAACTGTGTGAAGATGTAAAGCAAGAGGGGGATACAGAAAGTAGTAATATGGAAGTGAAGAACAATGAAAACTATATGCAGAAACAAATTCAAGTCAAGCTAATGGAGGAAGTTACTGAGTTGAAAGAGATGTGTGACCAAGAAGTTTTGGTTTGTGAAAGGGGGTTTACAACCCAAGTTAGGGAGGGGAAAGAGGAGGATGGTAATCTAAAACTGATCAGTAATCTAATTACAATGATGGTTGAACAAAGCCAAACTGACTTAACCTGTTTGATTCAAGGGGGTGAGAGAAAAATGATAAAGAGAAGAGTGCTGTTTCAGGACACTAAGTAGGAAGAAATCTGAAATAGTGATTCTGAGAACTTAGGGAAGATGAGGTCCATGGTTAGGATGGTAACAAGGAAAGTGGGGAATTAAATTCAAAATGAATATTGGATTGGCTTAATAAATGTTGTAAAGGATTTTACACTTTAAAATGGTTTAGAAATATTTGTATGCAGGATAGAATGTAATAGATCTAATGTCTTAACTGGTGAAAATATTATGTAATCAAGCCAGCAAGCAGCACTTTGTACTGATGTCATCTATCATGTGATGTCATTTATCATGTAAATCTGATATGTAATGGTATGTAATACAATATGTAATAGAAAGTGATGTTGAGATAGTATGCCAGATATGTTAACCTTTGACAGAGGAAAGTTCAATTTCTTTTTTTTTCCAGAAAGTATGAATTGGGGAAGGTCTCTTTTAATGACTTCTAAAATGAGAGATAACACATACTTTGAACATCACATTATGCTGGAATAGTTTCTCAATTATGTGCATAATGGTATTGACTGCTCTATTTGAGGCTAAATCTCCTGTATGTACATTATTTCAATTGTTAATAGTTCATAGAGTAACGAACAATCAGAAATGAGATGCTAAAAGTAATTTCAAAATGGAGACAATATCCCAACAATCTCCCAACTTAAGCAAAACTTAACTTGATAATGCCATCTGTGCAAGCTTTTATACATCTACATCCTTTGGATGTTGAATTCTTTGCCTTTCTTCTCCAGTTAGGATTTCAATTTGCTTTCACTACACTGTTTTCATCAAGATGTGTGAAGAACCAGACATCACAAGGAGAGAAAAGGAAAGAGAGCTGTGAATATAACTGCCTCTGTTACCATTTAAAATGACTTTAGTGGAAGTAATTTACTAGACACCATAAACGCAGAAGAGAGAGGCTCTTTATAAATATTACAGTGTGATTATAACAGAAAAGAGGTGAGGATCTATCTAAAAATGTTTCTGGATTTTTGGTTCTCCTTGAGTATCTACATCAGAAGTGGGAAAAGTGTGGCCCTCTAAAGGTTATTGGACTGCAGTTCTCAGCAGCCCTAGCCAGCATAACCATTGGAGAAGAACGCTGGGAGTTGCACTTCAGCAACATCTTGGAGGCCACAAAATTCCCATGCTGATCTCCATTCAAGTACTTTGTTAAATCATGACATAGAGTACTAGAGAGCTTCAGTGTGAAATGAACAAGAATCCAAAACAGTTCTCACACTGCTTACAATGTATTTCAATGTGGCAGGCACATGAGAAGTTACTGTGGATTGGATCTAATCATATAAGTTAATTAGAGCAATATGGAGCTTCACTGGTGCTTTCAGGGCTAATTAAATTCCATGACAATGCTGATTGATGGCAGACAGGTTAATATTTACACCCTTTCTCCTCCTCTAAGCTACCAATATAAAAGTTTTCCCAAGCACTGACAATACATTTCTGTTCTACTCATTGTGAGTAATAAAGCAGAGTAATTTGGTACCATTGTGCAAGTTTTAAGGCAAGTGAAGATCTGCTGACTAGAGGAAAGGAGAAGAAAGTCCCATCATGCTAAAAGTCCGAGATAAAGTCCTGATAAAGATCCCAGTTCTTACAGCCTGACCACTCCTCTCCAGTCTGCAGGCAAGGAAGGGGTACCTCAGAATGAGACAATGACCTTCAAAAGGTTTTTTTTTTTTCTTTGTTCATTATACAATCAGTTTTTCATTTGAATAGCATAAGCTGAGCAATTGTGGTTGATGTTTAAAATATATCAAGCTTAATGACATTGCCAGGGACTGCTCTTTGTAACAACACCTTTGTATATTGCCATGGCCCAACCTTTGTGACCTCACAAGTCCCAAATTCTCAGGTTTGGACCTTGACATTTCAGTACCTGTGATAGTCCTGGCCAGGCAACCCTAGTCCTATTAAAGTGCAAGAGTGGACTTAGGCCTGTCTTAGCTGGCAAAAATTCCTGTATTTCCATATTTCAGTCTTGTAATTCAGAGCTGAATGGAAATTGGAACAGATGCTGAACATAAAGCAATCTCTTATAAGGAGAGTGAAGTAGGGAGCTGAAACAGGGAATTGATTTTACCGCTGTATAATCCAGTGACTCATTGTGTCTTCTTGTTCACAGAAACATGTTATGACTGAAAAACAGAAGAGCCAAGAATTAGAGAGGCTTAATGAGCTCAATAAGATCAATGAATAAAATAGAAGCAATTTGATTAAGTGGCTTTGCATAAAGATAAAGATTAAAGGTCTTTTAAATTTCGATTCAATACGTAAATACTTGTCTGGACAAATCCCTGCTGAAAACACAATTCAATTTCATTCAGAACAATTCATCACTGAGCAAACCACTGATCTTGGTTCTATATGTCTTTTATTGGGTTTAACATAAGGCAAGGCTGAATGCTAACTGTTTTGGTCAAAAAAGCACAAACGTTTAGTATGCCTTAATCCATGAGAGATTTGGAAGTCCTGAGCTGATGCTTGAAATCTATAATGGGTTGAATTTGTTTGAACAAATGGAAGGTTAATCTAGACAAAACAGAAATGCTCTTAGCTAATGAGACTACTAGTCTTGTAATAGTGAAACAACCTGGCTTCAATGGATTTGAACTTCTCTAGAAAGATCAGAAGAGACAGTGTGGTGTAGTGGTTTCTGTTGGACTAGAACTCCACATGACCAGGGTATGAATCACTGCTCAGCCATGGAAACCCCCTGAGTAACCTTGAGCAAGTCACACTCTCATCCTTAGAGGAAGGTGATGTTGAACCTTGCAGAGAAAACTCCCTAATAGGGTTACCATAAGTCAGAGGTGACTTGAAGTCACATGAGAAGAACGAGAAAGGTTAGGTCGGTAATCTCGAGATCTGCATTTGCCCAGAAGAGGCTGTGGCCAGGAATGCTTTCTTCCAGTTTATACTGAAGGGCCATTTCTAGATGACTGATGATTGAACTTTGGATCAAAGAGATTCTAGAAGCATTTGAAAACATTACTGTTTTGAATTACAACTCAGGAAAATTAGGTTGTTCTGTGGGGGCTGCCTTTGAAGACAATCTGGAAACTTCAGATGGTTCAGAATTATAGCTGTAGGACTGCTGAGTGGTATAGGTTATCTGCAGACTCTCCTTTTCTCCCACAGTAGGTTCCTGTTTCATATACCATTGCCTTCTGAATTCAGTTGACAGAAATATTCAATGCAGCCTTCACTGTGATTGTGTTGTTACTCCAAAACATGGGTTCCACAAGGGCCACACCGTAATGCCGGTACCTCTGTGTAAAAGTGGAGCATGAATTAGCTCAAAGAGGAGGTAACTTGCGAAAAAGGGTAACTTAGCGAGATATTGCTATCAATGTTTACGGGCTCACGCGGGAAAAGAACCAGCCAAAGATTCAAAAATAAGCTAAAAATGTGTTTTTATTGGAGGAAATTCACTCATGCATGCATACAAGATACACACAATCACACACTCACACAAGAGCTAACTGAAGGAGAAAGGGAGGAAAAAATTATGTATAGAGAGGCTGAGGGGTTTGGGGGACTTATAATTACCAGTCCAGAAGAGCAGTGAAGAGCAGAAAGATATTTTGGCTCAGGTTGGACCTAAGGACAGTTCTCATTCAGGAGCCAGACAGACAGAGTGACAGGTAAATCTTCGAGAGACTACACTCAGCATCCTGACATCAGGGGTATTTGTACCTGAAAATAGCCTGTGGCAGTGGAAGGTATGTGCAGTTTCAGGTGTAGAACAATGGGAATGGCAACACAGACAATGGACTATCAACCCACTAATGTTCGCAGTGTTTGGATGACAAAGACATGATGACTGTTGTAATAATGTATTGTGTGTGCTACAAGGAAAGAGAAAGGAGTCCAAGTGTACAGGGGATGTCAATCAGTGTCCTGGTGGGCTTCTCACAATGGCATTCTTCAGTAAATTCCAGCTTCTATTATTCTCTGGAACAGCAGTGATTTACGGTACCTGATAATTGACCTACGTTATACCAAGAGGGTTGACTAGCCTCTCTTTCTCACATTTACAGTCAGATTTCTTCCCTCATTTGGTTTGACCTCTCAGTCACCTCTCAGGCTTGAATTTGGTATCAGTGCAAATTAAAGTGTGTTACCAATTAAATATGATGCCAATTAGACTTGGTGCCCATTCCAAACCATACTAATATCAGGGATCCCCAAAGTGGGGCCTTACAGTGTCTTGGGCAATTCTTGAGACTTTTTCCCGTCCTTTCCTACTCATCTAACATTTTGCTGCCTGAGACAAAAAAAGCAAAGGGCAACCTCTCTGCTTAATTCACCCACCTCAAGGAATATAGCACCCACAGGGCATTTTGTCACATGAGACAAAAAATATCACAATCACCCTACTCCAATCCAGCAGTGAAAAAGTACAATAGCAACACAAATAACAATTTCAGCCACGTTTTTCTGCAGACTAGGCTGTAGACTAAGCAACATCAATATTAGCAAGCTAATTTCGAACAGATTCATTCTTTCTCCTACATTAATAGGTCTGTATAATGCTTTTGCATTTCATGGCTATTTTAAAAAAAATTCAAATGCACCACTGGCATTGCGTGTGGTCCTCTAAGTTTTCACTTTTGTATTATCTCATTTCCATCTCTGAATGTTTGAGGAGAGAAAAGAATAGGAACTTTTAAAAATGACTTTAAAATGACTGGCTTCACATACAGCATTTGGAATATCCATGCAGAAAATGAAATAGATGGTTTAGGTAGCTTCTGTTCAACTGAAACTGCAAGAAGTATAATTGGAATGATGTTACAATAATTAGAATAATAATTTCCGTCAAATACCAGAAATATTCCTGAGCATACAACTGCAAAAGTTAGAATTTTATTGCTGTGTCCAGATCTTAACTTCCAAATATCAGAGCTAATATAGGTTGCTTGCAAATTATACCCAATGCCTTTGGAACCTCTCTGTCGTATAGCAGTGAGACTAGCGGTAGATATTCAGCGATGAGTGAAAAGCAATTCACACATTTGCTTAAAGAAGTCTCAGGTTTAATCCCAAGAGGCTAGACATTTCAGTCCAGTGAAACAAGAGAACAGGTCTGGCTGTGATTGAACAATTTAGTTGTGACATCAATTTTAATGTGCTAGTGACATAAGATACATGAGGTGCTATCCTCAATTGACAGAGAGAGTGAAGAAAAATGTAAACAACAGGGACAAAAGGCGATGAAATATAAAAGCACCAGTAGATGCACAGGGGCCAGACACATATAGGAGATTGGAAAAATTACTCATTCAAAAAAAAATATATTAATGACTTCCTTTGTAAAAGAAATGCTTTCCAAATGGTCTCCCACTGAGAGAACAACAAAAGAGGAAGAGGGAAATTTGATAAATCCCAGCCGAAGAGGTTATTATCCTGCTATAATTGCGATTTACTTGCCTTGTGCGATAAAGCCCCGGGTTGCAGCCAGTATTTCAAAAATATCTTTCAAGACAATAGATTTGTCTTCCAATTATAGAACTACTAAACAAAGTTAGATGAGAGCAGCTGGAAGACCTGTTGATGTTCATTCTTTTCTAATCCCTTCTCCTCCCACATTGTTCTTTCCCATTTATTGCAGCATGTCTGCTTCTAGATTAGATAAAGTTTTCCCATTTGCCCTGTAAATCTCCTAACAAATTCCTTAGCACTATACAAAAACAATCATCAGTAACAACATTCCACAAATCCTTATTGTTTAGCAAAGTTCTGTTACTACATCATTTTATGTAGATAATAGATTTTATGGATCACTCATAAAACATGGGAGCATCTTCACTCTGAAATATAATAGAAGAAAAAATAGCTTCAGATTCATGCTCTGTTAAGTACTTCTTTGTGATCCTGTGAAGAATCTACACCACACCATTAGAGCAGTTCAATCTAACTTTCTCTCATGGTTCTGCCATGCAGAATCCTGTGATTTGTAGTTTAGAGAATTGTTTAGACTTCTCTATGAGATATTTCTAGTTCAGGAGAGTGGAACTACTGTTCCCATGATTCCATAGGATGGATCTATGGTATTTAAAATGCTTACAAACTGCTGTAAGCCTGCAGTGTACATACAGTACCACCAGACAAGTCACTGTTTCTGAGGTCCAATCTGCCCCTTCTAAAAAGGCTTACCCTTGCAGTTGTTGTAAGGTAAAGCACATTAATGCTGCCAGTAAAGCATGTAGTTAGAAGTTCAGTTTTTGTTTTTGTTTTTTAAAGACTGGCTTTGTAGCTAAGGCCACTAACAGCCCTATGTTATGGGCAAGTGAGCAGCAATTGACACATCTTCCTCAACCAGTCCTTAAAAATTGCTAATCTGATGGCTATATATTTTAACTTCTCTTCTTTGGTTTTCACCATTCTTCCATTAGAAAACATTCCAGAAACATTGGCAAACCATCTTTTACATAAATTTTTATCATTTGAATGACCACACAAATTGCTCCAACTCCAGCCACTGCTCCAACTCCTCCGCAAACCAAGGTCAGAAAGGTCATTGTGGCCATTGTTCACCTGCTTGAAACAAGAATGTGGACTTCATTCCAGAGAGACATCATTGAAGTTATATGTATTTATTCTAAATAAGTCTAAGTATGGTTGAAAAGATTTATTATTACTGTTGGTTGGAATCCTGTTGGTTAAACCCCAGTGGGTTAGTAGACCCATTAAATAAGTTCTTAAATCGTGAGTCAATATTTAGTTAATTTCTACTAATTCAGTGAGTCAGCTCTAGTCAGGACTAACAAGAGGTCTTAGATCGTTATATTAATTTATAATGTAGACTCTGCAGTTACGGTAAGGTAGTACATCTTGTTACCTGTCTGGTGATGATGACCACTTAAGATTCTGTTTATTTATAAAGCCAATACAATTCTAATCTTCTCAAACTTCCTTTAAGATGATGACTCAACAGGCTATCTATCATTCCATGACCTGCAACAAGTGAATTGCTGCTGCTGCTTTGTTATAGTGGTTGATCAGCACTTTCATGAGACCCCAAGAAACTTCCTTACCCTGAGTCAACTCATTATACATGCAAGTGTGTGTCTTTCCTAGTACTCTTTCCCCAGCCATTATTAGATGTGATTCTCACGGCCAAAAAGTTGTGCGCTCCTGGTCTACATTGAAAGACACCAGGTCTCCCGGGGCCTTTCTGGACGAGGGATTCTGGAAGTTACAGTCCAAAAAAGTATCTTTTCAAAGCTCTGGTTCTGATGAATAACAGACATTTTTATTTTAAAAAGCAACAACCTGTCCATATTCAGTTACATTTGGGGAATTAGTATACTTAGGAGCCCTGAATGAAAATTTCAGACCAAAAAAAGATTTCCAACTGCTCAACTGCCTTTCTTTGGTATGCACAATGTTATTAAATCACTTATTCTAATTTTATCTTTCATGACGGACAAGTGAAATCCCTTCAGGCCTAAAAAGGTCTGGTCCTGTTGTTGTTGAAAGCAATGGGAATATCTTGGAACATTCAAAGACGGGGAGCGAGCATTCTGTAAAAGACGGGGAGCGAGCATTCTGTAAAAGAATTTTCCTGCAGCTAAAATCTTTTGTATGAATAAGTGTGTCCCCTCCCTTCTAATCTCCAAATATCTGAGTGAAGGATTCATGTTCTAAATCAGATTCACATTGCTTTATCCCCTTCCTAGAAGATCAGAAAACATCATTTGGGAAGCAGTACTTTTTTGGGAAATAAAAAATGTAAATAGTTTAGGATTATCATTTGAATTTCCACTTGTCACCCTTTGCTTCTAAAATATGTCTTTAAAAGTTCCGAGTAAGGCGTAAATCTAAGTATTCTTGTGTTTCATGGAACATATGTAATAAAGTACGGATTCCCCCCACACACAACTTTATCCTCCTCTCCTGTTTCTTGTTCTGTAGAAGTTTTAGATGCTCTGATGACCAAAATCTATTTGATTCTCCTTTATGAACTGCAAATTACTGTTAAACTGAAAATGCTATGTTCTAATGTTGCCTTTGAGAGTGGAAGAACATGTGTGGACACTTATTGCTGTTCTTATGTACTATGAAGGGAGCTTCATAGTACATGGCAACACTATAAAAGAGAAACCTCCAAGAGATGCTGTTATGCATAGCCCTGTTCAGCTCAATGGATTCAAACTACAGGAAAAGAGATTCCACTTAAACCTCAGGAAGAACTTCCTGACAGTCAGAGCTGTTTGGCAGTGGAATATGCTGTCTCGGAGTGTGGTGGCGTCTCTGTCTTTGGAGGTTTTTAAGCAGATGCTGGATGGGCATCTGTCGGGAGTGCTTTGATGTGGGTTCCTGCATGGCAGGAGGTTAGACTGGATGGCCCTTGTGGTCTCTTTCAACTCTATGATTCTATGATTCTTGCAAACACAGGGTTGTAGATTCCTCAGTTGGGTTGATCCATCTGTAACGTGATCTTCCTCTTTTCCTACTGCCTTCCACTTTTCCCAATAACATCATCAGTTCAACTGAGTTACCTCATCTTATGATGTGTCCAAAATATGATAGCCTCAGTTACAGTTACTTTAGTAGTATCTAGGGAAAATTCAGGCTTCACATGTTCTCAGACCCCACCCCTGCCGTTTTTTTTTTTTGGCAGTTCACAGTGTCCATAGAACTCTCCTTCAATGCCACGTTTCAAATAAGTTGATCTTATTGTAAGCTTTCTTCACGGTCCAGCTCTCACATCCATGTATAGAAATTGAACATCTGTGGTATTTGATGATCCTGAGTTTGTCATTCAGTGATATATCTTTAGATTTGAGGATAATGGTATCTTAATTTTACAATCAAAATGATACGTATATAATTCTTTTCTACTCCTTGTGCATGTTGTGTTGTAGATTGCATGATGAACATTTGGCCTTTTAATATTTTGGACTGAACTTCCCATATCACTGATCACTGACCAGGGTGGTTGTGGATTCTGGCAGTTAAAGTCCCAAACACCCAAGGGTTTCCTTTTCCTGTTGTGCGCTCTTTTCAACTAGCTAGTGCTCACTTATTTAGATAAAGAGATTTCTTCCGCTGTATAAAAGAGACATTAATTTACCTACAGCATGCAGCAATGGCATTGTGGATATTTCAAATAATGCTATAAGTTCCCTAAACTGCTTTTTTTAAAAAAATAATAATAATAACATTACCAACATAGCTATGATAGCAGATTGTGAACAGAAGATTAAGTCTGCAGCCCTGTACAGACATACAGTCTCATAGGGAAGCTTAATTGAACCCAGTGGAACCAATTTCTGAGCGAACAAGCATAGAATGGGATCACTTATATTGTTTAAGATGAGTCATTAACCATTCACTTGCACCCTAATTGCACAGGTACATTTTCTTCCAAGTCTTTCACTGTTTAAATAGAACTTATTTCAAAGCAGGTGTGTTCAGGATTCCAAACTGTTTCCCCAAGCCTGAAATTATTTGCTTAGTAGTAAGCTTAATTTGATAACACTGATATGTAATTATTTAATACATTTAGATAATAAATGGGTTACTGTGATGAAAGTTCTCAATATAGTCATAGTCTGAAATAAACTATTAGCAGCCCTACTGCTATGCCAGCCAGGGATTGCTTTTCATGAGTGGACAAAGAATACTGACTATATCCATCCATATGAATGCGGGAAGCTGATTTATATTCCATCATACCAGCGGTCCAATTAGCTTTGCACTGTCTATACCAACTAATAGTGGTAGTTCTCAAGAGTTTAAGAGAGCAGTCTTTTCCAGACCAAGCTAAATATGATGAAAATAAAACTTTTTACATTCAGAACATAAGGTCTGCCATGAACTGTGTTGTCTTATGGTGAACATGATTGCATCTAGATAGGTTCAGTTTTTATTGCTGTTGTTAACTGTTGTCAAGTCAACTTTGACTTATGGTGATTATGGAATGAGAGATCTCCATGTCACCCTGTCATCAATTCAGGTGTTACAAACTCAGGGCCTGTGGTTTCCTTGATTGAGTCTACCTACTGTAATGCAGTCTTCTTCTTTTGCTACTGCCTTCCACCTTACTAATTATGATTGTCTTTACTAGTGAGTCATGTCTCCTCATCATATGTCCAAGTATGACAGTCTCAGTTTATTAAACTTTTATGCACACATTGCACAAGTACTGACTTTCACAGAGCAGACTGAATCATTCAAGAACAACCTGTGTATGTGAATGTGCCATTCTAGGTCCAAATCTACAGGCAGAATTTGAGTATAATCTCACATAATTTCACATGTTGGGAGGTTGTAGAATGCTCACACAGTAGTAAGTCATTCAGTGTTGAGAAATCAAATTGTATTGTACCCATTCCATAGAGTTATCAAAGAGGCATCACACTTTATCTGCATTGATAAGGTTTAGCAGTGCCCTTCATACTATTCTTCATCGAAAATATACATTACTGTATCTCATTGATACCTTCTTGGTCCTCCCTGCAAGGTCAGACAAAAGATGTCTGTCTGTCTATGTAATGAAAAATATGTACCTCACAATTCCCCCCCCAAAAAAAATGCCATTAAATGAATACATTTTATTTCTTTAGTCTGTTACTTTCAGAATAACTGCCAGAAAGGATTAAGCTAAATTTAAAGCTGTTCCTAGAATATCCACAGCTAGGAGACAATTCCCATACTCATATTGCTGCAGAAGTAACTCTGGGAACAAGAACAGTTTGTTACATTTGGAGCAGAATGAGTCATCATGGTTTTCCATAGTGCACAGGAAAGAGGTTGTGGTTGTTATTGTGTTGTTGTTCTTGTTGTTTTAGAGTTGTCTCTAAAAAACAGAAAAGTTATGGAAATTCATAATGTTTCAGGCTCTGGCTCTCATTTTCTTCAAACTGGTTTGAAGGCTTTGAGCAGAAGTTGCAGTCCAATCAAAAATATGTTTCTATTTAAACACACAGAAGTCCCTTGAGACTAGACCAAAATATCCATATAGACCAGCCACTTATTCCCACGTAGAAGTTGATATTCATTGGCATTGTGTATCTTAGCTTGGAGGTTCCATCTGGCTGTCCTCATTAGCCATTGTTTATGGGACCACAATTCTGACCCTGCCTTAAAAGTGAGTTGTATTGATTGTATTTTGTCTTTATAACCAGAAATTTGAGATTTAGTGATCAGTATAGCCCAAAACTTTTCAATTTATACTCAGAAAATTTCTTATTAACTTTATTTAAAACTTGATAATAAAGGTTTTTGGATGGCCTTTGCTGATTTTCAGGTCAGAAGGGCTTTAAACTGCTTATTTACAGAGTTTTAGAACTTGAATGGCAACTTTCAGCTGTTTGTTAGGTATTTTTATTTTTATTTTGTCATAGACTTTATTGGAGTTAAACTTCTCTTTCTCTGAAAAGAAATAGAAAAAGGAAAAAAAATCAATAAGAATGTTAGTATTCCTTTGCTAGATAGGTAGGGATTTCTACCTGTTTTAATATCTGCTTGTTATATATTTTTACAGTGAGGTTTTTGCCTATCCAATAAAGAAAGCACAAGCTTTCACTGGGAGGAGGGAGTGAAGGAAAGGAATGGGGGAGCAATCATTACAACATCTATCCAGATCCCAGATAAGCATGCTGATCTAGTTTGTAACAGAGACCTGGTTGAATGATGCTGGGGCTGTGAATTTTCTCTTGCAGTTTTGCCCACCAAGTTTGTCTGTGTAGCAGCAGACAACCAGATAAGACTAGAGGAGGGTGAAAAAAGGCAGAATTATCATGTCTATCAGAATTCCATCTTCTGACCATGGTTTAGTGTGTGTATTTATGAAGGTGAGTGGTTGGGACAACTTTGGTACTCTGTTAGCTTTCTACCTAGTCGGCTGCTCAACAGTCTCTCTTCCAAAATGAGCTGTGGTTGTCTCAGGGATGGCACTGGGGTCCACTCAGCTTGTTGTAATGGAGGACTTCAACATCTGTGCTGAGGCTCCCATATCAAGAGTGGCTCAGAACTTCATATCCACCATCACAATTCCTTCTGTCCCAAGTGGTCCCTAGCTTCACTCTTGCTGCTGGGCACAATATGGACCTTGTTTTCTGTGCCAGATAGCATGAGGGTGATCTTGGTATGGAGGAACTTTTTGTACTTCCATTATCAGGGGCAGATCACCACCTTATCAGGTTTTGACTTAAGGCATCTGTAGGGATGGGGCACGAAATAGGATCGTGCACCCCAGGAGGCTAATGGATACAGATGATTTCTTGGGATTTTTTTCTTGATTCAGCAGGCAATTCTCTTGAAATCCTGGTAGGCCTCTGTAATGGGGAAATGGCCAGAGTGACGGGCACAATCATAGCTGAGCATCTCATCTCATGAAATGGAGCCAAACTAGCTCTTTAGTTTGCTAGGGAGCTAGTGGTGGTCAAGTGAGTGGGACAGAAACAGAGACTGGAATGCTGTTGAAGGAACTTAGAGCAAGTCTTTCCACACATGGGTGAGAGTTTTGTTGAAGGCCTACTCTGTAGCAGTATGGGCTCTGCTTGTCCTCTGCTTGTCCAATAACAACAACAACAACAACAACTTTGGCCTCTGTCTGCTCAATCTTCTCAATTTTTACACCCTGAGAATGTGCACAGGATCCTTGGAGAACTGAGATCCAGCATATGTATGCTAGACCCTTGCCTTTTTTTTTGCTCATTAAAAGGGCCTGAAAAGAACTACCTGTGAATAGGATAGTCACCTTTTCACTACAGTGCAAAATTATGACATACTTAAATGAAGCAGCTGTAAGGCTTCCTGTTTTAAAAGCCTTTCCTAAATTCTCTAAACTAAATACCTACTGTATTTGCTGGCATATAAGATGCATCATCATATAGAACACACCCCATTTATATGCCGACAAATACTATTTGCTGGCATATAAGATGCACCCCATTTTCAAACAGTATCTTTCAGGGGAAAAAAGTGAGTCTTATACACCAGCAAATAGGGTATCAGCCAGTGTCCAACATTCCATTTTTAGGCAAAGTATTGGAGCATATGGTTTCTTCTCAGCTCCAAGGATTCCTGAATGAAATAGAGTATCTTGATCTATTTCATCTGGCTTCCATTTTAGTTACAGGATGGAGAGAGCTTTGATCACCTTGGTGGGTGATCTACACCAGGAACTGAACAAGAGAAGTGTATCTCAGTTGGTTCTGCTGGCCACCTTGGTAGCTTTCAGTGCCATCAACCACAGTATTCTTCCAGATTACTTCTCTGTTACGGGACTAGGAGGCACTGTTTTACAGCCATTCTGTCCTTCTCCAAAAGGGCAATTCCAGAGTATGGTGCTGGAAGATTCCTGTTTGACAGCTTGGACACACCGGCCTGTTTTGTTCCTCGTGCTATTCAGTATAAGCGCAAAATGCTGGGAGAGGTTGCCCAGAAGTGCCATCATTATTCTAGTGACATCAAACTCTATTTCTACTTTCCACCAAACTCCAAGGAAGCTGTTTTGGTTCTAAATCAGTGTCTGGCATAATTAAAGTACTGGATGAGTATGACAAAACTGAGGTTTGCTCTGAACAAGCAAAGGTGCTATTGATCAACCAAAGCTAATACATCAACTGTGCCCATTGCTAGTGGATCCTAAGATGGTGTCACATGCATTAGTTACATTTCATTTGAATTATTGTACCATGTTCTTTTTTTTATTATAAATTTTTATTTAGCAATATTAAACATATAACAGAGAATAACAAACAACTCAACAATATAAAACATACCAAATAAAGACTCTACACAAAACTAATAAACAAAAACAAAAAACCAAAAAGAAAAACTAACTTCTATACTACCCTATTCTATCCTACTAACCATACTATTAAACATATATACTAACTAAACAACATTAACAAACAAAATTCCCTTTATCATCCCCCCCTTTGCCGAAACTTAGGTTACCAATTCTCTTTATCTATAACATCCCTTCTTCAAAATTTTATAATTTCCAAATCATTCCACCTTACTATTCCTTCTTTTGTTTCATTATTGCCCTTACTTTTAATATTAACATTACCTGTATTATAGCATCTCCCGACACAACATCCGTATTATTTCTTACCAATAAATATTTCAATTATCTTTAACTTTAAAAAATAGTCGCAGCCTTACCCCAACAAACTTCCTGAAGCAGACATACCATTCTCCACTCTTCTAGTACTTTGTTTTTCGTATTATCTTTTAACGATTCTATTACTATGTCTGCTTCTGCCATGTCATAAAGTTTTATCAACCAGTCTTCTAATCTAGGCGATCTTTCTAGTTTCCAGACCTGGGTGAAACAGATTCTCGCCGCGGTTGTCATATATAAAGCTATTTTCTTTTGTGCTTTATTCAATTGTAACTCGTCTATCATATTAAGTAAATAAATTTGTGGTGTTAAAGCAAATTTTATTTTTTAATGTTTCCTGAATTTTACAGTGAATTACTTCCCAGAATCTCTTCGCTTGTTTACATCGCCACCAAATATGATATAATGTGCCTCTCTGATCACATTTCCAACATGTTTCTTTCAAACTTTTGTCTATCTTTGCAATTTGTACTGGGGTTATATACCACCCGTGTAACTGTCATGAGCCAGGCTGAGCATGCTGCCGATTCAGACTGGGACTCCGAGTTAGACTTGGACTCCCAGCCGGGGGAGGATCCCTTGGAGGGACCTTCAGGAAAGGGGGCTCCTTCAGAGTCTAGGGAGGAGTCTGCCAGTGACCCCACAGCTGCTGCAGCAGATGTCTGTGCTCCGGAGGCAGAGGCCAGTGCTTCTGGCTCAACAGAGGCTGACTCCAGCCCAGTTTGCAGCAGACCCTCCCCCCACATTCCTCCAGAGGTGGCTGGAGAAGGGGGCGGTTCGGAGATTGCAGAGGCTGCGAGAGAAGCATCTGATGAATTGGTCCTGAAGTCTTGAGGGGCTCCAGCTGTGAGCTGGGCCAACGGACACTTGATCAGCCCCAGCTGGGCTAAAGACTGTGTATTTAAGACAGACGCTGTGGGAGTTGGGCATGGGGCAACAACTGTCTACCAGCTGGGAATCTGCATCCTGTGTCACGGGCTTTCTGTTCCAGGCTAATCCCTGCTGTTTGAGTTTGCTGCCTCTGGGACTTGGATATTTGTTTTGGTGACGTAATCTCTTGATTTCTTTATTACTAAAGCCATAAACTCAGCTCCTGCTTCTGTGTCTGCTTAAGCTGCCGCCTGACATTGACAGTAACATCTTATAATAGTTTTCCCTTAGGATTACCGGTTTTAAAAATTTCCAAGTAATTGTCCATGAATTTTCCCATTGATTTATTGTTATTGTATGATTGATGTTTTGGGCCTATTTTATCATTGTTGTCTTAACCGTTTCTGGGTCATTTTGTAACAACAGTAAAATTTTATATATCTGACTTACTTTATGTTCTATCCCTGGCTTTAGCAATCTGTCAAATTCGTTTTCTTTAATTTCAAACCCCTCTGTGTCTTTATCTTTTTTATCTCTCTCCCATAACTGCCTAGTTAATAACCAAAGTGTATCCCATCCGTCAATCTTCAATTCCTCTTTTGATTTAAAAGTTATAACGTCCCCTTGTATTTTCAAAATATCTTTATATTTGATCCATACCTCTGTTCTCGGTTTTTCTCTGTTGTAAAAAGCTTCATGTACCAAAACCCATAATGGAATTTTTAGATGTAACTGCCTTTTATATTTTAACCATGCTATAATAAGGGCTTTTCTTAAAAAAATGATTTTTAAAATTTGTATCTATTACCGTTTTCCCATACCAGAGATACATGTGCCACTCAAAGTTTAGCCCCTCTCCTTCTAAACATAACAGTCTTTTATTCTCTAATGTTATCCATTCTGTTACCCATTCCAGACAGTTTGCATAATAATATAACTTTAAATTTGGTAATCCTATTCCTCCTCTTTCTTTTGAATCTTCCAATACATTTGCTTTTATCTTTGATCTCTTCCCTTTCCATATAAACTTCAACAATTCTTTATTCTATTCTTTGAAGGGCTTTTCATTCATCATTATTGGTAAGTTTTGGAATAGGAAATTTACTTTTGGGAGTATATTCATTTTAATTGCTGATATCCTGCCTAATAGTGATAATTCTAATTTTCCACATCTTTTAAGGTCCTCTTTTATTCTGCCCCATAATTTCTTGTAATTGTTATCAAATAGATCCACATTGTTTTTCATAATAATAATACCAAGATACCTCACTTTTTTTCCATTGTAAATCCAGTTAATTTTATTATTTCTTCCTCTTCTTGTCTTCTTATATTTTTATGATCATTTTCATTTTTCCTTATTCCAATAATATTCCGAATTTTATTAATATGCCCCTTAATATTCCTACACTTACTATTGGATCTTCAAGAATAATAACAAAGTCATCAGCATATGCGCTCAATTTATATTCCTGATTTCAAATTTTGACCCCTTGTATTTGTTTTTCATATCTTATTCTATTATTTACTATTTCCAATATCAACATAAATAGTAGGGGTGACAGGGAACATCCCTGCCCAACCCCCCTATTTATAGATATACTTTGTGTTGTTTCTCCATTTATTATTATTTGGGCATTTTGATCTTTATAAATTGATTTTATCCATTCTATATATTTCTCTCCAAGATTTATTACCTTTATTATTTCCTCTAAAAAGATCCAATTAACTCTGCCGAAAGCTTATTCTGCGTCAAGAAAGCATAATGCCATTTTCTTTTCATTGTGTCTGTGATAGTATTCTATTGCATTTAATATTGTCCTTATGTTATTTTTTAAAGTTCTCCCTGGTAGAAATCCATTTTGATCTGTGTGTATAATTGCTTGTAACACTTTTTAAAACCTTTCTGCTAGTATTGTCGTAAATATTTTATAGTCTACATTCAATAATGCTATCGGTCTATAATTTCCTAATTCCTGTGGATCTTTCCCTTCTTTTAATATTACTGTAATATTTGCTTGCCCCCATGAAGGGGGTCTTGTTTCCCTATTTATCCCATTCATTATCTCATATAATGGGTTAATTAATTGATCACTAAATACTTTATAATATAAGACTGAGAAGCCGTCTGGACCAGGTGCTTTCCCTGTTTTTTGCCTTCTGATAGCCTGCAGAATTTCTTCTTTAGTTATTACTTTGTTTAATTCTTCTCTTTGCTCATCAGTAATATTAGGAATCTTTCCTTCCTTTAGATATTGTCCTATCTTGTCTCTCTTTGGATAGTTAATATTAGATTCTGCAAATAGATCTCGATAATATCTTTCAAAGGCCTTCTTTATCTCGTCCTGTCTTACCAATACTTTCTTATTATCTTTTATATGTGAGATCAATCTTTTTTCTCTCTCTTTTCTAATTTTATATGCCATCCATTTATTTGTTTTATTAGCATAAAAAAAGTTCTTTTGCTTTATTAACTTCAGATTTCTTTCTAGTTCTTGAGTGTCCTGTAGTAGTATTTGTTTTTGTAAAATCTTTATTTCATTAGCTATCTTACTATCTTGCGGTGCAATCTTCAATTTGTTTTCTAACTGTTTTATTTGATCTATTAACATTTGTTCTTTCAGCTTTTTCTTTTTTATTTTGGCATCTTGTTGTATTAGGAAGCCGCGCATAACTGCTTTCCTGGCTTCCCATACCATTCCTATGGGGACCCCCTTGTTTAGATTTTCCTCAAAATAATATTCTAAAATTTCTTTTCCTTTTTCTATTATTTTATCTTCTTTCAATAAGTTCTCATTTAATCTCCATCTAAACTCTTTTTTCCTGTCTTCCAAAGTTAATACTAAAGGACTGTGGTCTGATCCTATCCTTGATAAAGTTTCCATCTTATCCCCTTATATAAATATTTAACTATTGTTTTAGAATTCCAAATCATATCTATTCTAAACCACGTTTTATATATTTCAGAAAAATAGGTAAATTCTTTTTGGGTACCATATAGGCTTCTCCAAGCATTAACTAATATCAAACTTTCCGTCATCTCAAAAAAACTTTTCAGTAGCTTCCCCTTATTTTTCATTTGTCTTTTAATCTTGGATCTATCTACTTCTGGTTGTACAACCCCATTCCAATCTCCGATAATTATTATATCTTGATATTCCATATCTCTAATTTTTCCTGAAAGTTTTTCATAAAAATTATTTTTATTTTCCAATGGGCCGTATATTCCAATTATTACTATTTTTGTATTTAACATCTCCTATTCCTAAATATCTACCTTGGTCATCGTTTAGCACTTCTTTAGCAGCATATTTTGAATTCACATATATTGCAATTCCTCTTTTTTTCTTTTCTATACCTGTGACAAATATATTCCCTAATTTGAAATTTTGTAAATTTTTTTATCTGTTCTAGCTATGTGTGTCTCCTGTATGCAATAAACATCACAATTTTGTTTTTCTAAATAATGGAAGATTCTCTTCTTTTTAATTATTGAGTTTATTCCCCTTACAATCCATGAAAGTATTTTTATACTCACTTTGTATTATACCCTCTTTCTTTTATGCAATTTCTTCCAATAATATATCTTCTCCCATCTCTTCCTGTTCTATCTCTTCTTGTTCCTGATCTTTTTCTTCCACTTCTTGATCCTCTTGTAACTCTTTCTGCTCTCGTTCTTCCAGTTGTTCTTCTTCTTCTGCCAAAGTCATTTTATATTTCCTTTCTCTGTCTTTTTTCCAAGCTTTACTTGTTATCTCCACTTTTCCTTCCTCCTTTCTCTCCTTTCCCTCTTCCATCCTCTGATCTGTACTTTGTTTCTTCTTACTTTCTTCTTTAAGCCTTTTCACAAATTCTTCAGCCTTACTTACCGTATTTATCACATATCTTCTTTGATTGTGTGTGAATATTTACACCTTCTAACTTTCCCCACCTGTATGTAATATCTTTTTCTTAAGTTCTTGTATTAAGAATGCATAATCCTTTCTTTTCTTGAGTACATGTGATGGGACATCTTTAAATATTTTCAGTTCCATTCCATCAGTTACTAATTTCTTTGTGTAGCTCTGCTGGATAAACATTTCTTTGACTGTCTCCTGCACAAAGTATACCACAATGTCTCTGGGCACCTTCCTTTTCCGCGCAATTAACAAGTTTATTCTAAATATCCTGTCTGTTTCCACGTCCATTTGTTCTGACGGCCAATCTAAAAGACTTGCCAATGCCAGAATCAATCTATTATAAAGATCTTCATCCTCCATTTCTTCTAATCCTCTTATTTTAATACATTTCTCCCTATATTTCCATTCTGAAAGCATATTTTTAATTTCTGTTTGTTCCACCAAGTCTTCTAATTCACCAGTTCTTTTTTCCAGACTCTTCGTTTTTTCTTGTACTTCCTCTAAATTCTTATCCATCTTTTTTACATCTCTTGTCACCATTTCCAATCCATGTGCAAACTGTTCCATTTCCTTCTTTATTTCTCTCACTTCTTTTTTGACCTCTGTTGACAAATCTTTCATTTCAGCCTGCATGTCTGTTCTCATCTTCCTGATTTCCTCTAATAGCAATTGATGAGGTTCTATTTCTCCTGAGGACTTCTTTGAGATAACATCTGTATTTTGTGTTAGCACCACTCTTCTTCTTCCAGCTGCCATCTTTATTTTATTTTCTCTGATAATATCTTTTCTTCTCCAATTTTTTCACTCTATCTGTTATCTTCTAACCTTGGTCATATCTTCCTTTACCACCTGGTCACTAGAACAGCTCCCAAGCTCTATTTTATCCAAATAATATAACAAATACAGTACTGTTAAATTGATTTGCTTACATATACAATTTTTCCCCTAACAACCAAAGGTCTTCTACTTCACACTAGCTTTTCCCCACAGCTTCCACCACTCAGAAAAAAAAAAGAACCAGATATCTTATATATCTTCCCTCTTAACAAATTACTGTTAATATCCCACCTATTTCAACCTATCATTTGCTAATATAACAATATAATTGTAATTTCAGTAAGTATTATTTAGCGTACGTTATAAATCTGTCAGCTATAGTCAACAATATAATATCTACTACAAACAGATATCTAAACACATTTCTCAATCTCTCTAATATCTATCTGTCATATTTTTCTTTCTATATTTTCTTCCTATCCTCTCCGCTTTTCTGCTTTTCCCTCTGTTTCCCTGTCTCTCTCTCAAGGTTTCTATCTGGTATCTCTGTCCTTCTCCGTTATGGAGCTGTCTGCTTCTTTTTCCTTTTCTCTATCCGTCGTCTTAACTCTCTCAACTTCTCCACGTCTCTCTCTCAAGGTTTCTGTCCAATATCTCTGTCCTTCACCGTTACGAAGCTGTCTACTTCCCCTTGCTTTTCTCCATTCATCGTCCCAATTCTCAGCTTCTCCACAAAAACAGCTTGGCTAGATGTCAATTCCACAGGTGTCAGTCCATTCAACTTTTCATTCTTTTTTCCAATGTCCTTTATTTATATACAACCACTCTTCCTCTTCTTCACACTCGTCAAATTCCACTTTCTATCTGTCCGTTAGCCAAAATCTTTATTACTTTCTATGAATGTTGGTACTTTGTTTCTTGCACCTCTAGGTCTCTAAGTCCGATTATTTTGAAAATCAAGCCTCCAGCTATCCAATAGTTAATATGTCCATTAAAGCACGTTGCAAACCGAAAAGAAAATCCCAGGTTGGAACTTCGATGTTATATATCTGAAAGGCAAAAACGCAGAACCTGCAATAGCGATTCCATGTCTCCCAAATCAATCCAAAGCAAAAAGAAAAAGAAAAAAGATCATTCTCCTTTACTTGTCTCTCTCCTCTTTATTTCTCCTCCCTCCTTCTCTGCTTTCTTCATTCAATTTGTTTCTTTGTTTTTAAGTTAAGTTGTCCTTATAATTTAGACTTTTATTCCAACTTATCACTTGTTGCTATAAACTGTGTCCTGGATTCTTCCTCCTGATCACTGTACTGTCCCCCCCTCTTCATCTTAATATATTTTCCAGTTTCCAAGGTGTTGTTATCGTGAAGGAGTTTCTCTTCTCCCCCAAAGTTTCGGCAAGAAAAAAAGGTTTTTACATGTCACACATCTCTTTACTTGTTAATAAGTTTGTGGCGTAGCCATTACCGCTTCCCAGTGGTTATACAAGACACGGTGGCTCTTCAACCCATCGGCTTTGTCTGCACCCCCTCCTCTTTTAGAGATTCCTGGGGAACTGACCACCGGAACTGGTCAACACTAAGCCCCTCCAAATCCCCTTTCCCAAGGGGATAAGTTGCCCCATTTCTTTTTGTTCTAAATGGGCATATAATCTTGTACACCGATCGTCTGTCCTGCAGCTGTGCGAGCAGATGACCGATCGCTACACCATCTTCTGGCCCCTCTATTGTACTATGTTCAATGTATATAAAGTACTATAGATTTTAGGTCCATGCTATCTGACAGACTGTGTCTTCCCATATGAGTCTGCGTAGATCTTGAGAAACCCCTCCATCAGTCCCACCACTTTCATGGGTACATTTGGTAGGGACATGAGACAAGGCCTTTTTAGTTGCTGCTGCATGCTTTGGATCTCTGTTTCTAGGGAAGCTAGAATAGCTCCCTCCTTGCTGTCCTTCCAGACATCAGCAAATAATTTTTTCATTCCAATAGGCTTTTGTGAAATGAATGTTTTCAAAATGAAGGGCTTTGGATAGGGTGCTATACTATTTTTAACAGTACTGCTTTTTGTTATTTTTAATTATAGGTTTTAATTTGTTCTTAAAATTGCTGATTGTTTTCTTCCATTTCTTCCTTTTGTATGTTTTAACCATACTGTTCTATGAAAAAGGTAGGCTATAACAGTAACAATAACAAGTGTCATGCTCTAGGACAGCGGTTCTCAACCTGTGGGTCGTGACCCTTTTGGGGATCGAACGACCCTTTCATAGGGGTCGTCTAAGACCATCGGAAAACACATATTTCTGATGGTCTTAGGAACCGAGACACTGCTCCTCTATCCATCTCCAGGCAGGTCCGCCCACATGCAGATACGCCCACATACGAGTACCCGGCGTGATGACATCATTGCGCCAACCCCATCAGGTACACCCCGTACAAATACAGAAACCGCAATGTGTTATATTTGTTGTGGAGTTCTATCAGCCGAATCTATGAGGCTGAACAAACTAAAACGCCATTTTGATAGCAAGCATCCAAGCTTTGCCGGCAAAGATACCAACTATTTTAGAAGCAACGCTGATGGACTCAAGAAAGCCAGACTTGACACTGGTGGCAAGTACCACAAACAAAATGTAGCAGCCATTGAAGCTTCATATTTGGTGGCACTCAGAATCACCAGAGCTATGAAACCTCACACCATTGCTGAGGATTTACTGTTGCCAGCGGCCAAAGACATTATTCGAGTTATGATCGGAGACGAATTTGTTACGAAATTGAGTGCAATTTCCTTATCTAACGACACTGTCCGCAGAAGAATAGATGACATGTCTGCTGATATTCTTGATCAGGTAATCCAGGAAATTAAATCTGCTCCACTTCCAATATTTAGTCTATAGACGTTGCAAACTGTTCACAGTTACTGATTTACATGAGGTATATTAATGATGGTGACTTTAAAGAGGAGTTTCTTTTTTGCAAACCTCTTGAAATGACAACTACTGCACGTGATGTATTTGACACATTTGGTTCATTTCTGAAAGAGCATAAGATCTCTTGGGAAAAGGTTTGTGGTGTTTGCACAGATGGTGCTCCAGCTATGCTAGGATGTTGATCTGGATTTCAACGTTTGGTACTGAATGAGTCACCAAAAGTCATCAGAACTCATTGTATGATTCATCAGCAAATATTAGCAATGAAGATGCTGCCACAAGAGTTACAAGAAGTAATGAAAAGCGTCATAAGTTCTGTCAATTTTGTAAAGGCGAGCACTTTAAACAGTCAACTGTTTTCGCAACTGTGCAACAAGTTGGATGCGCCGAACAATGCTCTGCTGTTTCACACTGAAGTGAGATGGTTGTCGAGAGGAAAAGTTTTAAAACGTGTTTTTGAGCTTCGTGATGAAATCAAAACGTTTTTTAATCAGAAAGCAAGACTGCAGTTCGAAGCACTTTTCAGCGATAAAAGTGAACAGCAGAAAATCGTTTACTTGGTTGACATCTTTGCCATCTTGAATGAGTTAAATTTATCACTGCAAGGGCCAAATGCAACATGCCTCAATTTGTCTGAAAAGATCTGATAATTCCAAATGAAACTTCAGCTTTGGCAAAAAAAATTGGATGAAAATAAAATTTACATGTTGCCTACCTTATCTGCTTTCTTTGAGGAACATGACATCGAACCAGACAAAAGGATTACGATGATAATTTTTGTGAAAGAACACTTGCCCATGCTTGCAGACGAAATTTCATTGTACTTTCCAAATCTACCTGACACCCCATTTGCACTTGCCAGAAGCCCATTCACAGTCAAAGTTGAAGATGTACCTGAGACAGCACAAGAGGAGTTCACTGAACTTATTAACAGCGATGCAGCGAGAACTGATTTCTCTACAATGCCAGTTACAAAATTCTAGATCAAGCATTTGCAGTCATATCCTGTTCTGTCTGAGACTGTGTTGCACCTTCTTCTTCCATTTCCAACAACATATCTTTGTGAAACTGGGTTTTCCAGCTTGTTGGTTATAAAGTCTAAATACAGAAGTAGACTTGTTGTGGAAGATGATCTTTGTTGTGCTCTTGCAAAGACTGCCCCGAGAATTTCTGATCTGGTGAGAAAGAAGCAATCTCAACCTTCGCACTGACGTTGGCTTTTTACACATACTGTCGCAAAATGTAGCAATGTAGTTTACTGTTGTTATATTAAGACTGTTACCCATGCTACACCATGCTTCATAAATTTCATTTATTTGTAATTAGAAATAAATATTTCACAATATATAATTACATATTGTTTTTGTGATTAATCACTAGGCTTTAATTATGTTCAATTTGTAACAATGAAAATACATCCTGCATATCAGATATTTACATTATGATTCATAACAGTAGCAAAATTACAGTTATGAAATAGCAACGAAAATAATTTTATGGTTGGGGGTCACCACAACATGAGGAACTGTATTAAAGGATCGCGGCATTAGGAAGGTTGAGAACCACTGCTCTAGGATAAGATGTTTCTTCTTGTCTTTTAAAATCAAACTGTTTAGTCCATTTTATCAAATGGAAATTCATGAGGTTTTATCCCATACATGATCAGCATGATCCTCTGTCACCTAAGAAGTGAATTTTATGTGGAAGTAGCTAGATGTGAGGTGGTAGAATGGGAATGAGTGTGTCTGGTTACCAGGGTGATGAGACAGAATGCAAGGGAAGAAGGAGTTACATCAATTAGAGTGAGCAGTTAGGTAGAGCTGTGTAGATGTGTGTCAATTAGAGTGAATGGAAATAAGAAAACCAGAAAGCATCCGTAAAGCCCCCCCATAAAAAAAGGAAACATTACTCAACATACTGGAGAATGATGTTCAATAATTAACAAGCCCAGAGCATTTTGAACAATGGATATTTTAAGGTCGCCTTCAGCGAGTTTAAGGCTGCAGAAATGTTTGGTCTGATTGAAAAATTCCAGTAACTTCTGACAAAATTATCGCCTGCTTGTGGATTTAGGTTTGGTTTTGTTCTTGTGGACCAAAATGGCCATCTTTGCTTATACAGTGAGCCCTTGTTATCTGTTAGAGTTTGGTTCCAGGACCACCCCAGCCCAGCTCACCCCTGTGGATACCAAAATTTGTGAATGCTCAAGCCCCATTATGTATGAAGGTGTGGTAAAATGGCATCCCTTATATAAAATGGTAAAGATCAAAAGTTTGCTGTTCGGATTTTATTATTTTATTTTATTTTATTTTAGGGATCTTTTCAAGGCATGGTTGGTTGAATCTGTGGATACAGAATCCACAGATATGGAGGGCTGACTGTATCTGATAATTTGGGTTGCTCTTTCCTGCTTTTTCTTCTACCCCTGCAATATTGCTTTTGAGGTTAAGTGAACAGAATTCTGCATGGTTTTCCAAATGAACTGCACAATGTGTCAGATAAGGAAAAGATTTTCAGTTCTTTTCCTGATGACACCTTTTCACCAATAGCATAACATGTTGATATTTCATCAGAGTTATCCATGACCAAGATTACTTGTCTAATTAATCACCACCAGTTTGGTTCAGACCCACTCCATGTATATGTTAAGAAATTTTGCCCCAATAACATTTGATGTGCTTTATTTGCCAATACACTTTATTTACAAAAACTAGATCAATTTTATTGTCTTTTCCGCCATTTTGGTGGTAAACATTTTTGAACACTTTACACGCTACTTAGCAATTAACCACCCTGAATAATCTGATGTCATTTGCAGATTTGAATACTTTGTTGTTTAGATCTTACTCCAAATCATTTATGAGCAAGTTAAAAAATTCCACTAGCTATCAAATCCACTACCAACTTCTTAGTACTTGCAACCTGCCCCAGAGTGACTAATGCTGTTGGTCCAGCTAGTGTACTCTTGTTGTTACTGCCTGGCAGCAGTAGTAGCATATAAGAGTCTTTCTTAGCCCTACTGAGGTTGCCACAGATTGAACCTGGAATCTTTTACCTGAAAAGTGAACACAGAGCCAAAAAATATCTGGAATCTGCCAATTGTCAAGGCTGCATAACTCTTGTCTTCTCTATGTTCACTATATCTTCCCCCAACTCTCTTCTTCTATTTACCACCCTGTCTTTCTTTATGTGTCGTTCCATCTCCTCTCTTCTCTATGTAGGAATCTTTCATATTTCTTATTCTATGATATTACTATATAGGTCATACCAACATACTAATCTATGGCAAACTCCCATTAATGTAAAGGAATGGCTAGTTGTTTTTTTAAAAGAAAACCCATACATTTCTCCTGAAGCATGTAGCATCTTTGTCTTAAGTAGAAATGTTCTGAAATTTCTGTCTCACAGAACTCCTGTTGGGCTCTGGAATTGTTTATTCTTAGTTTACAACAGAATAAAATGGCAATGATACCTTTTATTACCACTACACTACCATAGAAATGTATATCATTTCATCTATGACTGTTGCTCCGCCATACAAATCATAATTGGATGGATTGTTCATCATTCAAGGAGACAAATCATGCAGGTGTATAATTCACAACAGGAAGTTTTTAGTGATTAGTGTCTCAACATTCCTGCTCCCCCCAAAAAAAGATCAGTTCTTTCTTACTGTGATGATACTAGAGAAATGCAGGGACAACTGATACAGTTTGTGCCTTTACAAATAATGATCTAAGGAAACCACAGACTATTTCAAAACACATGTAGAAAAATCCATTAGGAAAGAATGGGGTGCTGAATTATGATTAATGACACCACCTGAATTGACTTGCATTTGTCATGGTTGGCAACACAGTTTAAGAAAAAGAAACAGAAGACTACTAATAACTTCCAACTCACTTCATTAACCCTGGCATTAAAAAAAAATATCTAATGTACATAAGAGGGAGTAATCACATCATTTTTCTTTAGCCTGAACTATAATTAACTTGTCAGCATTACATCTGATTAAGAGCTGCACATACGCAATTACACCAACCGCCCATCAGTTGGCTGAATGTACCCAGCAGCAACCTGTTCTGCTAACAAATAGGTTCATTAGTCATTACTATCATTGATACTGCCAAATATCATTAATACTAAAATACTTTTAAACCCTACTATAGCACCCAATGTGCATAACCAGGTAATAATTATTTAGATTTCTGTAGCAAATGATACAGAGTTAAACAAAAGACCAGTAGGTTATAGAACACCAATTATTGAAAAGGAGACCTTTATTATGAATTAAAATATGATTCCACAGTTAAATTCTTTAATAAATCTATTGTTCAGTACTGAAACAAAAACTCATGACTCTGTTTAATCCTTTTCTTGGTTTTCATGCTGCCGTGGTTATGTTCCTGGGCAACATTATGTTCCTGAGCAACTGTGTGAGTTGGTTTCTGTTCATTCAAGAGGACTTTCCTTTCTCTGTTGCCCCAACACTGCTCATGAACACTCCAGATCTGCTCCAGAGGCTCCTCCAAACTGCCCAGAAGGTTTGGGGTGCAGTGAGCTGAAAGAGGGACGTGGCATTCAGTTCCACCATCAGTGTCCATTCCAGTATTAAACAGATGCAGTTGAATACAGTCCAAAATAATTACATTTCCCCATCCTCAGATTAGGGAAATCTGATTCACAGGACTATTGACATTCACTCTCCCAGCAATAACTGTAAAAGCGATGGCTTGATTCAGCTATAGTTGTAAAATCAGCCAAGGGGGTACTTATATTAATTCTTTTTAAAAAGTAATTATCTAAGCTATATTAAGTTTACAGCAGCAGAAGATACAACATGCACTTCACTTGCTGGCATCTCTAGTTAAACTCTCTTAGGTAGCAGGGCTGGAGAAGTCATCTACTTGGGGCCCTTGGAGAACTTCTGCCAATCAGGATAACAGCTGCGTATACAAACCTGTCTGGGATTTAAATGGGAAGTCTGTCTACCTCAGGATATAACAGACAGCTTCGTATGTTCATAGGCATAGCTATTTGGACAGCATCAATAAAGTACCTTCTTTCTGTATTAATTAATGAAAAGAGAGAGCCCAGTGTGCTTGCTTATTTATTTATTTATTTATTTATGGCTGGTCTGAGCCCGGTGTGCTTGCTTGCTTGCTTGCTTGCTTGCTTGCTTATTTATTTATTTATTTGTTTATGGCTGGTTCTTTCTGTAGGTCACCTTTACAAAATTCGCATCTGCCTTAAATGATAGTAGAACTGGCCAGATTCAATTATTGGTCATTAATTTGTAAAAATACCCTAAATACCCTAAAGGCACCAAATCCTGTCTGATCTTGGAAGCTGAGCAGGGACAGCCCTGGTTAGTACTTGAATGGGAGACTGCCAATGAATACCAGGTGCTCTAGGCCATATTTCAGAGGAAGGAACTGGCAAAACCACCCCAAGTATTCCTTGAAAGAGAAAACCCTATGAAATTCCTATCAGTCAACAGGTGGCCTGCAGGCACACACACATACATACAACTGCTAAAGATTCCTGGACCTGAAAACAAATTTTGTGAGCTTTCTGGAATGCCTCTCAAGCACTTTTTTAAAATGCCAGAAGGTTCTTGATTTCTTTTAGACATAAGTCTTATGGCTGCTGTTTTAATCATAGAATCATAGAAATTTAGATGCATTTTATTCTTTTATACCTCTTGCTGTTAATTTTGCAGTTATTAACATTGTTGATACTAGTATTGTTATTAATTCGGTGCAGCTACAACTCTTGTCCATGTAAACCTAGGAACAAACTGCACTGAGTTCAATAGATTTTACTCCCAGATGTGTAAGTGTAGTATTGCAGCTGTTTCTTTCTTTATTGTTGAACGTGTAATGTACTTTCATGTCAACTTCTATTTATGACAATCCTTTTAGGGAATTTACTTGACAAGGTTTATTCAGAGGAGGTTTGCTCTTGCTTTTCTCTGAGACCAAGAAAGTGTGCCTTGCCTGAGGTTACTCAGTGGGATTCCATTCATGTGTGATGGTTTGAAACCTGGTCTAGAATCTTACTTCAACACACAAACTACTAGACCTTATAGTAGTAGAATGGCATATTCCCAACACCAGTATACTGTTGTGAGCTGTCTCTATTACAATGCAAAATATTTGGAGGTCACTTGATCCTTAATAAGGGGCATTAGCTTTGAAAAAGGCCAACTTCTGATAGGGATGAAAACTGCTAGAAGTAATTTGTTGATGAGGATCAACACCATTGCCTGCATTTTTGGCCTGCTATGAGGAACAACAACAACAACCACCACCGTCGTCATCATCGTCATCATCATCATCATCTTTATTTTTATCCCACTTTTCTCCCCAAGGGGACTCAAAGCAGCTTATAGCCATTAAAAGAAACATAATTAAAAACAGTCATATGCAAAAGTTAAAACAAAGATAAAACATGTTAAAATACATATAAAAACAGCATTAAAATATCAATTAAATAACAATTAAAATGACCAGCACCAATACAAATTACATATAAAATGCCTGCTGGAAGAGGAATTTTTTAACTGTTTCCTGAAGGTAGGCAGGGAAGGTGCCAGTCTAGCCTCTTTGAGCAAGGAGTTCCAGAGCCTGGGAGCAGCCACTGGGAAGGCCCTCTCCAGTGTTCCCAAGAAATGCACTTGTGAAGGTTGTGGGACCGAGAGAATGGCCTCTCCTGCAGACCTCAATGCCCGGGCCAGTTCGTAGGGGAGAATATGGTCCTTCAAATAACCTGGACCTGAGCCATATAGGGTTTTAAAGGTCATCACCAGCACTTTGAATTGTGCCTGGAAACAGATTGGCAGCCAGTGGAGCTGTCGCAGCAGGGGTGTTGTGTGCTCCCTGTAACAGGCTCCAGTTAACAACCTGGCTGCAGCTCTTTGGACCAGTTGGAGTTTCCAAGCACTCTTCAAAGGTAGCCCCATATAGAGCACATGACAGTAATCCAACCAGGATGTAATCAAAGCATGTGTCACCATGGCCAGATCTGACATCTCAAGGAATGGGCGCAGCTGGTGCACAAGCCTTAATTGTGCAAATGCACTCCTGGCTACTGCTGAGACCTGGACTTCCAGGCTCAGAGTTGAATCCAGGAGCACTCCCAAGCTGTGTCTTCAGAGGGAGTGTGACCCCATCTAATACAGGTTGAATCCCTATTCCCTGATCTGCCTTTCTACTGACCAGGAGCACCACTGTCTTGTCTGGATTAAGTTTCAATTTGTTTGCCCTCATCCAGTTGGTTACTGATGTCAAGCACTGGTTTAGGACCAAGACAGCTTCCTTGGCTTGTGGTGGAAAGGAATAAATAAAGTTGGATGTCATCTGCATACTGATGACTCCGAACCCCAAAACTCTGGACAACCTCTCCCAGCGGTTTCATGTAGATGTTAAATAGCATGGGGGACAAGACCAAACCCTAAAGGACCCCACAGGCCAAAGGGCAGGAGGTCGAACAGGAGTCCCCCAGCACCACCTTCTTGGTTCAGCCCTCTAGGAAAGAATGGAGCCACTGTAAAACAGTGCCCCCGAGTCCCATCCCCACAAGGCAACCCAGAAGAATAGTATGGTCGATGGTATAGAAAGCCGCCAAGAGGTCCAGCAGAACTAACAGGGACATCCACCAAGGTGACCAAAGCTGTCTCAGTCCCACAGCCAGACCTGAAACCAGATTGAAATGGATCTAGATAATCCATTTCATCCAGAAACCCCTGGAGCTGAGAGGCCACCACACGCTCCAGAACCTGCACATCTGGCATCCTTTTTTTATTTATCTCGCATTTTTCAGTAAATGGGATATAATTTTGCAAATGAACGCATCTGTAAATTCTGGGAAAATGTGGGAGTTTTAGTTAAATAAAAACAAAGGTATTTCAACCATCCTGCACAGCAGCTAATTCTGATCTGGACTCCTTGGAGCCAGGTCTAGTTCTAAGTTCTTTTCCTTCCCATGGCCTTCCTATCAGATGTTGTCTAATTAAACCTCCTCAGGCTCTCAGCCAGCTCTGCTCTTCTATACACACATACATCCTGCTTTGCAAAATATGCCATATAATATTAAAAATGATGCCTTCAGCTATAAACATATCCGTCATTAAAGAGCCAGCACAGTGCAGTGGTTTCAGCATTGAACTAGGACTCCAAGAGGCCAGGGTTCAAATCCTCATTCAGACATGAAAATCTACTGAGTAGCTTTGGGCAAGTCTCATTCTCTCAGCCTCAGAGGATGGCAAACCCTCTCTGAACAAATCTTCCAAACCTATAACCCCATTAGAGGTTTGCCTTAAAGTCACCATAAGTTAGAAATGACTTGAAGGTACTTAAAAACAGCAACAAAATCCAACCTTGTGCTAGCAACCAACCACTAGTAAAATAGGACTTCTTTCCCTTCCTCTGCCTCCTGACAGTCGCAGTTGGTAGCTTCTGTGTCAGGTGAAGAAGGGAATCCACTTCAGGATTAAATCAGCTCTCCAAGGTACTGAATGCTCAAAATAGGTTCAGCACCTTGGATAGCACTTTTAAAATTAAGGAGATTGAAATGGTGAAGGACCTTTCTGCACCACACTGTTATAGCGCTATTATTCCACTTTCAACATGCTGTGGAATTCTGGGGTTTGTAGTTTATTGAGGCCAAAGAGCTCTCTGGCTGAGAATTCTACATGCCTCTCCCTAAACTGCAAACCTCAGGATTCCATAGGATGTTCAAAGTAGAATAATAGCACTATAACAGTGTAGTGAGGAAAGGCCCTAAAACCCAGAATGGATTCACCACTGACATGGAGCCGCCACCACTTGTCTCCTGGCACCAAAAATTGGCTTCAAAGGGAAATGGTTTTGAGGGCACATAGGGAAGTACCAGGAGCAGGGGGAATTGATTCCCATTTGGATCCACGACTGGAAATAGTTTCCTGGCGAACTCCAACCTTTCTTTCTTCCTGCTTAACAAACTCGGACAATTTCCATTTTTCCTCTTTTTTTCTTTTGTTCTTTTGTTATTTATGAGTAGCCATCTGATTCTTTACTCCATCCACTGGCAAGTAAAAATGGGATCTTTTAGCTTGTCCATTATTATTTAAATCTAAGTGTTACTGATTTTAGCTCTTTAGTCCAAGGTTTCATAGAATGAATTCTAATTAATTCATTCTCCAGCAAATTATGCCTGCGATTTAGTGATTTATTCAGCATTCAAGGGGGGCTGGGTTTTCCTTTCTCTGTACACTCAAGACAATAAAACTTTTTCATTGCTAGAAATTATGCTTTTCAAATTGGAAGGATGACACTTAAGTATGGGAAAATACAGTGGTCATAAATGAGCCTGAATCCTTCTGTTTAGATTTATAAGACAGCAATCCTGTCTCTCCTTACCTAGGAGTAAGCTCCACTGAACATAATGACACTTACTTCTGCACAGACATGCCCAGGACTGTACTATTAAGAGTTTTGGGGGGAAATGTAATTTTGAGATGTATTCTATTATATGATGTAACTGTAGCTATTATTACAGCAGCAAACATAAAGACACCTTTGAGCTTTCATCTTTGGTTTGTCTCTGAAGTTCAATATTGAGACACAAATATTCAAATATCAAGAAGAATATCAAATATTCTTCTGATTTCTTGACTACAGTCTCCATTTTGGTTAATGAATGACAGAGACATATGTAAGGTCTCTTCTTATCAGCACAGAATTCATGATTGGTTGCAGGATTATGTCCAGCAGGCATGTTGGTGTTGGGAAAACACGGCCAGTAGGAATATTTACACTACCTTTCAGACATTCAGTTAACAGATTATATGGGATTTGTATGAACTCCTCTATAGTTACTGCTAAAACAGATTCCATAAAGATTTGTTTTGCTTCTACATTCAGAAGAGAGCGCGGAATAAGAAAGGGCAAAAACCTATGCAGGTGTTGGGATACGTCAGCCATGGGGAGCACATCACTCTCTACAGGTTGTTGGGCTGGATCTCACAGGAGCTCTAGCCAGCATAGCTGATAGTGAGAAATGATGGGAGTTGCAGTCAGACAACATCATAAATTTCTCATCCCTGAGTTAGACATTTCTCCTGTGCCAGTGATCATTCTGCAGCTGAAAGTTGGATAGGAGAAGTTCTTTTCTTACAGAGAGGTCTGGTTTTTTTGAACCATGTTTGGCTGTTCAATACAGTGAGGCAACAAGAATTAATCACCATTTCCAGTGTTTTATTTATGTATTTATTTTGGCAAGACACTGCATCGATCCAAAATGCTGCAAGCACAGAAAGTAAAAGAGTAACATTTCTCCTACACTCTTTGGGAGAGAGAAAAATACCTTCTGCTTAGTGTCTTCTCTCTGTCTTAGACATCTCACACTTTCTTAAAGGGTGGGCAACAAGAATAGCCATATTTCTTTCAAAGTAATAGTCCAGAGCAATGTTAAACAATAAAGTGGGCAATTTAAAACACATCCACTCTCTTAACATTGAAAAATGGGGATAAAAGCCATTTTAGTATGATCCTGTATTATTTTAACAGCAACAATCACAGCTGTCAGTAGAATGGTTCTTAAACTTTTATAGTCTTGGCTATAGTAACCTAGTTATTTCACAGCCTTTGGGAAGTTGTTTATAGGTCTCTGTGCAAACAAATGGAAGCTCAGATGGTTAAGTGTAGAGAACAGAATGGAGAAGGTTAAAGCTGCAAAAATGGATGAGAACCAGGAAGATCCTCACAAAACCAGGGAGAAGCAGACAAGACCAAAGAATCTAGACATCTGCAAAATTACATACCGTAGTAATCCTCAGACTTGGGTTTCCATGTATGATTTTTTGAAACATAGGCTTGATCCATATTCATTTTCTAGTTAGAGGTGGTCACTATAGCTTGACAACTATTTGAGGCTTACCCACTCTTCTCTAGGATTTTTGTTTGTTATTTTGCCAATACACTTGATAACCTAGTGATGATCTATCCATTACAAACCTTAGCTACTGCATTTCAAAGCCCTTTACAGAGTTAGGCTCAGAGTCTGAACATCACAAAAGTTTATTACTTGATAGCATTACCCTAAGAGGTGAGGGACATTGGAGTCCACCCATAATGCCAGTGTCTCCTTAGAATTTGAGAAACTATAGTTCAAAGGAAGCCTGCGAGAGGAGGGTAACAACAAGATCTTTTCACCTATATATACCAGTACTAACTGTAAAGCAGACTCCAGTTAAAGTTAAACAAAGTATTTGAATTGATAAGCATACAATAAATCAGACACTCTTAAGAATTATACAAAGCTATCTGAAAGTGAGACAAGAAAGATTGGATAGAGAGAGATTAGGGGAGAAAGATTACAGGTGGAAAGGGTGATACCAGTCTTGAAGAAAGAGGTTGCAGTGGGGAGGAGTCAGACAGCTTCTGAGAGTAGCATGGTGGAACGGCAGTCTGGACTACTTTCTACGTACCATGTACTACAATTGACTGGGCTCAAAGCTAGGGTTTTTGTATCCTATTTCATACCCTGAAGGATGTGACTTTCCCATAGAACTGACAAAGGGATCCAGAATGGGCTGATTGCTTAACTCTGGAGTGACAAAACATTGATGGGACTCAGGACAATCTCTTAATGCTCAGTCAGGTAAGGTATATAGGGAAGATCTCTATAGGGTAAGATTGAGGGGTGGTCTCTGATTGCTCACCAATCTGGGCAGTTCATCTTTCACTGTATTCAAAAATGCCAAAAGCCTGAAATGGCGAAGGGATTAGCACAAACCCATCAGTGTCAGGGTTTTCCCATAATCCTATGTGAACTTTCATGACCCCGAACACATCTCCAGTCCACATGAGCCCAATCATGTTCTCTAGTCAGCGTGACTTCGGTCATGTTCTCTGCTCATTAATAAGTCCAATTTGTGAAAATCGCATATCTCGTAGGAGGGGTGGTAGGGTATAATTTTATTATAATTTGGCCATAATCTTATTTTACTCTCTTGGTATTTTACTTTCTTTATAAGTAGTTTGTGGATTTCGATAATGGTATGATTGTTGGTCTTCAAATGCTGAAAGAAGTTCTTTGGATTGTGCTCATGCTAAGCAGTAATGGTAGCATTTCAACAATTTCTGTACACTCCCATTATCAAATGAAGATGTGCTAAATTAGACTGCTTAAAGTGTGCCTTTCAGAGATGAGTTCTGCTGAATAAGGGATGGGTATATTTTTAGCTCCAGAACCTCGTATGTTTAGAAATGAGACTCAGATCTGAAATACTGTTCTTTAAGGGAGAAAAAAACCTTGAGGATTAGATGGTGCCCTATTATTGATACCACTGTGGTTATCTCCATGTATATCCCAATTTGTGAGTTCTCTTGGATAGTTTCAACTGACTTACAGTACAAATGTTTGAAAGCCAGTTTTAAAAATGCAGTTTTAAAGCACTGAAAGCACACTTAAAAACATGAGCTAACATTTCTAACAATGAAGTTATTCTGATTGCAATCCAGCTAACAGTAGGAAAGATTGAATACTCATGTTACTTTCTTCTTCACGCCTTAGCATTTATTCAACTTCTTCAAAAAGCAACTCTGTTAGGGACAGTCCTCTTGCTACTATGCATGGAAAAACTCACATTTCAGGCTGGATGTCATAAACTTTCCATGAATGAAGAGTCCAACACTGTGACTCTTAAAAAAAACAAAAAACAAATTAATGGACCTCCCTGAACCTCACCCATGGATCCCCTAGGAGTCTAGGGTTAAGAATTCCTGGTCTAGCAACATGGCTAGGTATCTCATATTGTAAATACTCTTCCACCCCACCCCCATGTATAGTATGACATTCCTTTTAGTTTCATGGGTCAATACAACTTTTGCACTATGACAAAACCTTGTCCAGACTGGAGTTTAGTAAAGTTACTTAACTCCCAGAAACCCTATCCCAGTATAGCTATATGAACTCTGGGAGCATTAGACCATAAATTTCCTTTCCCAAAGTATGGTCTAGATAGACCAGCTTTTGCAAGTCATTGTTCCCCCAGATGTTTTAGGCTCTATTTTCAATCATGCCTGACCATTTGCTATTCTAGATTAACTGACTAAAATTGTAGTCCCAAACATCTGGAATTAGCAGGTTGAGGCAGGGTGACCTAGAATTTTTCAAAGAAGCACAGAGCATTACATCTAATGACACAAGGATTTGGAATACTACTTTCATGTTTGAAAAATTGAGATGCTATGAAACCTGACTATAGGATTCAATATCTTTCCCCTTTCCTAAAAACAATCTCTCCTGTCCACAGAACTGGGCTCAATCCCTGGAAAATTAACCAAGTAGGCATGAGAATGAGAGTCAGTGTGCTGTAGCGTCTGACTGCCTCTGGAGATCAGGGTTCAAATCCTTGTTCAGCCATGGAAACCCATTGGATTGCCTTAGGCAATTCATACTCTCTCAAACTCAGAGTAGGGCAAAGACAAACTCCTTCTCAACAAATCTTGCCAAGAAAACCCTATAATAAGTTCATGTTAGGATTGCCAGACACTGGAAATGATTTGGCTCCCTGCAAATCAGTAAGTTCTCTGGGAAAACTGTTAAGATTTTCCAAAGTAAGCTCTCCAAAGCTTTTGAATTAATGGGCGATTTAGGCTTGGCAGAAGCAAAGAGATTTAAATACAGAGACACTAAAGAATATATCTTTTATCCAGAAAGACATAACTTTTTAAAGTACTGATATGTTTTTGATTTCCAAGATTTTCACTAGTAGAATTATTAAAGTGGAAATGCTACCAAAGACTTTTTTCTGATCATAACCTGCTAACCATAATTTTAAAAGGAAAAAGAGGCTATACTAACTGCAGACTGAATGAAACTCATCTTCAGGATAATATGGTTGTAAAAAAAATGTAAAAGGGACTTCAAAGGACGTTTTCAGAATTATTTGGGTAAGGGGTTGACATTAGAACAGTGTGGGATGCAAGTAACACATTTATGAGGGGTTGCTTAATACAACTGAATTTGGAGTTTTAAAAGAGACAAGAAAAATACAGTTACTTTTGGAGGTGATTAAAAAAAAGGAGAGGAATTAAAGGAAGCCCCTGCAAAAAAGGCTGTTATTATGCAAATAAAAATCTTACAGAGGTAGCTATCAATGATTACTATCAGCGAGACTGAGAAAAAGATGTATTACACAAAGCAAAAGAATTTTAAATTTGCTAAGAAGTCTGAGAGATGACTGTTTAATAGATTGAGAAAAGAAAGAGAGGGAAAAATATGATATTAAAGATATGAGTGAGACAGTTATGGATAATGTAAATATTGAAAAGGTGGTTCACATATTTTATCCTTCCCTTTAGAAAAAACACTAGATCTCATAGGAAAAGGCTGAGGAATATATAGATAAACAAAATTTACCATGGTTTTTAGATTCACAGAAGCAAATGTTCAATGCTTCTTTAACTGTAAGAGAGATATTTGAAGCAATTAAAAAAATCAAGACTGGTGGAGCACTCAGGCCAGATGGTTTAGTAGCTGCTTATTGTAAATATTTTGAGGAGAAGCTTTTACTACTATTACAATGAACTCTGAATTCATTTCTTCAAAATGGAAGGATTCCTGAGACTTTCCAAGGCAACTATTGTATTAAAAAAAAAAATCAGGACTTGACGAAGAAAAAGAACTAAAGAGCTCTTTCATTATTGAATAATTGTTATAAGATACTTGCAACAATTTTGGCAGACACTGAAGATAATGCTACAGGATTTTATTCGAAGATATCACTGTGAGTTTTCACCAAAAATATCTTTACATATCACCAGTTGTGTTTTAGACATTTTGGAATATTTGGAAAAGCATAATGAAAAATAGGTGGCACTGATATTTTTGGGTGCTGAAAAAGCATCTGATAATTTGAACTGTGTTTTCTTATTTGGTGTGTTAGAAAAGATGAGTTTCAATGATAATTTCAAAGCAATTTATAACACACAGAATGAGAAATATTTGTCTAATGGTGAGTTAACAAGTCATGTGACATTCAAAAAGGTACAAGACAAGGTTGCTTGCCTTCTCCTCTTTTGTTTATTTTAGCTCTGGAGATTTTGAACAGAGCTGTAAGACAAGATGAGAGAACAAGAGTATAAGATTTTAAAAAGAAATATTAAGATTAAGGACATGTGCAGATGATTTAGTTATTGCGTTGGAAAATCCCTCGGACAGTATGGATGCACTGTCAGAAACATCACAGGAATTTTGATATTCGACTTGATTTAAGGTAAATAAGCAAAAGACAAAAATATGTGAAAAGAGGATCAAATATAATTGATGGACAGGTTGGTTTTTAAAACTAAGAAAAAGGTGAAATATTTTTATTAATAAATGTTTCTTCTTTCTTCAAATATTTCTGCAGTGGAGCATGGATTTTCTGCTAAAAGAAAGTGTTTCTAAAGGTCTCCACACCCTATTACAGGGGAAAGTTGTATTCCAAGGACATTTCATTCCTCCATTTTGGAAAGATATTGCAAATGGGGGAATTCTGCTGGGTCCTTGGAGAAAAATCTTTGAATCTTAGAAGTAATAGATCTAGACAGATTGGTCCTAGTGCATGGTAATTTTACGAGAATTTTACTGTACACGCAGCTATCAAAAGGCAGCCATTAGTGATGAGGAACAGCTAACATTATGGTAAGGCTTAGGGAATAGAACATTAGATAGTTCCTGTAGAGTGGATAGAAATTAACTCTGGAGCTGGACAAAAGGATGCTCTAGAGCTGGATACACATTTTACGCATTTTAACGAAGTGGTACTTGATTCTCTGACATACAAAGACAGCTTTGAATAACTGCAGGTGAAAGATGGGGAAAGCTATTTGTGGCATAGGCTTGACATAATTCAGAAAAGTTACTTTGGAGGGTGATATCTCCCAGAATCAACCCAGCCAAAGCAGCCAATGGCCATTGTCTATGCTGGCTTGGAGATTCTGGGAATTGTAGTACAATTTTTTTTTCCAGGTCTGTGTGCAGGCAAGAAACATGGTTACTATAAACTGTTTTACCTGGACAATTTATACCCAACTCTTATATCTTTGACTTACTCCAATAAGGCATTTCCCATTTCTACTGTGGCAATATCATGAGAAGACATGACTCACTAGAAAAGACAATAATGCTTGGTAAAGTAGAAGGCAGTAGGAAAAAACAAAGACCACGTTACAGATGGATAGACTCAGTCAAGGAAGACACGCCTTTTACTCTGCAAGACCTGAGCAGGGCAGTTCATGATAAGGTGACTTGGAGTTCTGCCATTCATAGGGTCACCATAAGTTGAAATTGACTTTATGTCAATTAATAACAACAAGGAAAGACCTAAAAGCATCAGCATGAGAGAGGATCCCTTTTTACACATGTATAATATAGGGGACACTGTAGGCAGAGTCTCTGATATTAACTGGGAAACATTATTTGATACAGTTCCCTTATAACTGGAGAAAGATTTCCACTCTATTCAGCCTTATGTATTGTTTTTCCATTTCACAGATTTGTTTGTTTTGTTTTTAATGTGAATGATCTTTTAGATGTAGAAGCGTCCTTCTGTAAATAGAAATAAAGCTAGTTTATCTCTACAGAGATGTCTGACTCCCTAAACTGCCTCTGAGTACCTGATCTATCCATCTCACAGATTTTTTTGTAGAGCTGAGATGTCAGAACAATTGTAAAGAAATCTGAGTGCTGGAAGCACTATAGAAATGAATAATAATAATAATTTGACAAGGGATGTTCAGCTCATGAAGATTGCAGTTTTGCCTGCTGCCTTCCAGTGCAATTTGCTTTGGTTTAGAATTCTCCTCTCATTATTTTGATGTAATGCACAATCTCTAGTGACCATTTCTACTGGCATTTTTTAAAAACTTTAGGCTTGAAGATTCCGTAGGAGTATTCACAACATTTCACAGCATTTCATTTTAGATTCATTATGTGAATAGCAAATTTCACTTTAATTTTGTAACTTTAGAAAGTCATGCAGCCCTCAAGAATCTGTGGGCCATGAGCAGCAGCTGTAGCCTGCATAGCCAATGGTGAGGCTTCATGGGAGCTCCTGTTCAGCAACAGCTGGAGAATTGCACCATTCCAGCCCCAAGCTTTAGAAGACAATTATGCCGCATTGCAGCTTTCCATGAAGCGTACAATTGCAGTGGTGCGCCTTCTGAAAGCATCATCAATGAGAACATTGTTAAAATAACAAGAAGGTCATATAAACTAATTTAGAGTTACTGAACTTTAAATTTCTGAAACAATGTCCCCCAGGGTGCAACTTAAATTCAGTTATTTTTAAAGGCAGAAGACAGATTTGTTTTCTTTTCACAAATCACTAGGGAGTAATAATAATAATTGGAGGGAGATATGTGAGTAAAAATACCACTGTGGTAATGAGTCAACAGGAGAAGGCTAAGTGGGACGGGAATAGCATCTTTCTGGATTTTATCTCTGCATGAAAATGATTTAGCAAATGTTTCTTAACAAGCAGGGCCTCCTGTTCTGAATAAACAATTTCTTCCTAATTTTGAATTAATTGCTTCCTTTTCTTTTCTAGTTGTGAATTAGCTAAACCCTTCCAGGATGTCATATGCAGTTTGAGAGTCACTGTGAATAAGACACCAAATGCAGTTCCTGATTATAGCGGAAGAGTGACCTGATTTCACTGAAGGGACTAGTTATAGTTTAGTTGAGATGGGTGAGGATTCCATTGGCAGGCACTGCCCCCCTTCATAGTCTTCAAACTCCGAGAAAGCACATGTGCTCTCAGCTAAGGCAACATACCATAGAGTGGTGCTGTGGTCTGGAACTGTCTACTATGAGCCTTGAGCTATAATGTCTTATCCCCGCTGTAGCCCCTGGGCTGCCAGACATGGCCAGGTCATGGTTATGGGGCCCCTCAGGCACCACAGAGATTTCTGTCCCAAAAAACCCTTACCCAGGAATGAACTGCCTCCTCATCACCTGAAGTTTAGACAACACAGCAGCACTTTTCTCCTTTCACAGTAGCCCTGTGGGCAAATAATGGAGGCTTCTACATGGGCAACTTTAGCAGGCCTGTAGGCCATTTTTCCCCATTTTTTTTCCTCTTTAAAAAATGTGTGTGTATGCGAGAGAGAGATCGTTCACTTTGAGGAGATAGAGAAGCCACATGGGTAATTAGTAGTCCAGAGGTCAAGAAGCTGAATCTGTAGCCAAGAAAACCAAAACAGAGGAACACACAGAGGAGTACCCAAGGTCCAGTTTCATGTTTCAAGAAAACAAGGCAGAGTCTCAAGGGTGGCTTGGGTATCCTTCACATGGAGTGAGTGATGGACATTACTCCCAGCATTTGAAGGGCGCTTGCCACATTCCTTATCTAAAGAGATTGTGTATTCAGTAGGAGCAGCTGGGGCAGTTCCAACTGAATTGCACCTGTCCTCAAACACTCTCACCCTGTTCATATCTCAGAAAAAGACACAACACTCTGTTTCTCAAATAATATAACTTCAAGGATCACCGCTCTTAGAGGTTTCTGGGATCATCACATCTGTTTTGAATTTTCTCCCAGCCACCCATGCACCTCCCTCTCTCCCCAAACCTTCTTCCTCTTCAGTGGTGCTGGGAACTGACAAGGGTAGTCTGAGTGCTACAAAAGCAGGCAGGAGGCCACACAGCCCCTGAGCTGCTTCCTATTCACTTTACTTTTTAGGCCACAAAAACTCCTTTCTCTGAATTTGGATTGGCATTTCCAACATTTCCTGTTGCTCCTCACTGACCATTTCTGAGCCACAAGATTGCATCATTAATAGAAAATATGTTTTTGTCTACCATCTCTGCTAGGTTTTCCAAGTAAAGACAAAGTGCATGTAATACTATTAAGAAAACTCTGGATCAACTTCTCTTGAATCAAGAACACTTAACAGCTAACAGGTGTTAGCCATGAAAACTTCAACACCTCTATTATTGTTTCATATTTGTTTTGGACATCTGCACTTGAAGAGGAACTATATATAATTCAAAAATTCTGGGGGCCTTTCCGCACTACACTATTATAGTGCTATCATTCCACTTTAAACCTCCTGTGGAATTCTGGGATTTGTAGTTTACTGAAGCCAAAGATCTCTCTGGCTGGGAATTCTAAATGTCCTTCCCTAAACTGCAACCCCAGAATTCTGTAGGATGTTGAAAGTGGAACAAAAGCACTGTAACAGTGTAGTGCAGAAAGGCCCTAGCATTCTATGCATTAGAATGTTTCCAAACACTAATAGACAAGCAGGAATTTCTTTTGGGCATTATACATGCCATAGCTGAATTCATCTTCTATAAGCCCACTTTCTTTGCTCATGTTCTGGAAGCAGATAGGATAATGTACCTACAGTTTATTAAGGCTGCAAACCTATGTCCTTTTACCTGCTAGTGAACAGCCCGTGGAACTCAGTGGGACTTAATTCTGACTAAAAAATGGCCACAGTTGTATTGTATATTTTGAAATCATAGGGAAAAGCAATAAACCCAGTATGAATGGGAAACTTACACATGCAAAGTTTCTGAGATCTGTATTGAACTATTAAAATGTGCAACCTTTTAAAAAGAGTCAGACATTGCTGATGAAAGAGATGTAATTTTTGAAAGAATGTTTTGAAAGCAGCAGCAAACACTCTGCATTTGAGTCTTGCTGGCTAGAATGCCACACCTCACACAGAAACCAAATTACCTGAATAAAAAAGTGTTGGTTTTTTTTGAAGAGTCACAGTATGTTCTCTTGCTAGTTACAGTGATATCTCAGAGGGACAGCCATTCCTCTCCAGTGGTGAAATTGAGCCTCTTTTGTCAATGATGACATTGACTCTAGTCTATAGATTCCTACAGGCTTCTCACATACAGCCTCTGAGATGTAAATGTTAGGGAATTGAGAGATTTTTTAGTAATAAGTTTCCCAATCAGCAGAGTATTTTGTAATGCACAGGCAGAAGTTGAACAAATTACTCATCCCACTTTATCATCTCACCCCAGACACACTTAATCTAGCTCAAAATAAACGCAAACAGTTTAGTTAAAAAGTATGAAAAGTTTACTCACAAGATCTTGTGCATAGTCTACACAGGTTCAATTCTTAAAGAAAGGTAAAACGAAAATAAGAACTTGCATGCTTACAAGAAAGCATGCTTGCTGGAGGATAGAAGACCATATGCTTGCAGGGAAACAGAAGAACAAAAAAGAAGAGGAAAAGAACATGCAAGAAGTGGGTGTTGACCAAACAACAGGAAGTTTACTCTAGGCAGTCTCCTCTATGCCTACAATACAATGCAAACTAACTAGCCAGTTCATTAACAAAGGTTGCCACTCCCAACAGTAAAGTCATAGCTGAGAAACAGAAATGTGTTCTGTTACCAGTATGTATGTGGAGTAAGTAATTCTCTATATATATCCTTAGAATAGCTCTTTGTTCAGTTAATAGAAAGGGATGGTATCCAACAAGGTCTGTAGGACTACAAGCTGCCCACTACAGTTATACAGCAAGAAAAACTTAGGCCCTTTCTGCATGACAGGGCGCAGTGACATCCTTTTGCTGCAGCCCTGGAGGGGAGGGAAAGTGCACCAGGAACGCATCTCTCCTTGCACTATGGTCCTGCCTCTTCCCTTCCACAATACAGCCAGACGTTTGTCATCACTGTGCTGGAGAAGGAAGCATCGCCAGTGCACTTTCGCCCTTCTCCATGGCTGGAAAAGGCAGCAGCATGACATGATGGTAAGTATAAAATGGATTTTTTCCGTTTTACAAATACAGCACTTGCACAACAAGATGGCAGCGGGACTGCAATGACATCGCACCTTTGGAGCGCTGCCATCGTGTCATGACTGCAGTGCAGTCATGCAGTGCTGAAAAGGCCTTATGTCCCCATTCCTTCCCGTCATGCTGTGTATCACCATAGTTCAAGATAGTAATTCTTATTTCAGGTATAATGATTAAATCAGTGTCTGCATTCATTAAAGAAGATAGCCTTGCTGATATTGCTGATATTACTATATACGGTGGGACATCACAAAATAGGAGATTTGTTACATTTCTATCACCAAACAATCAGAAGGAAGTATATGGGGCAATTAGAAGCATGGCTTTCCAAGAGGAGAAAAATTCCATTATGGGACTTTCTATGGGGCTGCACAATTAGTAACTCCTACTCAAATGCAGGAGGAGGAGTCCTTCCAGTTCTACTTTAGATATGACATCTCCTTATTTAATTGTCAGGGAATGGAGGAAACACCTCATCCTTAGCTGTTTAACTTATCTGTAAAAAGTGAGTGAACAACAGACAGAAATTCCAAAGCAAACAGCTACAGGGTGTTAGCCACCTTAGTTTCAGGTGTTACCACGTCTATATGTCACCATCACATAATTCACAAAGCATTATTTACATCTCAGTTTATTCTCAGTTGGAATCAGGTGGCACTTGGGATAACTGCTGTGGTCTTTAATGAATATTAGGCAGACATATCAATTGAACAGGCAGAGGAAAATCTATAGGATGCTGAATTCTTTTTTAGAAAATAAGGACTTTCAATAAGTCACACTCCATGTTGAGAACTCCAGTCCCACTCCTCTTCTTCCTAACTGACCCACTACATCTTGCTAACTCAACTGTAAGCTGTTGTACAATCTTCTATCCCAATTGCATAGAAAATGCTTCCCATTACTCCCATCTATTTCAGTGACCTACATTACATCACATCACATCAAGATCTGTTATACCACAATTCTAGCTGCTGTTTTGGAGGTCCCTGGATAGAATTAAAGTCTGTAGTATAAAGAAATGGTAACAAAACAAAAGCATCTTCTTTTATTTCTCACATAGCCAATCTGCTTGTATGGGTCAGCTTCTCAGTTGGCACTACAGAACGCACTTTTCTAAGAGACTATGGAGGTCTTTCTACTTCTGATAAATCACTGTATATAGGATGCTGAATTCAACCACCATACTTCCGTCAAATTGCTTAACATCTGCTTAAAACTGATATGCAACTGCCAAATAAATGGACATATATCATCCTCAAAGGGCTAGCGAGACAGCTGGTTAACAAAATCTACTCTCTCTTCTTTTTTTTAGGGCAGTGTCATTAAAATGAGTTGGTGATCCTATATGAGCTGAGGGACAGGAAACAGAGGCAGGATGAGTTGCGGGAAGAAAGAAGGGGAATAATGAAAGGGGGTTGAGAAAGAACAGGACTGAAAGTAGGAGGCAGAATGGCAGCACACAGACATAAAGGGAGCATGAAGAAAATGAGAGGCATAAATTGAGAAATGGAGGACAATTAATTGGGTCATGAGGAAGAAAATCAAGCACAGCTATCTGGAGTTAGTGAAAGAAGATGCATTTCTCTCTTGCCCATTCAAATAAGACCCACCTTTATGGACATGTTCTCATACTGTATCTCGGTAATTGGTGAATATTTCACTGTAAGTGTATTTCATTATTCAAGATAACCTATCACATGTCTCTAATTATGGTATACATTTTTTTTACAGCAATTAATACACAATCTCAAAACCACTTGAAATTTCTTCCAGTATCTATGCCTGACAGTATACTCCTCCTTTCTGTTTAGAAAATATTGATTTTTCCTTGTTTCTTGTATCTGCTGACAAGAAAAAAATAAAAAATAAAATGTAAAGTCAAAAACCTATTTGCTTACATACTCAATTTTACACTAATATCCGTATTGATCTTTTCAACAGACATATACAAATTACTCAAGATTTTCAAGGAAGTCCAATGCCACCTGGCATGCTGATGCTATTATATTGGTGACTTTTCCCAGATTTATTTTAAAATACTAATGTCCTTGCAAGTACATACTGCTATTGATCTGCAAGTTGCACTGACCACAAAATTTAGTTCAGACTGCAATTGAATGCTCCAGAAAATGGCCTGCTTTGACTTGGACTGACTTGCAGCCAGCATTATTTGACTCAAGCACGGAAGCCCTGTCAAGATGCAGAAAAATGAAGATTCATATCTCCCACTATCATTGGAAATACAAAAACATCTATAACTTTGTTTCTCTCTGTCAGAGCTGGATTACTTTTTGCAGATAATAGTAGGGCCTATGAGGCAATTATGCATGCCAAATTTTAGACAATTTTAGATATGCTTTCAAGGAGAGGGGCAGCACCAACCATCCATGGGCCTACAAAGACTTAACATGATTCACAAAGGATCTGGGGATGCTCCTCCCACTATAAGCCATACCTCTTTGGGAGTTGTTGCTTTGCCTCCGTCAACTAGAAACTCACTCCATCGACTAGAAACAAAGCAAGAAGAGGGGAATCCATCATGTTATTTCTGAACAGAGATCAGAGATAACACCAGGGCTTCCCTTGTCATCACCATACAGTCTTCCAATTGGGAAGGCCAGAGGCATATGGGTGACACTAGCATTGATCTAAATGTTCCCCATGTCAGGAGCCTGATGGAAGACACAAGACTTGTAGATACAACATACTGACAGCTTCTATCAATTACCCCATTTTTTGCCTCTCTCAGTGTGATAGCTCTAAGATAGATCTTTCAAGTGGAGACAGATGGAGAGATTGAAATTCTGATCTCACTTGTCATAGAAAATCTATTTATTCCATGATCTCAGAGAGACCATTCCATGGATTGCAGAATGGCAGTCTTTGGCCATTTCTGCACGACACTCTTATAGTGCGATTATTCCACTTTCCACATGGCCCCTCCCTAAACTGCAAACCCCAGGATTCCATAGGATGCTGAAAGTGGAATAATCGCACTATAAGAGTGTCGTGCAGAAATGATTTAAGAAAATGTTGAAATTTTATTTTGACTAGTTTATTTGTGATTCTGATGCTTAATGACAAAAGAAAAAGAAAATGCTTGTGAGAAATTAGATTGCCCAGTTTATAAGAAATAAAAAGGTATAATTGCCAACAAATGAAGTTTTTCTTCCTAACAATGTTCAAATGCAGCATTTTTTTAAAACTCAGTATCATTCATGTATGTAGCTGAACAGAGAAGAGAGGTACATAGAAATTTAAAGCAACAGGTTTTAACGCATTTGGGACGAGGCAAAAACAATGTTGCTTTTTTATCTCAGTTTCTTAATGTATATATATAACTTCCTTGTTTTTATCTGCTATAAAATCTACTATTTGGTAAACTAGAGGCTTATTGTAGACTTCTCCAACATCATAACCAAGCAGTTTGCGTTCTTTATGAAACTGCTTATATAAATAGAAATAGTATTTTTAAACAGTTAGTAGAAAGTCTAGTAGTTAATGTTTACAAAAAGAGATAAAAATGGAGGAAGAGACAGAAGAAATAGTGGAAAAGAAACATCTCTTTAAAAATGCCTTTCATATAGTGGCTGGCATCTTGTTTATGGAACATACAGGTGTAAGCCCACCTTATGCTTGCATATGTCCTTTTTTTTGTTATTGTGGAGTTGGTGTTCTCTGTCACCTTCCACAACAGTCAAAATTCACCACCATTCTGGACTTACAATTTAGCCACTGCATCTCCCCACCATGCCCTTTCTGTGGCTAGTGAAGAGAGGGATGCACAGAATAATCTAGCTGTGTTCCTGTAGCCAGATGTAGAATGGATTACATTGTCCACTAAAACTACCAGCAGACTCCAGTGGATCTCAGTGGATAATATAATCATTTTGTGTCTGCCTAGGAAGACACTGGCAGATGCTTCTCTGGTCCTCCCACCCTCCATCCGCCATGGAATGGGCATGGGCGGAGCAGTAACAATCAAGGGGGTGTTGAGAAGACCAACATTATGTAGTTCTATTTGCATAAGTATTACGCTATGTTATGCCATACAGGATCTCAGCCATAATGTATACATTTCAGGACAGTATAGTGAGAATCAATAAACAGTTCAAAGGGTTTTTTCCACTTTTGGTAAAAACTGGATGCACAGGTGTTATTATCAGTCTCATGCATCATTCAAAGAATTTTATTTTGTAAAGCAAAATATACAGAAAATATACAGAAAAGCCAAAGACATAGGTTATATGTATAATAAAAAAAGAATATTACCATTTCAAATAGATTCTTTTCCAGGCTTCTATAAATACAGAGAAAAAAATCATTAGACCTTTATGCCTTATCCAATATTTTATTTGTAATGACTTGAAATAATAATAAAGTTAATGTAAAAGTTACTGTAAAGTAATTCAAATTAATAACGTAATAAACATAGCTAGGCTTGACTAAGAAGCCATTGGATTTTCTCCCAGTGGGCCATCTTGAGAGAAAAACCATAAATCTCATTTCATTGTCCAGAATGATTCCACCACAGATCAGCTGTGTGCAGAATACATTCATGACCTTTGCAGAACTCTTCTGCCATTTGTACGTATCTTTCTAGAGCTTGGAAATGACTTGTTTATTAATTCACTGAGCTGATCATTCATTATGTCTTATAGTGTTTTCCCCTGAATCACTTTTCTCACGGGGTGCAGAAATCTTCCTGCCGCGATCCAGGCGTGCTTTTCCTTAATCCTCACTAACACGTACCGAACTTTTAGTAGCGTTCTCACAGCTCCCTAGGGATGAGGCTTAGGAAGCATCAAAGCATTCACACAATATTACCATTGCCACTCCCGAAGGTGTCCTTTCCCCGCCCTGCCTAGCATTTGATTGGCTGTGCCCTATTTTTAAAAGAAACATTTGGAGCGTCATCAATGACGTCAGTACGCACGCGCGTTCCCTCACTTCTGCTGGCCACGCCTTAATCCCTCCCTCTCTTGATCGCCTGCACGAATCAGGACGCACCGTCGCTTTTTCACGAAACGACGAGCGCGGATTGGAGGAAAAAACCACATTTCTTCTGGTTTTTAAAAAGTGTGCGGAAATGCTGAATGGTGGCTCCCCCGCGCGGATTGGGGTGAGAATCCAAAAAATTTAATGCGATCAGGTGCTCTCTAAGGTGAAAAAGGCACCCGATCGAGGTCGACCTGGGAAGATTTAATTACCCCGTGAGAAAAGGGCCTAGATTCCCAAATTAAGGCTCAAGTTTTTTAAAAATGCTCCAGCAAATCAGAATTTGTTCGAATTCATTGGGGACATGCCTCTGCTGTCAAATTTGATGAAATAAGAAGGTTTGCTACCTCAATAGAAGAAGTGCTGGGACTGGAAGAAATGCATCAGGCAGATTAAAATGGAGAAGAGCAGGGAGCAGGAAGGAGGGGAGAGGGAGAATTTTCTGGATCCTAGGTCAGAACAGAAATAGAAACAATACAGAAATCAAAGAACTGAAAGAAGAGGAAAAAATGAATCCTAGAACTGAGGTTGTAAGGAAGGGGGAGGAAAGGATTTCTTTGGAAACCAAGGCCTTCAAATAGCCATGGCCCTTTCAGAATATTAGACTTGAGTGGGCCTATGCAGAAGGGAAATTGTATGGAGAATTTCAAGAGAGTATGGGGAAGTCATTGTGGTGCTTGTTAGTAGTTTCTCTTCCTATACTAAATATGTTCTGAACTGGGTTCTGCAGCACATTATTGTATAATATAGATCCTTGTGTAATATTATATTCAATCAGTCCCCTTGCAATCTTACTATGGTTAATACAGTGCTATGTACTTAGGTAATAAACGAAGAAGTTTTTCTTACCCTCACCCTTTTCTTCTTTCTTGTTATCTCCCTCCCATTCTGCTTTTTACCCACCCCTCTTTAATGAAGCAACTTAGGTAAGGTAGGTATATAGAACAGTGATCTTGTTTGAACCTGTTCATTTCAACTGGAAATACTTCAGAGTGAATGTGGAATCCCTGGCTCCTGCATGTAAACATGAACTCTTCCACCAATCTTTGTAGATGACATTACTTGAGAAGGCAGAAAAGAAGCAATGATTCAATTGTGCAGAAAAAATTATTCTGCCTGTAATCAAGAGACTCTCAGAACATTTTCTGATTAAGAATTCTTTGCCCTTGATTGACCAATTAATCTTTGTAGCATTCCACATATCGCTGCATTTGCAGTGGATCTATGTTTTCTAACTGAAAAACAGAATTGCTGATCAACCATAGAATACTGAGACAAGACACAGAGAACGGGGTTGCACAAGGGCCACTTTATTTAACCTAAAGCCTCTTTAAGCTCCATTGAACCTGGCAAGGAGCAAAAGCAGGAGCCATCCAGTGGGGGATCAGCTGAGGCAGGCTTCAACCTTGACTTCTTCCCCAATCTTCTCCTGGAAAACCACCTGAGCCCTGAGGGCAATCCAATAGCTGGCTTGCTCCCTTTCTGGCCATTTGCTGGAAGGCAGACCCAAGGCACCCCTCACCAAGCCTCATTTTGAGGACAAAGACCCCCAATCCTTCCCAAGGGTAGTCTCCTTCCCCACATCCCAGATCCCAGGACTTAAAGAGTCAGTTCCAGAGCAATTCCCTTCACAAAAGATTGCCTAGGTATTCACCATAACTCTTACTTCATCTCTCACTATGACCTGCCAAGTGACTGTCTATCTACAGACAAATTCAATTATCAAAGTCCCCCAGATGCAGTGTAGAGTAGACAGGGGGAAAAACATGTAAAAGAGAGGAAATTCCTACCCAGCCCAGAAGCAACCATCTACATTCACATTGCAATGGAAGTGAGAGGGTACACTGAAAAATCATCCAAAGAGGCTCTGAAGAGGGCAGACAGATCTTTAAAAAGCCTTCTTGTTCTGCCCACCAACGCATAGCATCAGAATGCCTTGCACCTGATGTAAACGTCACTGGCCTCTCTTTCATGAAGGACATCAAATGTGGTCCCTTGTCTGCAATATCTTGCACTGCATGGGTCCAGAGCCACATTCCTTATTAACCTTTAACAAACAAGGCACTGGAACAGTTATTGAAGCATACATAATGATGAAGGTAGAAAGAAAAAAGAGATGCTGTGGAGTGATCAACACAAATGAAGAGACTGTAAAATGAGATCCCATGCTTTGGGGCATCCCTCATGACCTAACAGTTACCAGACCTGTTGGACTGCTAACACTCTTTGGCAACAATTTTATTAGGGGCTTTGTAGTCTATGTGTGAAAAATTATAGATTGGAGAAAGGCAGTCTTAAAAGGACAAAAAGATCTCTTATGAAGAAGCCAATAACTAAATGTTCCCCATGCTTCACAATGACAACTTCTATTATCTGTAAATCCCACTGTCTGCCCCAAACATAACAGCTTAAGTAATAAGTTAATAAACAGTGACTTACAACGTAAACATTTTCCAGAATTTGTATTGTTTATGGCCCCATGCACTCCCCAAGATTGGTTTAACTGGCAAATATTATTTAATTGGCAACTACATTAATTGGTCTTGATATAAAATGGAACCTGAGGTGACCAGAAAGTCAACCTGGTGAGCAGGTTGCTGTAGAGTTCCATCTGCAGAACTAATATGCTAAGCTGGACTCTTATACTAAGCTAGACTGCATAGAATCATAGCTTTCATGAATCAAGTTTTATGTGTTTAGGCCAAGTATTCCCATCTTTTTTTGGGTCAGTGAGCCCCTGTTTTTCCTTTTTATGGGCTGATTTGATATTGAGCACTGTCCCCTAAGGAAAGTACAGAGTAAGCAGAGTTAACTCAACTCCAGTTTTCAACTCAGGCTATTTATTAAAAACCTAAGCAGAATACAGGCTATGATGTCCAGGATTAGGCTTTCATCCCTCACTAGTTTCCTGCAGTGGCATAGCTTGGCACGAGTGGGGTAGGGGCAGGGGTGGAGGTGTAGGGGCAGGACTACAGCATGCATGGGCGCATCTATGCCATGTGTGGGCGTGGCTACAGCATGCATGGGTGTGACTATAGGGCACAGGGGAGGAGCTACAGCATGTGAGGGCAGGGCTACACTATGCAGGGAGGCAGGCAAGGAGCAGCGGCGCCCCAAAAAATGCTGCCTAGGGTGCACTGCCCCCCTCCCCCCTCCCTATGTGACTGGTTTCCTGGTACAAATTGCACCACTGTTAGCCACACTGGGGCAAAGAGATGGTTAGTTTGCCATTTAAATGAGTTCTACAAAGTGAAGACAGTTTATATTTTCATTGACAAATACTGTATTTGTGTAGTGATAACATGGTAGACAATATAAGAAAGCCAGCACACACACACAAAAATATGAAACCTTACAAAATTTTTCTTAATTGAAAATTCTTTCAAACAAGGCAAATATTCAAAAAGAAAAATGTTTGTCCAAATTTCTCATCTACCAATATCTATTGCTGTTAGAACCACAATTGTGAACAAAGAAGAAGAAAAAACCCACTACACATCTCAACACATAGGTAAACCCAATTGATTCAATGGCTGCAGTCTAATTAGGATTAACAATAGAATTTAGGCCTATATTACTTAGGGTTGCCAGACTGAAAATTGGAGACGGCTCCTTTAGTGTTAATGGTTGCATAGAGAAATGTATTTCAAGAAGAGTAGCTTGCCACACAACCAAATAACAAGCAACACCTAGCAAAATTCCCTCTTTTACACAACAATTAGAAGTACAGAAGTCCTTCTCAGTTTTCTGTCTGGCAATCCTAAAAGCTTTCTGGATTATTTTCCTCTCCATACCTTTTTTTCTGCAAAGTTTATTTTGCCACAAAATTTACTTTCCCCTTTTTGGTTTTAAAGTGATCTGTGATCTTATACTGATGTTATATGTATTTTGTAGCATATAATTTTTTGTTCTTTAGTCCCTGGAAGCACCAAAAAAACTTAGGCTGTAGGGCATCACAGCCCACAAACTTCCTGCCCACATGTGTAGACAGCAGCAGCTGCTGTCACTAGCATGGTGAATCCACACCAGGCTTTAGTCTGAAATCTTAAAGGACCTGTCCAAGGGGTTGAAACTTATCCTGAAAATATGTTCAGCACCTGAGGTAGCCCCTTTAGAATTTGGACTAAACACCAGACAAGGAAGCCACTGTCTGGCACTAAATTAGAAATAAATAACAAGTGTGATAAATGCCAGTCTTGACTGACAGCAAAAGTAGCTCTTGTCCTCACAGCAAGTTCCTCAATACAGTGCCTTCAATGGTGGGATTTCTGTGAAAGTTTAACTGGAAATAACAAATCTCTAAGGATATTCAATGACATATTTAATACATAATTATTGTTATGAATAACACTACTAGATATGAAAAGTACCATTGAAACTAATTGAGAAGCAGAGGAAGGAGGAGGAGGAAGAGAATGAAAAGTACTAGAACACCCAAAGGAAATTACTCAGATCAAGCATGCCAGCTTGACAAATAGCGATAACAGAGGATTTATTGAGCTGAATAGACATGCCCAGAATGTTGAGTTCTGGAAGCCAGAAACCAATTACAGCTGATTATTGTGTTCATCTTGAAGCCAGAATGAGAGCAGACAGGGAATCTTTTAAGCATGAGATTTTCCAGTACTACATAATATTTTTCCTTAGATTTAAATCTATCACTGGTAGTGAGGAAAAGTTGACTTCCACTAAGTCTAGTGCTAATAGTCTCAGGAAATGAAGATATCTTATTCATTATTAACCTCAGAATGTAAACACCATGTTAATTCATTGTTTTCATGTCAAAAAACATTAAGATACTTCCCACAGTCACCTCTGTAGAGCTGGCTGCACTTAAGGCAATTGGCAGCATCCAAACTACTTGTTCAAAATTCAGCATTACAGCTGTGAAATGCTGATGCTCAATCTGTACTGCCATTTGCCATTTACACAATGTCACCTGTTAAGATGATATAATATAGGCATCTCGGCAGGTGATATTCTGAAAAACACCTATTTTTCCTGGCTGAATTTTAAATATGCAAGAAGAAGTCATTCTTTTACTGTAGGAGTGTCAAACTCAATTTCATCTTGGGCCGCACCAGCATTATGGTTGCCCTCAAAGGGCCAGTTGTATCTGTAAGACTATATAAATGTATCTGCTCTTTTATCATATTAAATAATTGCCTCTGCATTCAATTATTACTGGTTTTTAAATTGCTTTCCCTCTGCATCAACTTTTTTTTCTTTGACAGTTTGGGGCTATTTGATCTTAGTTTATGGTCCCTATATGGTCAGTATATCCAAAAAGTGCCCCTTTCTGCTCCCCAGATCCTCTCTCTGCCTCTTTCTGTTCCCCCTCCCCTGTGGTTCTTTCTGCCCCTATGCCTCTCTGTACCTGGTGAGCCCAATTCCACTGGGGGCCCCTGGCTGCTGGTATTCTGAAAAGGGAACCAGCAACCAGCACTTGCAATCTACTTCTACTTCTGACTGCTCCTCTGTCCAACTCTCACGAGCTGTGTGGAGCATTGCTATGTGTGGTAACGCTCTGGTGACAAGACTTGGAGAGAGAAGCAGTCAGAAGTAGAAGTAGATTGCAAGTGCTAACTGCTTCAAAATACCAGCAGCTGGGGGCCTGCAATGTGGGGAAACAGGCTTGCCAGGTGGGGGATTGCTGCAGCTGCAGGAGAGGTGTGAGGGCCACATGAAATGGCTTGGTGAGCTGGATTCAGCCTCTGGCCCTTGTGTTTTACACATGTGATTTATTGCATCTCTCATGGAACAGGGAAGTAGTCAGGGCTTGAGTCCCCGATAAGATTCAACTAGGAGTCTGAGCCCCTGTGAAATGATCTGACAAAACTGGACCTACTCTTATGTAGTTGAGTATCCACAGGAATTATGAAGCAAAAGTGTACTAAATGATCAAGTACTAAAAAAATATTAAGGCACTGATTGTCATTGAGCTTTCCCATGCTTAACAAGGGCTGCCTGCAATCTACCACATGGACACTTACTTTGGAGTAAGCTACATTCAATACATGAAGGACACCTCTGTGCATACATTATGCTTGAAAACACCTTCGTATTTAAGGATGCTTGAAGGATAATGGATGGGAAAATAATTTGCCCTCCCTTTGCAAGTGTCTACAAGTTGTTGTGTGCCTTCAAGTCATTTCTGACTTATAGTGACCCAAAGAAAAACCTATCATGGGGTTCTCTGGGACTAAGAATGCGTGACGCATCCAAGGTCACCAAGTGGGTTTCCATGGCTGAGCAAGAAATTGAACCCAGATCGTAGTTCAACACTCAAACCATTACCTCATACTCTGCAAATAGGCAAAATTAATTACAATCGGCTTGTCAATGTTGCCTCTTCACCTCAATTAAAAATATTTCCAGGATCCCTGGCTTCCTCAGCAATATATGAATGACTTGAAAGGAAATAGGAGATAACAATGGAAAAATTACAGTCTCTCTCTGCTTTAAGCACATGAAAGAAGACAGACTTTGAACTCTTCTGCAGTGAATCAATATGCAGAGTCAAGTATCAAAATAAAAGAGGAAGGAGAAGACCAGAAGGGGTAGAAAGTAAGAGAGATGGACACCTCTAAAGAAACAGGGATGAACACCAAGGCATGTCTGTCTACATTTCTCATTCTCATTTTCAGTCCATTTCAAAATCTATCAACTTATAAAGTTGCCCTATATCAAACCCTGGTGGCGCAGTGGTTAATGCCAGTATTGCAAGCCACAAGGTTGTGAATTCGATCCTGCCCGGTTCCAAGGTTGACTCAGCCTTCCATCCTTTCGCAGGTCGGTAAAATGAGTACCCAGCTTGTTGGGGGCATGTATAGAAATGTTTCAAAATACATGCTATTTGTGGGTTGTTCGCCGCCTTGATCCATGTAGAGAGGTGGGATACAAATAAATAATTAAAAAAAAAAAACTAGACCACAGTTCTATGTATCCCAGCCATGTGTACATGGTTAACAACTGGCTCTCCAAGATTTTTGCCCTTCCTAGTTGCCTGTTCCTTTTTTGCTCAAGATAGAACCTAGGATCTTCAGCATGCAAAGCATGTGTTCTCACACAAAGCTATAGCCTCTCCCTTGTAATTACCCCCAAAACTAGATTCAACATTTTATTCTATATTCCATACATGAATAAAAGATGCTGCATTTTTCTAATATGTACCAGATGTCAATAGCAGCTGTTCATTGCCATTTTGCATGTAAATACCTTCCAGGCCTCTTCTTCTCCAGACACACTAGCTAGGGAAAATATATTATTATATACTTCCTAAATTTTTCTCTAGTCATATGCACAGTGCCTGATCAATGTTAGGTTTTACATACGGAGCATGGAATAGATTGGGACTTTCTACTGGGAATGGCTATTATACAATTAATGGAGCTCAGGAATGGTTTCAGAAGTGCTAGAGAATGGGTTATTTGGGTTCCTCTTTCATGTTTCTGATGCAATCTTTGCAAAAGGAATTATACTGTTTAAAATGTGCAATTTTTTTTGCATCTGTCAGTTGTGCTCTTAAAGTGCACAAAGTGCTTAATTTGTATGTGATACCAAAAGCACAGGAAAAATATGCTTAATGCATTAGTGCATGATCTGTCTAGTTAAACATCCAGAGCTACTCAAGTTAAAATAAGGTTTCTGCCCAGAATGTTCATGAGACATTATACCTTAACCTTTTTGTAGAGTATAAATTAATACAGTACTAATATGAGTTCAGTGTGAGCATTTTGACATTGAGGTGAAGGGGGAAGATTTATGGGATCTTCTAAAATAATGAATTCTAAGATTGAGTAGTTCAACTAATTAAATAACATTACCATATCATCTAGCTAGACCTCAGCGAATGGTCCATTTGAATATTATGAAGTTACTCTTCTTAATTAAAAAAAGAGACTCACAGGTATGTGTTGTGTTATTTTAGAGTTTAGTAAAAGTAAAACTGACAGAATATGGGCAATTTCCAAATGCAATAGATGTCATACGCTCTAGATTCTATGTGATTAATTTTTCTTTCATAATTGCTTAGGTTGATGAAGAGAGGTATCAAATAAAAACTTCAGCCAATTTTCCAGATGTCTTAGAAAGTGCTCATGAAGTTGGCTCAGAACACTTGGTGTCTTCTTTGGTGTTTTATTGAATGGCTTTATGTATATTTCATCTCTCTCTCTCTCTCTCTCTCTCTGTCTCTGAAAACATTGATCACTTACTGTGACAGAGCCTGGGAGTGTGACTAGGGAGCATCCCTAGTTATTGATTACCTTTGATGTAATCAGATTGGCTCTCTGACTGAGAAGAACCCAGCCCTAGCCAGAAGGAGGGGCTGTGGGGGAGACAGCAGATAGCATATATACTGGTAGTGTGGGTTAGAATCTGTGGTAGTCCTTCAGTGAGTTTCATAGAAAGAACACCAGAGCATCCAGTAAACCTAAAGAGGGTTTTCCGGGAGATGGTTAACTTCTCAGAGGCCTAGTGTGGGGCAGAGAAATAACCAAGCCACCTCTGAAAGGGTCAAAGTGTGAAGCCCTTAGTGGCGAAACAGTCCTTTGTGCTAGACAAGCCAAAGGAGTATGTATGAAAGCTCTGTTGGGGAAACACTGAGGTGTTTTGAAGACAATAGTTATATATCTGTGAGAAAGTGTTATTTTGTTTGAGTCTTTCTGAATCCTCAATTCTTTTTCCGTTGTTAGTTTTTTAAATAAGGATTTCATTCTATTTTTCTATAAGTACAGCCTTCACACAGTGTTTTCCTCAGTTTTATTTTAATAACATACTACCACAGGTTATCCATTCCTTGGGTAACCATTAATAAGCTTGCCCTTTTCCACAAAGGTTGTGGATTTTAGGGAAAGCAGAATTGTGATTAAGTGTGGGGAGGGGGCCAGGGTGTGATAATAATATTAAATGGGGGCACTGCTACTCCAGTGAGGGGAAAAGAAAGCAGGCCTGGTTTGTCTGTGTTCTGGGCTAGCCCAGGCAAGCTTTGCCAAGCAAGCCTTCCTTTCCTTTATCTTCCCTCTCCCCACAACACACCCACACCCACACATTCCATTATACTTACCTTATAATTTTAATAAGAATTTGTGATCATAAATTCAAAGATAGCCAACAAAGATTGCTTTTTATAACCCTGGCTGCATGTAACTGGTATAGAGGCTTAAGTCATCTTGTAATCTTTATCCTACTCTTTCTCCTGGGATCCAGAACTGCTTGCACCAGATTTTCCTCTGTTTCTCTGTCTTAAATATGTCACTTTTCCATTCTCATATATACATTAAATATGATTCTTTAAAATATCATAAAATAGTAAAAAATTATATATATTAAAATTAAACCCTTTAATAATAATTAAATCAGCATGGTGCAGTGGTTTGGGCATTACACTACAGTCCTAGAGACCAGGGTTCAAATCTCTACTCAGCCATGAAAAATCACCGCATGACCATGGGCAAGCCATACTCTCCCAGCCTTAGAGTAAGACAAAGGCTATCATCCTCGGAACAAATCTTGCCAAGAAAACCCCATGATAGGTTCACCTTAGGTTGGAAATAACTTGGAGGTGTACAACAACAACAACCATAACAACAACAACCCACACTACAACCTAACCATAGAAATACAGAAACACAGTGCAAACTAAATGTTGTCCCAAGTAATAACCCTTGATCTTCTACAGTCCTCTGGTCACTCTTTGCAGCAGGATCATCCTTTGCTGGTGAAGTCAGACAGAGTTACACCCTGACAGAAGAGGTGGAAAAGAGTCAAACAGAGGAAGAGAGGCCAACTCTTGCAGAATTCACAGCTAGATGTTGTCAAAGCAGTCTTTGAGTTAGATGGTGATTGGACTAAGGCCACACAATTCCAGAAGGTCACTGGACAGAGGTGATATTCTAGACTCTCTAGCAAACCTTGAACACGTTACTTTTCTGCACTTGCAGAATATTCATCCAGCACAGTGAAACATCCAGGAGCTAATATCCAGTAGGTTATAAATTGCAGCTAACCAGAAAGGATAACCTAGGCAATAGTACCAGGGAGCTGAAATGGACCGGGGAGCAGCACAGCATACTACATTTCCAAAAAAGCAGGGCCCTTTGTATCCAATCCTCTAAGAGCCAGTATGCAATTTATACCACAATCCTTATAAACAGGCTGCAGAGAAAAAAATTGCCTTCATACTAAGGAACTGAAGAAATATGTGTGTTAACAGAGAAATGCACAAGTTGGCTCCTCAGTGTGTATTTACATTGGTAGAGTTTTTAGTAGTAACTTGGCACAATCAAGATCAGAACTCTAAAAAAATAGCCAAGCTGGCTGAAGGATTCTGGGAGCTGTGGCCAAAAGGAGTAACTTTTTGAAGCTCTGATCAAATGACAGTCAGGAATTCTTACTTCTCATCAGGCCACTTTTATTTTCTTGTCCTCACAACTCTGGTATAATGGTTCTTCAGTGTTTTTCAGGAAAGAAACAATAAGCCATCATAAAACTAGACAAGTATTTTATCTGCTAATATCAATAAACTAAATTGTTCATATTTATAATAAAACTTGGTGTTTCCATAACCTTTATATATTCCAGTGTTGTATGATTTATTAATTCCTGCCTATCTCTTGTATTTCTCTGTAGAGAAAATTGAAAGGATAACCTGATGTAATAAAAAAAATGCCATTTCAATACGCTTGGTGCAATGATCATTTCTTTCCTCACTGGCTTTTCATGCTTTAATGAATATAGATATTTCCCTTCTCTTTATGGAGCTCTAATTATGGAAAAATAATGTTAGGATGCACATTGTATATCTTCTGCTATACTTTGCAAATGATGGTGTTATCTGTGTCTTGGTAGCAAGGGACAGATAAAAGATCAAAGAAAAGATGCTAAAAAAAGAATTTGACCACAATTCAGTAATCGGAAATCATAGAGCTTTCCAAAGCATTGGCCAGTATCCAGCTGGGTCTTTGTACTGATGGAAGAAGCCTGTCACAGAGAGACTCAGGCCAGAATTTTCTTTGTGATTTATGCCGGCATACCTGCCATCAAGTTGGTCTATGCTTACAGCAACCTGATGAGTGAGAAACCTGTAAGTCACCCTATTCTCAACTGCCCTGTTCAAATCTTACAGATTCAGGAATGTGCCTTCCTTGATTGAGTTTATCCATCTGTAATGTGGTCTTCCTCTTTTCATAATGCTTTCTACCTTGCCAAACACCACTGTTTTTTCTAGTGAGTCAGGTCTTCTCATGATATCGCCAAAGTTCAACAGCCTTAGTTTAGTCATCTTGGCTTCTATTATACTAGCATAATGTTTTTCCAGTGTAGTGCAAGGTGGTATCTAGTATCTTCTACTCCAGTGTGTATATTGGCAGCCAGACAGCACCCAGGAACAGTTCTGCTCCCAAACCAAATGCACACTGATGGTGAGTGGACATTAGGAAACCTCTTTCAATATTATCAACCAGCTAATAGCCATCATCCTCTTGGACCTACACTGTAAATACACTGGTAGGGCTTTACACTTTGACAGTGTTTCAGATAGGACCCCAGCTGGATTCTGCCTCTCAGTGCAGCCCTTGCATGTCCACAATATCTGCTCCAGAATTCTAGAACCTCCATAGCCCACAAGCAAAGTTTGGAATAGTGTAGGAAGGAGAGAAAGTGTCTTCCTGTGGCTGCATGAGGGCCTCTGGGATTCACTGATAGGCTTCTTCTATCAGAGAAATTTGGATCCTAAATGTTGAGTTCTTCTACCTACCATAGGCCCTGGGAACTGTGCCTGATGACTAATGAATAAGGTGGCCCTGTAACCCATCTTCCAGACTCTTGCCCTCTCCACCTCCAGTCCTCTCCTTTCTTGTGCTATAAGAAACACCATACAGGGCTCTGCCAGGGAGCAGTGTAATATCAACATCTGAAACAATAGCTGTGGCTTCTTACAGCCAACATGGCAATGCAGCAATCATAGAAGTTGTGTCAGTTCTCTTCTTTCAGTTTGCTGGCTACAATCCTGACCCTACCATTACAAAGAAGGAAGCAATAATCAGTAGGTTTTGAGGAGACAGCAGTAATGATAGGATTCCTTCCTATGGATTCCTCCATAGCTGTGCCCTGTTGGAATACAAAGCCATGTGCACCACACAACCAGTCATGAAGTACCTAAACTAGACTGCTGCATTACATGTGATGAGAGACTATCCTATCACCAGTACAAGATTCAACTGCCAGTCCATCCATCTTCCATACATGAAATGCAAGGAGAGACAACCTTTCCTTTGCCTCAGATAGTGAAATGTCTTGAAGCATCCCTGCTGGCTTAAAAAAAAAAAGTAGAAACTGGTTATCCATTTATCACAATTCTGTTCTGTTTTCTTGGCAGCAACAATTTTGTGCCCAAATAATTATTTCCATTACTATACTTGCCTTCCATAGAAAGACATTGAGTTGACAAGCTCTATGATGGCTGCTTCTCCAACTTTCCACCTAAAGCAATTTTACAAATTTATTTTGGGTGAAACAGCAGCACTAGTGAAACATCTAGAGAACATTTCAATTTACTTGGATGAGGAAGCATTTTAACAACACAGTGCAAACTCTTCATTAATTTGCAAAGTTTGTTGAGCTAATGGAGGAAAGACAACTAGAGACTACTAACCAGACTGAAGTGGTAGTTATTATCCAAAGCAGATGGAAAATAGCAAAGAGGGGAAAGCAGGTTCTTTAACAGCTAAAACTTTCTTTCTGCAAATGGACCTTGCTGTGATAATTTAGTTTTATTGCCATTTAAAGTACTGAATGATGAAATCATAATTTCAGAAAGTCACTTACAGAATAGGCTAATATGCCACAAATGGTTGGCAAAAACCCAGCAACGCAGAGTGTTGGAAGCAACAAATGCATTTCCCCCAATAAAACTATAATGTAAAAGATGTGACACTGACAATCAGACAAGCTCTTATTGTACTCATATGTTCTAACCATTAGCCTCTTGGAAAGGCTAGCTGATAAAGCTTAGGGAAAGCTACTTCTGAAAACAGGCATTTAGGTTTGGTTTTCAGCTAGGTCTTTGGGAGATCTAGATCTGAATCTCATCTCAGCGATGGCAACCCAGGGAGTAATCTTAGGCAACCCAAACTCTTTCAGGACAGCAATGGCAAACCTCTTCTGAATAAATTTTGCCAAGAAAACTCTGTGATAGGATCATCGTAAATCATGGAGTCAACAAGAAGACTTATAACAACAAAAGAAGTTCTCAGCTTTTTCTGTTGTTTTCAGTGATGAATCTTTGGGCTTTATATTTGAGTTGGAGGAAAGGTAAATACACCTACTACATAATCTCTGGTAAACCAAGGCTTTCTGCTTATTTTACCACAAATGCTGCATAATGGGAGAAAGCTGCCATAATGGCAAACATTTGGAGTGAGGCTGAGGACTTCCATTCAGATTCCTTACAAAGCATGCTGAGCCAATTACATACTTCTTAGATTAATCTAACTCACAGAAATATTGTGAGAATAAAAGAAGAGAGAACATAAATCATGTTGAAGGCAGAATAAAAATAATAAAATTCCCCCCCACACACACATTGCAAATCACAGTGGGATTTACTTCTCACTAATTGGAATTATCTGATACTTTAATCTGATACAAGCAACTGTGGAGGGGGCAAGAACATTGTTCATAACACCTTATGGGCTGCACCGGCATGCCCGGAACAATCAGAAGAGACATCACATTATTTCCAGTTTTGTTTTTAGCTCATTTAGGGACAATTAAGGGAGGGCAACAGGCATTTTAAGAGATATGGGGATCTGATTTTCCATAAAGTTCTACTCCATCTGTAACAGTGTGGCACTGATGCTAGATTCCTGAAGGCTGTGCTGGTGGAGCATTGGCCATAATGACTTTTACATGCCCGGAAAGACTTTGGGTATAACCCTGGTAGCGGACAATGTGCCTACCACCCCAGGATGAAGTTCATGTTTAGGTCACCAGGTGATGAACAGGCCATGGAAACTATGCATGGAATGGGTAGCTCAATAACACAGAGTCCTGCATCACTCAGGGCCCACTCAAAGTAGACCCTGGGATCACCAAGTTGAAACAAAATTACCAGTGTGAAAAATTAATATAAAGTTTATTAATTACAATGTTGTAAAGAGGATACAGATTGTAAACAATAAATACTAAAGAAAGCCAACCCACATCTCAGTTGTTGTGACACAGTTTCCTCAATTAATGCTGCATTTGACTCCCCTGGTGCATTGGGATTTCTCTCCTCAAGCAACACCTGTTGGACAGCAGGCAAACTTTCCTGCTTTCAACAGAGAGTGAAACAAGTCAGCCTGTTAAGGACTTTATAGGATACTCTCCCCCAATTTTAGAAGCTGTTGGAAAGATGTGAGTCTGAAGAAAGATAACTCCCTGAGACAGAATTGGAAGACAGCTTCAGTTATCAAGATGTAGGAAAAAACATCCTTATCTGAAGAATGAAGTAAAAGCTAAGAAGTACTTTGTAGCTGACTGGTATTTGTTATTACTTCACTTCACATTCTAAGACAGAAAGAAGTCAAACCTATGTTTAGGATTCTTGCAAGTTCACAGACTCTTCACAATCTTGCAGTATTGATCCCAGTAGTGTTGGTATCTCCATTGGTGGAGGGAGTGCCTCCATCTATGAAATGACAGATTAATTCAAGTAAGTAAGATAATTCCCCTTTAAAAATATTTTTTAGTGTATTTATACTCTGGCTTTCTCTTAATGCGGGATTCGAGATGGTTTGCAAGATAGGCTGAATCTACATAAGGGCTATATCTCAGCTGTGCTGTGTACTATCCCTGTCCCAGTTTGACCCTTTTATTGTCACACACATCTGTTTTAATCCAAACTGAAATCGGTTTGGGAACCACATGGGACCACCCTTACGTAGCCACATTGGTGCAAGGGGGCGTTTCTACTATCTGCACATGTTCACCATATTGGTTTATGTCTGGTCATATATCTGCAGCAGCTCTATAATTTTTTTCCCCTGCAATGTATGCACATACTCACATATTTGCTCAATCAAAAAGCACTTGTTTTCCTTTCATTCTGATTGCCCACCTGTATTTCTATAAAGTGAGGCCAGTAGAGAAAGGGGAGGGGAAATGCCAACCTGCGAATATGTGTGCAATGGTATGCATGCAAATATTCGCACACAAACATCAAATCCACGGGGGTGGGGAATCACCTTTTCTGGATGCTGATACAAACAAGAGAGCTACCCTTTCATGGTGAGAATGAACAGGTGATCTAGATGACCATTCAACAACCTACCCCTCTCCCCCCACCTCCCTCCCCACTTCCCCTGTAATTCCAATTTGGGGATCAAACCACACATTTTAAAAATTCAGTTCTTCCCAAAAAGAATGGAATAAATTGGAGGCTTTTAAAAATCACTTTAAAGCCTTCAGAGAGAATCAGCATGGGGCAGTGGTTTGAGCATTGGACTACAACCCTGGAGACCAGAGTTTGATTTCCCACTTGACCATGGAAACTCATGGGTGACTTTGGGAGCGTCTCACACACACTCAGCCCCAGAAAACCACCCTGTGATAAGTTCATCTTAGGGTCGCCATAACTCAGAAACTAAGCCTGAAGGCACACAACAATAAAGGCCCTTACGCATTGAAAAGAAGCACTTTCACATCAGAAGGAGAAGAATGCTGTGCATGCTAACAGAACCTGGATCAAGGTAAGGACACATTATTTAGCCTGTGTAGATTCAGTCATAAATTAAAACAAAATCCAGTTGAAAGCCACCATAACATTTTTTAAAAATGAAAACAATTAAGCTTTCATACTAAAAGTAACACCAAATTAAAAACACTTTTGTGAGTATTTAAAACATAACACATGAGTGGAATGTGCAGCAGTGTCCACTTAAAGTCTACATCAACCCTGGGCAAAAGTGTGCCTAAATAAAAGGTCTTTGCCTTTCCACAGAAAGTGGGAAAGCAGTCTAGCTTCATGTGGGAAGCAGCTGCAATGTGGGAACAGCCTCCAAGAAGGCCCTCGCTCATGTCCTTACCAAATGTGCCTGTGAAGATGTTGGGATGAGAAAGTGTTTCCCGCTTGCAACTTAGGTACACATAGGGAGATGCACTCCTTCAGGTAGTCTGGACCCAAGATATGTAAGTCATGACCATCACTCTGAACTGTGCCCAGAAACAGATCAGTAGACAGTGAAGCTATGATATACTTTGGGGACTGGTACCCTGGGTCAGGAGAGGTGAAAAGTAGCACTTTCTAGCCTCATCCATCACAGGAGACATCAAGGGCTATTGAGAGGCTAGTTATGACCTCTCCAAATTTCATAGATAAATCTGGCCCCATGCACTAGTTCGAAAAGGAGCAAGTTCAAGATGCTTGTTTTGTCTTTCCCTTCCAGAAAGACCATCTAGGTGGAACTGTGATTGATCTGGTTCCATCTGTTAGCCAGAGAAGGAATTGCTGTTCCATTGGTTACTGACTCCTCCTTTGCTGTCCCTTTTTTTTTTTAATTATGTCAATTAATTGTGAGCTTGTACTATATTTCATTATTTGCCCAGTGCTTAGGAAATTTTAGCTGGTTGTTAAATAATAAAGCACAGCAGCAGTAGAAATAAACTTCATTGGATAAATGTGTTTGTACTTAATTTAGAATTGTAGAATCCGAGAATTTTAGAACATGAAAAGGCCACAATGGTTATTTAGTCCAACCTCATGCCATGAAGGGAAATGTACAACTAAAGCACACCTCAAAGATGTCTGGCATCTGTTTAAAAACTTTAAAAGACAGAGAGTCTGTCACCCTCCAAGGACTATACATGGAATACAACAGCATTCCAAAAAGATGTTACGATCAAGGACACACTAAACATAGTATGACATGGACAGACAATTACAGTTTTATGGAGATCTGAGGTTTCTGACAGAGGATGATTGAGTTTCATCTGATATTTCTGAAATCCATCTAAGGCCCTTTCCACACGCGGGTGGGGAAACGGGGAAAGCCACGCTAAAATGTGGGCTTACCTTGTTCTGTCGCCGCGCAGAGCAGAGCATTTCGCTGCTCTAAACGCAGTAGCATTCCGCGGCGTCCTTGGCACCTGGCAGTGCCCAAAATGGTGGATTTTGACTGGCGGAGCCTCTCCACCAATCGGAGAAGCTCACCAGCTGGAAATCCCGCCCCCTGCCCAATCTGCAGGGACGCCCTTTTGCACCTCCGTAAATCCATACGGGCGCTGTGACGGGGCTGCATGGGGCTGGACGCCCCGTGCCTTTGAAAAACCACATAAAATGTGGTTTTTCAAAAGCACGCGCCACCGCCACTTGCAGGCGCCCAACCGCGGATCGGGGTGTGGAATTACTTGAGACTGTGGAATTACTTGAGAGTAATCCACCCCAATTCGCGTAACGGTGTAGACAACCTCCGTGGAGGTCGATCTACACCATTTTTTTAACCCCATGTGAAAAGGGCCTGAGTTGTTGTAACCCAGCTTCTCACAAGTGCATCCTGTTCAACTGATATAATTCATGAAGTAGGGTATTTCTAGTTCTTCCTCATTACAACAACTTTAATGGCTACTAGAGCATTTCTGTTTAGTAGTACTATTACTATTCTGAAAGCTTGAACCTTCTTGCTTCCTCTGTTGATACTACATTTCTAACTGATTTTGTTGATAGTTTCTAACATGTATCTTTATGCATAGTCATAAAACTTGATACTGAAATAAAGCATACATATTGCTATGTTAATATAGTATAGTTTAATTTTGATTTCAATTTCATGTTAAGTAGCAAAAATTTTAAAATGTAGTGCAGAAGATTCATATTTATGTGTCTGTAGTTATGTGGTTATCTGTAAAACTCTTTCTGTTTACTTAAGTAGTTTTGGAAGGATAACTCGAGGGAAATGTGTATTGAAAATGGTATTTTCTGAAGTCAGAGAACAACCATCCCAATGAAGGGGAAAAAAAGATACACAAATTCCCATAGTGTGTGCATCTATCAATACCAAATCAAGCAGGCCCTACTTGTCTTTAGCCACTTTTTGCTGCCAACATGGAAGACAAAATACACACACATGCAATCCACAATGTCCATGTCTGTGGGATATGGATACTCACTCCCTCATATACACACACACCATTTTCTCAAACAGATCAATAAGGTATTAAAGATCCACCTAGTACAGTATCTCCAGTTCCCATCCCAAGCAGCCAGTCCAGAAAAATACCATAATCAAGGAAATCACTGATTGCAGAGATCCAGTAAAATTAGCCACTAAAGCTCTTCTAATGGAATGACCAATTCCAGTGCTAAACAGCAACATTCCATCAAATAATCCAAAAATGCTCATAAAAATTAGATGCAAAAGTTATATGACCTTTAAAATTTCATTAGAATATGAAGAAACATAACTTCATTAGACATAATTACATTCTCCTCTGCAGCCAAGAACAGGCAAGCTGTGAAAAGCACAGGTGAATTTTGCACTATAAAACATAAAAATGCTATCTGCATTATAATGCATAGGCTCTTTTTAAAGAGTCCAAGACAATATAAAACTTTATTTATATTGTATATTGCAATTTATTTACACAAGAGATCATGCTATTACCTGGCATTATAACCAGGCTGAAGCACTGGACAATTTTGTTGATAATATTCTATGATGGCTGTCTTGCTTGCTAATCTTGATTTTTGAATAACTATTTAATGAGTGTGGGTCACCCCCCCCCATATCTCTTATGTTATGACTTTCTAAAAGTTTTTTCTAGGTTGGTTGCCTTTTTAAAAACACAATAAAACTACAAAAGGAAACATTAATTTACTGGCAAAAATAGTTATTGCTGCTATCAAATATTTAAAGCAAACCACATCTAATATGTGCATTATGACTGAGATATTGAAAGTTAATAATTTTGAAATGAGTAGCTGTGTTAGTATGGTGCAACAAAACCACAAAAAGTTATCTGGTTAAAAGCTAACAAATTTTCTGTGGCATAAGAGTTGTAGCTGTTTTTCATGCTGGTTGACTCTTTCAGGTCACCATATTTCTTGTTGGATTTTGAAAAAGCTTTTTGGCAACAGAACAAACAAAAAGAGAACTGTGAAATGGACTTCTCATTGGAGCTAAGTAGGATTCTTCCACATTGCTGTTCAGGGATGATCCAAGACAGAAAAGCTATAGATATCAAGGTGCCTGAAGAGAGCCAGAAAAGACACGTGATGCAGAAAGTGCATCTACTGCATCCATCCCTAGAACTAAAAACATAATACTAAGATTTTGAATAATGTTAAAATGTAGTCAAACTATCCAAACCTTCTATAGATCCTATAACAATAAATGACAATGTCTGCATCATTGTACCAATCATAATTCTTTGAGTTACTATGGTAGATCCCTCAAAATCTGACAAACTTGAAATTCGACATGATGAGGCTTCCTTGAATCAAAAAAGAACATCTACCATATGTCATAAGGCTAATGAAACACCACAGCTCAAAATGCTACTTTTAAGTGGATTGCTATTTTTATGATGACTACAATGACATGTTGAAAATCCATAAATGAGCAGTGGTAGGGTGATGTTCCAGCTCCTTCCTCTTAAAAAATTTTTTTGAAAATCTGCAGAGGGTAAAAACCCAATATAAACCAGCCCATCTTGGTTCTAACACACCAACATGTAGGTGTCACAAGGACAGTTAGAAAATCTTACTTGTACAATTCCAATTTCTATAACTATAGTGAGGAATTCTGGGAAATATAACCCCCAAAAAAGTAATTTCCTAAGCACTGTGTATAAGTATTACCAGATTATTTTGGTACTTATCAAGACAGGCCTTCTTTGCTATGCAAGTTAGGGAGAACTCTCCCAATGGGACAGGAGAGGTTATCAAACATCTACCAAAATCTTTGGAATAGATTTGGGATATTCCATTGCTATTTGGGGAGTGGCATTCTTGGAAATGAAGCATCATGAACTTGCTGGCCTCTTGAATTCTACTATAGTTTAATGAGGGGCCACTTGGGGATCAGAATGTCTTAAATCTCTAGGGAGGCATTGGGGTCAGGAGAGGCCTTGCATTTTCTTCAGGATGTGCTGAATTTCCATTTCCTCTGTGGTATATACTCCTAGGGGAGGTTTACATTCCTTCTCATGCTGTTCTGCCCTTATGTGACTGGAACAATCAAGATATAGCAAAGAGCTGGAGGAAAATGAGTTGCTAGAATTATGCAGGCACCTCTGGAAATGAAGTACGATCGGTTTTGTGTCCTTGCCTGCTAATTTGAACGATGATGCCAATTTGTAGTTGACAGGTTGGTGTTTGCTGAATCCTGCTTCACAGCTCTCCAGTATTTAGCAGGAAAAAATACAGGTAGTACAGCCTTTTTACACAGAATGCTTCCAGACACATGGCTTCTAGCATTACTGGTCAAAAGGTACTTTTGTCTTTTTCCTTCCTTAGAAAGGAGAACACTGGAAGAAGTGGTGGAAAAACACTGCAAGTTTACAAATGGAAAAGAATGACATCTAGGCCTCCTACAAAATTCCACAAGTAAGAAAGAAACATGCATACATGCAGCCCAACAATTTTGCTGCCTGAGGCAGAGAAGCAAATAGCACCCACACTTGCCCAAATCAAGACATCTAGTACCCCAAACCAGCTGAATTAGTTTTGCTCACTGGAAGAAAATCCTGCAAGTGCTTCTTCCTCTCTCAGGCAGTAAAAATAGAATAATAACAAATCAGTTATTTACTGCCTTTCATTATACTGATAAACAGCAGTCTGACACAGTTGCATCAATCTGTTTAATGAGTTGTTGTTATGTGCCTTCAAGCCATTTCCAACTTATGGTGACCCTACGGCAACTCTTATCATGGGGTTTTCCTGACAAGATTTGTTCAGGGGAGGGTTTGCCATTGCCTTCTTCTGAGGGTGAAAGAGCTGACTTGTCCAAGGTCAATGGGGTTCTGGGGCTGAGCAGGGATTTGGACCCTGGTCTCCGGGACTCCTTCTCCAACTACAACACACTAGATTTCAATTGTAGGGCTGCATAATATGACTGCATAACAACAGACTTATTTGGAAACATCTTAAGTTAACAAGTTGTTGGAACCTGTTTTTTCATGACATCGCATTACATGCCTACTAAATCACTTGTTTTTTAAACAGATATCAGTGTATACATTAATTTACATACTTCCTGGAAACCACATTTTCACACGGAGGTTTCAAGGCTTTTCAATGCTGGTTGTTTTATGTTGGTTGCTGGTTGAACATCAAGCCTTTCCGCACTACACTGTTATAGTGCTATTATTCCTTTCAACATCCTGTGGAATTCTTGGATTTGTAGTTTATTGAGGCCAAAGAGCTCTCTTCCCAAAACTGCAACATTTGCTAGCACAGTAGACTGACACCAGCCTGCATAAATAGATCAAATGACTGTGTGTTATTTCAGGAGTACAGGCAGATAGTGGCAACCACATCAGTGAAGCAGTGAATCTGTTCCAGGTTTTAGTCCAGCCTTAAAAGAGATATCCAAGGTGCTTAATTAATTTTAGGGTTCACATTCAGTATCCTGGATAGCCCCTTTAAATTGTGGATTAAACCCCAAAGTAGCTTCACTGTCCCATTGACCTCAAAGCCACCAGCCACCACTTGAAAGTAGGAACCTAAAACCTGATTCCTCTTGTTAGTCCCAACTAATGTAGATTCACTAAATTAATGGATCTTACATAAGTGTTGATTCACCAAGTTACCATTCATTCAGTAGGATTGTTCTAGTTGGGATCAATTATAAGATTTAGACCTATATTACTCAACTGCTGGGCTTATTTGAAATAAGCTGTCCTTGTCATCTTTGGTCATTCTCTTGAGATTATGACACAGCATTTCGTGTATCTCTTCCTGCCAAGACTTCTGCATACTCTGCTGGAATAATACTGCAAACCAGGACTGCAATAGTAAACCATAAATTGGTCTGTAAATGTAACCAGAGCTGTACCACATCCACAGAGGCTATAGGACTGGATTCCTCTTCACAATGACTCCCTCTCAACTACAGTTTCCATACATGGCAGTCAGATGAATCATAGTAATTCCCTCTGGGTTTCTGTTGTTCAGGCTGTGAGTGATTTTGTCTGTGTAGCCAAAAAATGTACCAGACACAAAAGTAAGAGCAGGTGACTTGGAGGAACCCTGAGGATGATACAAGAACACAGATATGTATATATATTTTAATAATCGCAAGTAGAAGGGAGACAGGTTGAGCATGTCAGTGGGTACAGAATGTGGGGCAGAATGGGAAAAAACAAAACAGAATTTGTTGGTTTTGAAAAGATGGGGTTGGAACCCTAAATGAGAGACTCTATAATAGACTCTTTAATAGAACATGCATGCTATCCTTTTTGATTAGCCAATCTGTGGTTCTTCTCTGCTTTGAACTGTATTCTCTGAAGACCATTTAAAAAAAAATCAACAAAAACTCACACAGCTTAGAAAGGTTTTGTTAGATCTGGAATAGCAGTTTTTGGTAAAGATTTCTGAACAGACCTGAGTTATGACTGGTCATACTGAGGGTTGAGTCATGCTGATCTCATCTGTGTTGCTTGTGTGCTGGGGACTAAGTAGAAGACTTCTCCTCACTACCATCCAGTCCTTTGCCAAAAAGTAAACTGGAATCACAGTATGTTATTCTACCATGCACATGAATAATGAGGATTATGTGCATGCCTGCAGCTTCACTGCAAAACAGGGCCAGTCAAGTGTGCAAACGCAACTGTGCCCATACAGTCTGGAACATTTCCACAATAGTGTGTTTATACCTACTGTTACATGAAACTTTATGTGAAATTATTGGGTAAATCTTTATGAATGTGCCTCAGGTGTTTTTTTTAAGCACACTGAAGAACATCAGCCACCTTGAATCTTATACAAAGAAACAGCAGAATATAATTTTTAAAAAATTAAATAAATCATGTACACCCAATAATTAAAAGAATAAAAGTGGTATCTTTTAAAGAATAAACCAGAATGCAGTAGCGTGTAAGACAAATGGTATGACTCCAGAAGTCTGTAGTCAGTCAAAAACTTGGAAATAATACCATTTATGAAATATGGTTAATTCAGGCTCATGAAGGGTATTAAGACCAAAGGTCAAAAAAAAAAAAAGTAATTAGAGAGTGTAGATCAGAACAATGCTGTTTGGCCTGTCAAGGAAATGGATAACACAGGTGTTCTATATAAATAGTAAGCATTATTACAACACATGCCATTGACAAATAGTGAGAAAGAGGAAGGAACTGCAATCAAAAAGCCATTAGTCAGGTGTAACTACACCTGTGGTCTCTGTACATAACTTGAGTTATTTGGGGCTTACAGGAAAATACAAATAAAAGACTATTTCCAGATGGATTCAACAGAGAAAAGCCAGTGTACCTGCAAGATCTGAAGAAGAAAATCGAACCTCTTCTAAATCACACCATATCCAAACAGTCTCCTCCCCATGCCTTTTTGTCACTATTTGGTGCTTCTGAAAGAACAAAGTTATATCATCAAGTTTTCATTTGTGCAGAAAAAGGGAAAGGCAGATGTAGCTTGATAATCATGAGTAGACATAAGGAATGCATAATTTCCTAAAGACTGGTTTTTACTTTTCAGCTTTCCAAACTATTAAGCTATTGAGCCTCCTTGTTTGCCTATATGTAGTCAGGAAGCCAGCATGTTGTAGTGGTCTGAGCAGTGGACTATGACCCTGGAGACCAGAGTTTGATTCTCTGCTCAGCCACAGAAACCCATTGGGTGATTTTGGGCACGTCACATACCCTCATCCCCCAAAAAAACTCTGATAGTTTTGCCTTGGGGTTGCCATAAGTCAGAAACAACTTGAACAAAAAGAAGTCACGAGGAAACCTGAAATAGATGAAATGTGGAGAACGTAGTAAACCATGACAGAGCCATTAATTGGAGCCTCACTCCTGTATGCTAAGAGTAGCTGATTATGATGATGTTCCTGTACTCCCTGAGCAAACCGCACCTTATGGCATAAGCTATCTGCACCTCATAGTTACTCCAGCATTTGGTTATACTGTTACTATGGTTCAGATATACCCGGCGATAGCACTAGATATCTCTTGATATCAAACTTATTCGGCCTTCACTTGACCTTTTTCTGCCACTCTGCTCCACATGTTTGCAAGACCACCGGACAAGCACGTAAACAGGCGCATTCCAATCCCCACTTAGTTGGGCAGATTAACGCCACTCCATTGCTTCAGGGACCTCTCTGCAGATACACCTTGCTTAAGCGCGACTTTGCACAAAGGCGCTCGGCCTCAAGCCGGCACTCTTACAATGCCAAGCTATTTGCATACTGGCTACACTATTGTTAAACCTGCGCTAAGCCCATCATGTTAAACTTGACCTTTCCCAAAGCTTTGTCCCACTCCAAACTCGCTTTGTTCTCACCAAGTATGGCATGGCCTGTAGGCACAATCCACCCTATAAAAACTCCCCAATTCCAAGCACACCTCGGATCGCTCTGGACTTCCATGCCGCCTTGCTGTCGTTCGGTCTGACGAGCTCCTCTCAGCGAACTGCGCTGAGCTTTCTTCGCCATCATCCTCCGCTTCTCTCCAGGACTACGAGATAAGGTGTCGTATCACCCATTTCCCCCGAAAACTCTCACTTCTAATTTCCAGTTAGCTGTGCGCTTGTGTTGTCTTTTTTGTTGTCTGTCCTTTAATAAAGCTATCGTTTTTACTATTTTAAACTCGTCTGACTGCTCTTCTGACCTGACCCTGCAGACACTGGGTTACAAGATCCCTGCTAGGTTACCCTGCCTCTCATTAGCTTAAAAGAGTGCTCGAGTTAATTTCCCCATCTTGTTTTTTTGCTTGGTTGTTTGGGCGCCTCTCCCGGGACCCCCCAGAATACAGGGAAACAATACCCTCACTTCTTATTGGACTTAGCAGAACTGGTGGCATATCACCAGGGATATAAGGAGTATAGAACTGATTATGTACATGGAAGTCTTTTTTGTTTTTGTTTCAGCAGCCAAATTACCCTAATAATGACAAATTGCATAATCACTTTACTAAATATAGCGATAATATTTTACCTTCCACCAAGAGAGTGATTAACAATCGCTATAAATGTTATTTCTAGTGTTGTAAATTATGGAGTTCAGGCACACATCTTGCTAGTGCCTATATGCTCACCCTCCCCTTTTTATCTTACAATAGTGATTTCTCAAACTTTTAAAAGTGATTTCAGCTAATTACATGGCACTGCACATAAGGACCTTGCAAAACAATTTTTGATTATGAATCTGCAACAAAAATACTAATGTAGAAAGTGCTTACGTCCCATTTATCTACAAGTCAAACATGAATATACCAAGCTTTTCAGTTCCGGACATTCCATGTTGTAACAAGCGGAAAACCACCGCCTGTCAGTGCCAGGTGCGAAAGGCACACCCAAGCCCCACACTCAAGGCCTGCCCAGTCTGACATCTCTTTGTGATCAGAACTGAACAGCCAGGGAGATCTCTGAATCAAGCCAGGGCCAGGACAAATGGGTCTGCCTCAGTTCTCCCCTTCTGAGAATGCAGTCCCTTCTTCACTCTTGTCCCCCCTTGACTTCTTCCTTTCAGGACTCTCCCCCTTTACTACCTTCCTTAAATCTGCCCTTCTCCCAGATGTAAGGATCAGCAGTGATTTATATTTTCCAAGACTGTGGTACTGTTGGCACTGTGGTCAAGATGATATTATTGGTAGCGTGTATATTCCAGGATTCAAAATGAGACTCTGTGACACTGTTTTAAGGAACACAGAACTTCAAACATTTATTGTAACAGTGTTGCTTTAAATGTGTCTTGTATCTAAAGCAGTGGTTCTCAACCTTCCTAATGCCGTGACCCTTTAATACAGTTCCTCAAGTTGTGGTGACCCCCAACCATAAAATTATTTTCGTTGCTACTTCATAACAGTAATTTTGCTACTGTTACGAATCATAATGTAAACATCTGATATGCAGGATGTATTTTCATTGTTACAAATTGAACATAATTAAAGCATAGTGATTAATCACAAAAACAATATGTAATTATATATTGTGAAATATTTACTTCTAATTACAAATAAATGAAATTTTGTCTTGAAGCATGGTGTAGCATGGGTAACAGTCTTAATATAACAACAGTAAACTACATTGCTACATTTTGCGACAGTATGTGTAAAAAGCCAATGTCAGTGCGAAGGTTGAGATTGCTTCTTTCTCACCAGATCAGAAATTTTCAGGGCAGTCTTTGCAAGAGCACAACGAAGATCATCTTCCACAACAAGTCTACTTCTGCATTTAGACTTGATAACCAACAAGCTGGAAAACCCTGTTTCACAAAGATATGCTGTTGGAAATGGAAGACTGAGTTGTAGACAAGTCCAGCACTCCATAGGATTCCAGATTCCATAGGATGTTGAAAGTGGAATAATAGCACTATAACAACAGTCTAGTGCAGAAATGGCCAAGGTTTCTTCTTTAGGAAGCAAGCCTTGCCTCGGCCCTCAGTTGAACCGTGAAGAAGCAAAAAGCCATGTGTCTTTAAGCAGCATCTACTTTAATGGAATCAAGATCTACCTTGCAACTGCATACCAAAGCCTACGCCGAACGCATAATGGGATCTCCAGGCAGCTGGTGCCACAAAAGCCCGGCATGCAAAAGTCCTCTATTTAACATTCCCATCAATGGAAGGAGAGAGCATGGCGTCCAAAGCCAGATCCAACGTGGGGTCACCGCTCAGCCCCTGTGGGAAAGGCAGAAAGGCAGCCAGCCGATCCCCGCAGCGACTGTGTCTGGTCAACAATTGCCACCCCTTTCACGGCGCAGAGGGCTGCTCCTTATTTACCTCCTGCTATGAAAGAGCAGAGCCAGTAGAAGTCCCTTCGGGTGGGAGACAAAAGCAGCCAGGCACTGGGCCCCATCACCGTCGCCTTGGTGGCCATGGGGCCTGGCTGGGTCACTCTCAAGGCACAGGGCAAAGGGAAGGGAGAGAAAAAGGAGGCGGCTGGGGGACTCTGCCCAAGCTTCACCGTCTCCACCACATGGTGCCGGGTGGGCTGTGCCTCCTCAGTCCCGGAGGCGGAGCTCAGCCCAAAACACAGAAAGAGAGGGCCAGTCCGGCAGGGAGAAGAGGAAGGAGGCTGTTCCCCCACCTGGTCTGAGGCCTCCTGTTAATGCTGAAGGCTCAGTCCTTCAGAGGGGGGATTCTCATACGCCAACACGACACAGTCCCCTCCCTTCCTCGGCTTGGGCATTGCTCCTACAGCGGCCTCCTTGAGCTGCCCACCCAGGCCAGAGGTGCCCGCTGATAGCGTCAGAAGCTGGTGGAAGAAGCGGCTCGACCGCCGGCGACAGTGGTGTGCCCTCTCCCTCTGCCAGCCCAGGCGGCCACTTCCCTCTTTATTCCCCGCCTGCCACAGTGAGCTGCGCAGAAGGGAGAGGGGAGCAGGCCAGACAAGGCCTCGGTGGTGCTGCGGGAGATGGGGTCAGACTAGATTTTCTGCCTCTTGCCACGTCCTGACCTGCCTCCGCACCGGTCAGGCTTCTTTTAAGAACCGCACAGCAGGCTGAAATTCCACAGGGAAGGCTGATACGTATGTGGGCGTATCTGCATGTGGGCGGACCCGCCTGGAGACGGATAGAGGAGCAGTGTCTCGGTTCCTAAGACCATCGGAAATATGTGTTTTCCGATGGTCTTAGGCGACACCTGTGAAAGGGTTGTTCGACCCCCAAAGGGCTCACAATCCATAGGTTGAGAACCGCTGATCTAAATGTTTATAAACAGCGCACCATTCTTCTCTCTCTCTCTCTCTTTCAGTTCATTCACTATCTCTCGTACACCCAATTTCTCAGTTCTCTCTCCCACAGAGCTCTTCAACTCTCCAACCTCTCCCAAACACACCACAAATCACACTCAACACACATCAGACTGTTAAAATCTGTTATTTTCCTCTTTCCACCAGCCCCTACCCGGGCTATCCAAGGTTCCATTTCACCAGCCAATCAGCTTAAACACTCTCAGTTGCCAAGGAGGCTCTGTTGTCAGGACCCCCTCCCATCAGGTTTGTCACACATGTATATTTGTCACAACAGTATTTTAATTGTGCAATTCACACAGAACTAGACCTATAACTTTTTTTTAAACAAAACTGTCACTCGGAGTTGCAAACAATGACCAATATTCTGCATAGACTAGTCTGTTACAAATGTGTTGCTGAGTAATGTCTCCTGGTCTACTCCCCCACAACCTACTTTACCAAGCAGCAGCCACACTGAGAGATGGAGGTATGTTCACCCGGTGACTGGAGTGCAGGAAGATGACATTTCCACTCCCACCAAGGAGCAAGGCTGTGGCATGAAATTGTGATGGGAACCTATTTCTGATTGTCTCAGCCTTGGTAACTAGAGGGGTTGAAAATATTATACTCCCACACCTCAATTGCTAGCTGAACAGACCTCAATTTCTTAGGACACCTGCCACCTGGTAAAGTAGCTTTAGAGGGCATGTAAAATTGTAGCAAATAGTGCCATGACCATGACTGCACAGTGTTAGTAAATACATAATAGAGACAGAGCCACAATGCTAGCCAATTTTCCCAAGTTTAAGCTACCTGCCATGTAGGGGTTTTTTTAGAAACACCCCCCCCCCAAAAAAAAGCCTGGGACAAAAATTGTCCCAACAAATCTATTGTCTTTGTGTTGGTTACATTTTTCACAAAGGATGAACTGAAAACTGCTCAGAATAAATGTTCTACTTCACATGGACATGAGTTTCTGGTAGACTAACATTGATCCTGTATCCACAAACCTACCTGTGGACATGGGCATTTTTATATCCTGAAATGCACTGGAATTCTCCTTGGACTATGAAAAAAGTACTTTTTTATATTTATTTAGATGTCTCCAGATTTGCAATCTCACTGTCTCCAGGTTTGCAATCTAATGCATGCTTTTATTTAAAAAAAAATTCATACAAAATTTTTATTATTCATATAACAGCATTTCTGTAACAGTAAATTCCTTTCAGAGATAATACACCCCAGTCACATCTTAATCCAATCAGTCTTATAAACATTCATCGGACAGTAATTCTCTCACAGGGCTTACTTCTGAGTAGCTATAAAGGGGAGTGTCCTGTAGTTCTCCTGAAAGAGATCATAGAAAAAAATAATTAAAATAATGACGTCAATTTTATTTATTGGTCCATTCTGGGTGGCCATGCTCTTAGTATAACCTACCACATAGGGCAGCTCTGGCAATACCAGGTGGGCAAAGAACAATGCAAACACAGTTGCAAGTTCTTTGCAGAAAAGACAGGGCATCAGTATAAATAAAGCTCCAAAATGTAAGCAACATGAAAATACAGGGTCATTTTCTCTTCCTTTTCCAATGAGGTTTGGCATGCCTTCTTAAAAATAATCTTCATAGTACAAATTATATACAGTTACACAGTCTGGGGTCCCAGCTGCCTTTCTTGTACCTATGAGCAGAAATCCATTCAAAACTGTAAGTACAATTGATTTTATTCCCATTTCTGGTCCAATTTCATTGCCAGTGCCCTTCAACATCTTTTATCTATTGAAAAATAATACCTGAAGTTCTGAAATGTTACATCTCATATCCTTGGCTTCTGCAGTTTGCCACTTCTGACTGTGGTCTGGCAGCTTTTGATTCTTTTTAGTTTACAATGGAACAAATAGTTTGCAACTTGCTCATCTAATGTACAGGACACTGATAAAAATTTTCATATACACATCTGAGAAATTATGTAAAACTTGAAATTCAATCTTTTTCTGTACTTAAAGATATAATCTAAGGGCAGCAGTCAGCAAAGTACAGTCCTTCAGAAGTCTTTAGACTGCTATTTCCATCAGCCCTATATAATATTGCTAGTGGTGAAAAAAGCTGACAGTTAACACAGAATATCTGGAGGTCTCCACGTTGCCTATTCCTGCCCTTACTTATCTTGCACCTGAAAAAAAGCTCACTCTAGTCAGGAATTGCTAAATAGCCCTTGGCAAGTCACTGTCTCCGACACACAACCTCTAATTTCAAGGAAAGGGTAATATTTGCATCCCTTGTTCTGATTATTGAGCGATACATAGGCCCATTCTGTATGAGAAGCGCTTCCTAAATGCTAAGTACAGATATCCACAATGCGACAAGATTTAATTCCAGCCCTGTTCTGATTATTCAAAAAATGGCTTCAGTGAAGGCTAACTTCTTGTCCTATCACAAGAGAAGCCCAACATAAGAATGTATTATAGAACTGTAGAATCCAAGAATCTTAGAGACAGAAAAGAGCACAAGGGCCATCTAGTCCATCCCCCTGCCATGGAGGGGTACACAACTAAATCACTCCTGAAAGATGTCTACACAATTTCTCTTTAAAGACCTCCTAATATGGAGAGTCCATTGACCTCCAAGGCAGTCTCCCGCTGCCAAATAGCTTTTATATAAAAATAAGTTCTTCCTAATGTTTATGGAGAATCTCTTTTCTTATTGTTTGAATTCATTGGTTCATGTTCTAGTCTCCAGAGCAGTAGAAAACAAGTTTCCTTCACCTTTTACATGACATCCCTTCAGAGATCTAAAGATGGCTATCACACCATCCCTCAGACCTCTCTTCTCCAAATTGAACATACCTAGTTTTCTAAGGCCCTTTCCTCACCCTTACCTTATCTCAGAAGCATACTGTGGGGATCCCAGCAGCTGCTCTGGTGGGAGAGGAGTGCAATGGGAGCCTCTTCCTTCCACAGCACAGCTGGGTACTTTCCCAGGCTGCATTGGGGCAGGAAGCAAAGGCATTGGGCTTCTGGACCCTTCACCCACTAGGTAAGTGTGGGATGGTGGCATAATCACAGGTCATTGACAGGGAAACCTGTCAATGATTTACTGGCACCTGGGGACAGGAGGAGGACAGGACTGTGATGATCTCATGTGTAATCATCATCACCATCCTGTCCTTCTCCCATCCCCATTACAGGATGACAACATCCTGTAGAAAGGGTCTAAGTCATTCCCTGTTAGGCTTGGTTTTCAGACCTTTGATTATCTTTGCAGTAATCCAGACCTGAGGTTACCAATGTCTGGATCACTGTGACCAGATTAGTGCTACCAAGAAATTCCTACACGTAGAGAACCAGCCAAAGATGGTAAAGGTGACCAAGATACTCTATAAATCTTACCCTTCAAGAAGAATGAAATTTTATTATAAATTTTATTATTATAGTATGTTAGGTTAAATGCAGCAAGTAGAACCTTAATAGAACCACAGGCTTACCTGATGCATTCATCTACACATACACAGGCATAAGCAATTACAAATTCTTCACAATATTGTCATATATAAAATTCCCTGTGTAAGAGTATTTGTATAATTTCATTTTTAAAATATTCTAATAACTTCTTTGACAAAGGGCAAAATAATAAATATTATACTAATGTGTAACACTTTCAGGGTAAATAATGCACAGGCAATGCTGGTGTTCTTACTGGTCATGTCTAAGGCATAATTGTTCAGATAGGCTAATTAGCAAGTGTCATTGTTATTGTCTAGATCAGAGAGAGCAAGTTATCAAGTTGCCCAGCTGCTCTTGGGCCATGCTGTATGTAGCCTGCATCAACTGGGATTTCTTCAGGAATTCCGTGGGAAAGGTTGCATTTCACAACCACAGCCTTACACTCTTTCTATTACCTTGATAATGTTACTATTTCTCAACTGAATCTTCTTAAAGAGATTATTGATCAGAATGAAATAAAAAAAATCCACTTCTCAGTGCTCAGAGTTTTTTAGATGAAAGGTGGAATAGAACTGTTAAATAACAATATACAAATAGGACTTGAAACAAAGTGATGCAATGTACATAGAATCATAGAGATGGAAGAGACTACAAGGGCCATTGAGTCTAGCCCCAAATGTGAGATAGTTTATGGTGCCAGTCAGCCATAACCTTCACCAGGATACTCCATTCCATCCCCCTGCCCCAAACATAAGTATTCTGCATTCATTGAGCATGCCCTTTTTCATTTTGAAGAAGTACCCTTAAAAAAAATCCTAAAGATTTTTTGTAGTTCTGCAGACACCATAGTTTCCCCAACCTTGACAGAGGGGTGTTTTCACTATATAAGAACTGGCACTTGAAGGATGAATCTGCCATTGCTAAAAATGGGATGGAAAAGAAAAATAAGTTTAATTCACTGTGTAAACACATTTTATGAAGAGAGTTTAACTGGAGTCTCTTAAAATTTAATAGTATCATTCTATTCATTTGCAAGTCCAACTGGGTTCAGCTGAGCTTGTATGTGTGTATGTCCTGTCAACTCGTGGCAACCCCGTGAATTTCTTAGGATTTTCTTAAGCAAGGAATACTCAGAGGTGGTTTTGCTAGTTGGGTTTACTCCCAGATTAAGTGGGTGCAGATGGCAGGCTTCTTTATTTTCTCACAAGATGATATATTCTGCTTGTGAGATCAGACAGCCAAATATGGAAATTACTCTGATTAGAAATTATTCCTGAAAGTAACTATTGGAGCTCTGTCGCTAATTTGGGTTAATTATTATCTTCCCATTGATACCATTTCCTCTGGGAAGTTGTGCTAATCAAGATCTCTTTAAAATTCTCTAATTTGTGCTCTTTGAAATCCAACAAAAGAACAAATAAAAATGTACTTTTCAACACAGTAATAAAAACAGTTTTGAACTATTCCTCTACATTCTTAAAAACAATTTGTCAGGCATTTCAAAATGGGTAACAGTTTCCTTCATAAGATTCAAAACAGATATATTTGACAGACAAGGCAACATGTGGAGTTGCTTGAAGTATTAACATTCCAATCAGTCACCTCTTAAAATGTTACATGTGTAAGCACCACACTGCTTTTAGTCCTCATAGCAGACTACAACAAACCATAAAGCTAAACATGGGACTGTGTCCCAAATCCATTGCCTGACAGAAGTCAAATCAATTTCTGTTGTCACAATTGATTTTCACCATTTTGTGTGCTTCCCTAGCTTTTATGATGCAAAGAACATAGATCCTAATCCTTTTTAAATTATAATTGAAATCTGGATCCCATAAACTCATAAACAAATTGCTATTCTTTAACGGTAAATTTATCTTTTTCACAAGGACTGCTGCTAAAAAGAATAATTATTTCTTGTTCCTCTTCTGGACAATGAACTCTAAAAAGCTGAGTCATAGAACATCAAGTTTTAGCTTTTTCAAGTGTTTCTGCATTCACTTCAGTTTACTCATTGATCTAGAAAAGTCTAGTGGGCATTCTAACAGAATCATAGAATTATTAGGATGAATCCCATACAATTTGCTTTGCTTTGGTTAGTTTATTTCTATAACATGGGCACCAAGCCTTGCAAGGTGGCTAACAGATACAGAAAAACAGAGGAGATTCCATGAATTTGCGCATCATCCTAGCACAGAAACTCAACTGTGCAGTAAAATCTTATGAAAGCAAGGGTATAAATCTTTTCTATAGAACATGTGACCTGCTTGAATTTTCAATGTATTGTAAAAATCACACCTGGAATATATTTATTCATTTAATATTTCTATAATTTTCTACATCTCTTGGCACCAAAGTGATTTCCAAAATATTATGTCAAAAAATGCTAAGAAAACTACATCAAAATACATCAATTAGGGGTATAAACTGCAGAAAACAGGCAGATATCCAACCTAATAAACTGACTTGAACTGTCTGTGCAAAGAAATATGCCTTGATTTCTTCTGCATTTTGACAATCCAAATAAAATATTCTGTTTGACTTTTAAGTGGAGTCCTCTCTACAGTTAGTACTGTTATACACAGGTGAAAGGATCCTGCCATTACCCCTGTCTCGCAGACCTCCCTTGAGCTATAATTCCTCAAATTTTAAGGAGCCACTGACATTGCAGGCAGACTTTAAAGCTCCTCATCTCTTAGGGTAACAGTTGACAGTTTATACTGCAGCTCCTAGCATTCCTCATCAATACTATATTAGCTAGGGCTCGTAAAAACTGCAGTCTAACAAAATCTGGAGGGACACATTTTGCCCACCCCTAATTTAATGCAGAGCTTCAAGAAGAAGAAAAAAGGTAGCTTATATTCTGAATCTTTGAATTTCAAGAAAATACCTTCTTCTATTCTAAAACCACGAGAGAACATAGTGGAAGAACATCGTAGCCTCTTCTGCTTGACTCAGAAGATTATTCACACATCACCAAATTGTCAAGTTTGTACAACAAGATTCTTTCTTAGAAGGGACGAGTGCTTTGCTATTTCTTGCCAAGTATTTAACAGGGAGATAAAATTTCATGAGGTTTTATTTGAGAAGGCAGACAGTACTATCTTCCTGGAAGAGGTCCTTGATAAAGAGATTAAGTACAGTTTTTTAAACAATGGATGTTGATAATTCTACTCCGCTTTTTAAAGTTCCTATTGCTTCTATTTAAAAAAAAATGGTAACATATACAAAAAAAAGGTGCACACACTGCACTATTTAGCCCTGACTATATCAAGGCATGAACTCTTACTTGCTGAAATCAAAGGCCAGTTACAAATGTGTACTTCCATGGTAGCTGCTTGCATATAAGCAGTCCAGGTCACATACCCTGAACAGTTTCCATTCCTTTCTTCATACCTTCTTTGAAACTGATGGATTCAGTCTAACATACACAAAAGAAGACTTAGTTGATTCCCTTTTAGCTAATTATATTCTGCTGGAATTTATAGATTGTGAATCCACAATTTGCTCTACTACACAATAAAGCCTACTGAGCCTCAACCTCCGTTTCAGTTTCTGTATTTTCAATGGATCCTAAATATTTGGTTATTCATGCATTTATTTAATGTATGCAAGGCTGTAGAAACATTTTTTCCTGAAGAACTGGAAACACAAGTGAACATCACAGCTATTAATCATTTCTTTACATTTTAAAGGCCAATATAACATGTTTTAATTTTTTTCAAGATCTTTTTTCTGTCTCTTGTCTTAAGAAATAATCACAATAATCAGACTTGTAATATAATTCTTGCTGCCTGTGATTAAAACTACTCCCTAATGAAAGAACACTACTTTTACAATTTCCCCCTTCCCCATTTTAATTAATATATATCTCCATCTTATATAAACATCTGTACTCCTCCCCTGCATTTTCAGCAATCATCAGGGGATTTGTGGAATCACATACACAACTATAACTGAATGCTATAAATATTTGGTGATCTATTAGTTTAAAAAGATTTCCAAACAACTTTTATCAAAGGTTTTATCTTTCAAATCCATCAGTAAACAATGCATTATTCTTCCTATGTAACTGAAATAATAGAAGACAACGATATATTACTTTACCTCTGAGCAGATAAGTACCTACTCTTATTTAGAAACTGTACCATGATTGCTTTCACTGTGAAAAGAATTCTGAAACAGAAAAAGATAACAATAACTAGTTTTTCAAACAGAGCTTAATAGGTTTAGAGCAATCAGCCGTAAACTAATTAGCAAATTCATTGAGCCTTCCCATGGAACTTGGGCTTTGGCAGCTGCCCAAGCCTGGCAAGTGTTAACACTGGACCTCTGTTATAGATGAAACAAGAGGTACCAAGAAAACATACTGAATACTACATCTTAACAAACACACAAACACTTTGGGGACCAACAGTTTCAGAAGAATATGGACAAGTTTGGAATGTGTCCAGAGGATAGAGACAAAGATAGAAAGAATCTGGCAATAAAGCCTTATAAGGAATGGTTGAAGGAGCTTAGCACATTTAGAGTGCAGAAGAATGAGAGTTCTAAACCTAAACCACCATGTTCAAATTCAAAGAAAGAAGATTCTGACTAAGTATTAAGAAAAACTTCCTGAAAGTAAGAGCAGTTTCACAGTAGAACAGACTGCCTGGGAGAATTACATAATGTTTCTTGGAGGTTTTTTTTTTTAAAGGGTTGGCTAGTTATGTCTATGAGATGTCTAGGTGTAGATTCCAGCACTGGAAGGAAGTTAGATTAGACTAGATGATCCCTGGGATCCCTTCCAGCTCTATCATTCTACTTCCATAAGAATTCAGATCAGTTGTTCAAAATTATTTCTTATTTGAAGCAACAACTGAGCTTAACTAAATGTAGCCAACATTAAAGTAGAAGCTCTAACCATCCATTCTTAAGTTTAATTAAGTCCACAGATCTCAGAGGAGTTTAATAAGTAATTACCATCTAATAGTTATTATCTGATGAATATCTTAAAAACAAACACTGTACAGCTCAAAAGAATACAGGCTCCACTCCAAGTGGCCTACAATGGAAAGACAAGTCAATTAGAACACAATTTATAGACATGCAACATCTACTACACAGACTTTCCCCTCTACATCTGAAAGTAGTAAAAGGTATTACTAGCTTAAGCTCATCTGATTCCAAACAGCAAATTGGTATATGACAAATGTCTATATATATTATATGTATATCCTCCAAAACAGAAGTACCTGCTAACTTTTAAGGACACCTCTTATAAACCACCAGAAGTATTATTTTCTCTTCTACTGAAATTAAACTGTTATCTCACAACCATAAGTTTATTCATGATACAAATTGGATAGCTGAAAACACTAAAACCTATACAGTCCTCCCTCCACATTCGTAGGTTTAACCTGCAGAAATATGATTATTTGTGAGGCACATGTGTGGCTCTCCCCCTGCCCATTCCCTTCCCTTCTGCCCTGGTGTGCATGCCTTCCTTCTCCACACCTGGGAAAAAGGCAAGCGAATTGCGGGGAGGCCACCAGAGGCATGAAGGTGGCTACAAGAAGCAGCAGTTACCATTTCTTGCATCCTGAACAGTGCCTAGTCATGTCTATCACACTACTCAGGAAGAGCAGGTAAGCAGAGAAGGAAATTGCATCCACCACTTACTCTGAAGATGTGAACAAATGGTGTAACTGGCTCTTAAGAACAGAAGCCCAGTTCTCCCTCACAGGGAGCAGAAATTGTGAGAGAAGCAGTGGAAGGAGCTTAACTGCCACTTGCCGCCATTGTCCAGCTGCTTATTCTTGTAGCCATCATCATAGCTCTGGTGGCAGAAGCAAGTGAGCGGCAGAAGAAACCACAAGGGCAAACAGCAGCTGCCTTCATTTAACTTTCTGGCCAGTGCAGAAGAATGATTTAATCCAAATGCCAGGAAAAAGCTGGTGCTTTCTCTCCTTTTCCTTGAAACCAGGTACCTTGCTTGGTTGTGTGCTCCAGAAAATGAGCAATGTAGCAAGCAACACAGAGAAGCAGCCTCTGCCCACTCAAGCCTCTGGAAGCTTTGATAGTGAATATACCATCTACAAACTGCAACACTGTAAGCAGAGACAGCAGCCGCTAAAAGAGCAACACTGCAAGCAAAGGCAACAGCCACTAATCTTTCTAGTCCCCCGTTCTTGTTTATCTGACAGACCATATATCCCTATATGAGCCTGTCTGATTCTTGATGGAGAGCTTTCTCTTGGTTCCCACCATTGTCATAGGGCCCTGTTGGTACGGACGCATGAGAGGGCCTCCTTCTCAGCTGCTCCCAGGCTATGGAATTCCTTCCCAAAGGAAGTTAGTCTGCCTCCTTCTCTGCTCTCCTTCAATCAGTAAGTAAAAGTGGTTTTAGTATTTATTTAAACAGGCATTTGGTGTTTAATTAGTTGTGCAGCAAAGTCTTTTAATACAGTGTGTGCACTGCACCTTTACCCTTATTGTTGTTGGTTTTATATTGACTTCTCCTGTTTTAAATAATTGATGTTTTAATGTGATAGCTAATGTATTTTTTTTCAACTTTATCATCTGATTCCCAGTCCTAAAGTGGGTCAGTCTAGATGACCTCTGGGTGTGAGGGAAGAGCAGTTGGAGTAGTTGATTTTCTCTGCAGTTGAAGTCTCTCTCTGTGTTTGAAAGGAATACAATGGTGCTCTGTGAGATAGAATGTTAGAGAGGATGGAATGTGCCACGCTATCCTTCCTTTACTTTGCAACATTTGTAAGATTACGCAGGAGAATGGCGGGAACCATTTGTACGTGTCAGTTTTCTTTTCTTAACCATGTGATGTATTTGTATTGGAGATGTACAAATTGCTCTGAATGTAAGGAGGCGGGGCCCAGACTTTTGAGAAATATCTCACTGGGACATTGTGCACAAATAAATCTTTTTTCTAAAACCGTGGGTCTCTATCTCAGTTCTGCAACAGTCACCCTGTTTTAACTTTGTTATAAGTCATCTTAAGTCCCATGTTGGTTGAAAAGCTGTACATATACTACAGAAAATAAATTAATATCCACACTAAGCAAATGAGCAAAAAAAAAATGGCAATCCAACCGTCACTCCACACTTTCCAACATTTCAGATGAAAACTGGCGTCACATTGGCGTTGTCAAAACGATGAAGTTAAACAATGAGAGACTCAAAGTTATTCATAAGGAGGAATACACAAAGCTATTACACGTGGAAATCTTGGAATTTAAGCAGTGAGTTTATGAAAGCGGGGGGAGGGTCAGTAAGTTCAATACTAGGGGGGCGTAGGTGCCTTTGCCTAGATCTAAAAGGAAAGGCAAGATTCTGCCTCGTCCTCTCCTCTCCCTCTTGCTGAGTTGACTAAGCAGCGGAGAAGATGGGAAGGCAAACCAGGGCCATTTCCGCACTAGGCTGTTATAGCGCGATGATTCCACTTTCAACATCCTCTGGAATCCTGGGGTTTGCAGTTTCGGGAGGGGCCGCCCGGCCCCTCCCGAAACTGCAAACCCCAGGATTCCAGAGGATGTTGAAAGTGGAATCATCGCGCTATAACAGCCTAGTGCGGAAATGGCCCAGGTCACTTGCAAGGTCTGGTTCGCCCCTTGTGCAAAGCGCTGCAACCTCCAGGGATGCCCCACCTGTCACGGAGACGGCTGCAAAGAAAGGGGCACTTGCTCTACTCATTCTCCAGGAAAAACAGCCCGATACTGAGCCACCGTGTGTTCTCTGAGCAACCGCTGCCGGTAGGGAAGGGGAGGACAAGTGAGACGTATCCAGTCCTATTAAGACACAAACCCTTGAAGGCGCTTCTTTTTCAGTCAGGCGGGAGCAGCCGCCGCCTCGGCGCGTCACTCCTTGGGGGCCTTTCTCCTCCCGAGCAAAATGGCGGCCGTCGCCGGGACCTGAACGATGAGGTTGACTCGGAAGCGGGTTTGCTCAGCGCTGCTGGTTGCCTACTTGCTCTTCTCCCTCTACGCCGCTTACAGCGTCTTTCTGAAGCCTCGCCGGCCCGCCGCCTCGCGAGCGGGCCAGAGAGAGAAGCACGGGCGAGCAGGTAACGGAGCCCCGGTCCCCATTCATCCCCCGTGCAGACCTTCCCTTGTGTTGCTTTTCCCCCCTCCAGTCGCTGCATCGCCCACTCCCCCGGGGCTCGGGGGGGGGTTTGCCATCGCTTAACTCCAGCAGCACTCGATGATCCGATTCGTGCACATTGGCACAGAGAACTATCTCACTGCGAGTGTTTTTGTACTTCTCTGCCAGCGTAGTAGAGGTAAAAATGACACTTCTGTGCCTTCTCTCCCTCTGTTGCAGTGCTGTGCAAATTTAAGATTGAATGCAATTGGGCTTATGGGTTCACACTGCCCAATACCGTGAAAATGCATTGCTACATGATCAATACTCATAAATGTATATTATGTTCTGTGCTCCTCTTACAGGGGGCTTCTGGCCCTTTAGCTGGGCTGGATAACCACCTGTTTAGTTACTCTGCTCCCATCATGTTGAAGCAACAGGTACTTCTGCACTACTCTGAAGAACTTACGAACTGGGTTGGGTTTTGTTTGTCTTTAAAAAAGAAATAGCATATGAAGGCTCTCGCCACAGCATTGCCCTTCCAAGGGGTGAGATTGCACGCTTCTGTGAGGCAAGAGGCTATACTGGTGGTAGCACTGCAGATGGTAGCATCTCAGATGTCAGACAGGCTTTTGCTGATGAGCCAGACTAGAAGTGCTAAGCAGCTATTGGGTAGAAGCAGCCAGGGAGGCAGATGGATACTGATAAGAATCTCTTGAGACAACAGTAGTGGCATCCTAGACCCTTTCCGCACGTGAGAAAGGCACCGCGCAAAAACGGGACTCACCAGACTTCTTCAGTGTCCGGGCGAGTCCATCGGGATAAGGAGCAGTGCGAGCTCGTCACTCTGCAGTGCTCCGGCGTCCAAAATGGCAGCTTCTGGTTGGTGGAGGCTCTCCACCAACCGGAGAAGCTCGCCAGCTTAAAGCCTGCCCCCGGCAGATCTGCAGGCACGCACTAGTGCGCACCTGCAAATCTGCACCGGAGTGTGGCGATGGAGCGACATGGGTCGCACGCTCTGTGCTTTTTAAAAACCTCTTAAAAGAGGTTTTTAAAAAGCACGCTGCGTGACCAGTTCCGGTCGCTTTGGAGCGGACTGAGGTGCGGAACTACAAAAGTAGTCCGCCCCAGTCCACTCCATGGTGCAGAAGACCTCCATCGGAGGTCGCTCTGCACCGTTTTAATAGGCCGGTGCGGAAAGGGCCATAGTTAACATGTGTTCATGCTGCATTGAAGGAGGTATTGGTAAACCACTTTTGCATGTCTTTTATCATGAAAGCAGTATGATGAGACAATCCAAAATGGAATGACAGTGCCAGAAGATGAGACTCCCAGGTCAGAAGGCACTGAGCCAGCTACTGCAGAAGTGCAAAAGATGCATACAAGGAGTGCTGTGGCTAATGACACAACTGGACATAAGCTGAAAGAACGTTGAACTGTTGATATGCTCAGAAGCAAAAGGAAAGTCTGAAACTACATAACACAAATTCCAGGAACACGGAATCAGGAGGAGCTAGATATTGTAAAACAAGAAATAGAATATATAAATATTGTAATACTTGGAATGAGCAAGCTGAAGTTAAGAGGAGTGCAACATTTTCAGTCAGATAATTACTAATTATCTAAGAAGAAATGGAGTGTCATTAATAGTGAAAAGAGAGATTGCAAAAGCAGTCATAGAATCATAGAGTTGGAAGAGACCCCAGGGTCCATCCAGTCCAACCCCCTGCCATGCAGGAATATCCATCAAAGCATTCCCAACAGATGGCCATCCAGCCTCTGCTTAAAAACCTCCAAAGAAGGAGACTCTACCAAACTCTGAGGCAGAATATTCCATTGCCGGACAGCTCTGACCGTCAGGCAGTTCTTCCTGAGATTCAGGTGGAATCTCCTTTCCTGCAGCTTGAATCCATTGCTCCTTGTCCTAGGGCCTTTCTGCACTATGCTGTTATAGTGCTGTGATTCCACTTTTAGCATCCTATGGAATCCTGGAGTTTGCAGTTTGGGGTGGGATATTTAGAATTCTCAGCAAGAGAACTCTTTGGCCTCAGTAAACTACAAATCCCAGAATTCCACAGGAGGTTGAAAGTGGAATAATAGCACTATAACAGTGTAGTGCAGAAAGGCCCCTAGTCTCTGGAGCGGCAGAAAACAAGCCCACTCCTTCCTCAATAAGACATCCCTTCAAATATTTAAACACGGCTATCATCTCCCCTCTTAATCTTCTCTTCTGCAGACTAAACGTACCCGGCTCCCTAAGGCGTTCTTCATAGGGCATGGCTTCCAGACCTTTCACCATTTTGGTCGCCCTCCTCTGGACATGTTCCAGCTTGTTGATATCCTTCTTGAATTTAGGTGCCCAGAACGATACAGTTTTCCAAATGAGGCCTAACCAATGCAGAATAGAGCGGTACCATTACCTCCCTCGATCTAGGCGTCATATTCTTATTGATGCAACCAAGAATCACATTGGTTTTCAGTCATGGGATATAATGCAAAGTCTGACTGAATAATATCACTAAGATATCAATATAGATATATTCCAAGTTTGTGCTCCAACTAGAGCCAGAAGAGGAAGAATTTGAAAGGTTCTGCACTGTAGTCCAGAAGGAAAGTGATCATATACTAAAACAGGACATATTGATAACCATAGATGATTTGAATACAAAAATAGAAAACAGAACAGAACCAAACATTGTAGGTGAATTTGGCCTAGAATCAAGAAATGAAGCTGGAGAGCAATTGACTGAATTTTGTGAGGCCAACAGTTTGTTTCAAACAAATTCAGGCAGCCAAATGGTGACTGCATAGATGGACATTGTCTAAGGCTAATAGAAAAATAAAATAGACTATGTAATTGGAAGTAAAAGCTGGAGAAGTTCCATTTTTTCTGCAAAAACAAGACCAGGAACAGATTGTAGCACAGACCATGAACTGCTAATATCAAAAATTAAAGTAAAACTAAAGAAGAATAAATCGTGCCGAAATACAACCTGATGAACATCACTGAAGAATTTTAAGATAATATTTAAGAATATTTCACATCACTGTTAAACAGTTTACCTGTTGTAGCAGCAATTAACACATGAATGCTTCATGCAGTAGATTTATGTATTAAACCTTAAGACACAGGTGGGAAATCTGTGGTCTTCCAGGAGTTAATCAGCTTTAATCCCCATCAGTTTCAGCAGCTAAGCATGATATAATCCAACATCTGGAGGGGTACAGTTTCCTAATCCCCACCCTAGAAGAATGCTGCTATTTGCGGAGAGTGCCAGCAGCTATGAATACATCAGCACACATATCTATTAGCTTTATTCCAAAATAATATTACTCCTGTGATAAAGTGTTTATATAAACTGGGATGTCCATCAGGTGTGTTGTTTAGTGGCACTAATTTTGTGTTACTTATAAACTGTTGTACTGGAATGCATTTAATACATTTTTTAAATTAAAGCGTCTGGCTTTCTTGAGCCCATTCATGTTGTCTCTGTGCTGTTATTACAACCACTTTCCTTGTAGGTAGAGCAGATATCCAACATCTAGCCACACTGAGAACCAAAATGAAAGAAAGAACAGAAGAACAAGCCAACAAAATAATTTAAAAATGTCTTAGATTAAATCTTCTCTTCTTTCAATGTACATATGAGCACAGCTGTGGTCTATGAAGAATCTGCTGCCTTTTTTTTTTTTTTTTTGGTACACTGTTGAAAGCAATATAGTAAAAATATTGTTGACACATTTTGCACATCCAGTGTAACTTTATGGTTCCTGATGAAGCTATTTTTCTGTGCATTCTGCATAATTAAAAAGAGCAAAAAATGAGTGTATGGAATGGTGGAAAGATGAAATAATAGCAGTTTACCAACCCAGTCGTTGAAAAGCCAGCATTACAAATCTAAAAATACAGTTTCACTGGTAAGTATGCTTTCAAAGTCTGACATAAAAATACTTTTTGGCAAGTTCTTTTCTCCTAATTTTATGTTAAATTATAGCTAATATAAATCAGATATGAATCAAAAGGAGCATCATTTTGAACCATAATTAGCAGTCCTTTAAAAAAGGGTAATGACAAATGGTAATTGCAGTTATGAATGAGAACAATATTCTGAACAAGCTTTTACCATTTGTGTCTCATTTTTTCACCCACCCACACGCTTTGATGCATTATGCTTTTTTTTTCTATAATGAATTGATAGCTCTGTGTTCTGTCATGAAAGTTGCCAGCATGGCAGATTTACATTGGTAGGACTTATGTTTGTAAATCTGGCAAAAAAAGTCTTTTTTTCTTTTTTTACATGCTGATTGTGTGTACATAAAGCACTTCTGCAGCCTACACAAGGACATCTGCTAATGACATTGTCATAATGATCCACCCAGAGCTGATGGTTACTCTGTGAGTGACTGAGGTCCTACAGCACTGATACCAGAGTGGCAGAATTGCCTCAGCACTTCCTGATATTCATAGTGGTAATGGACAAACTACCCAAGCTTGATATTTGAACTTGCTCAGAATAGGCTTGATTTTTAAAACGTTCTTTCCTGGTTTGTAGTGGTACATGCATGCTGAACAATGTGTTTGCAGTGAACAAACAGTTGGCCTTGCAAAATTCAATCATTCACTCTCCACCTTCATTTCTTAATCTTAGCCAGATTTTCCAACAGTGTTCTATGCTACTCTGTTTTCTACTTTTTAATTTGAATTGCCTGTGACTATCAACATGTGATGTTTTGGTTTGCGATAAATTTCCTCCTGAACTCCAGCGTAGGCTCTTTCTCTTTCTTCTTCTTCTGCCTCTGTCATTGGAATATAAACTTGGATTATAGCTATATTGATAGGTTTTCTCTGAAATCTTAGAGATATTATTTCGTCAGACTTTGCATTAGATTCTTGGATTGCTTTTGCTACATCTCTCCTCACTTCTAATGCAACCCAATTTCTTCTTAGATTTTCAATTCCTGAGTAAAACATTGCGTAATTGTCTGACTGAATATCCTATTCCTGTCCACTTTAGCTCACTCATCCTAAATTCATCTCAAGCACATTCTTCAAGAAACCAGAGAGTTAGCTGTATACATGGACATCACTTGATCATCTGATGTCCAGTGTAGAAATCAAGTAGACTACATAATCAGAAGCAGAAGATAGAAAGGCTCCATTCTCTCTATAAAAATAAGAGCAGGCACTGCTGGTATCAAAAATTAAAGGAAAGCTAGAGAAGAGCACTAAAGCAATCCATCATACCAAAATACAACATGAAGAACATTCTCATAGAATTTAAAGATGTAAAAAAAAATAGATTTGCACTATTAAGCCTAATTGACCAGGAGCCAGAAAAACTTTGGACTGAAGCCAGGGAGGAATGCAAAGAGACACTATTTGCAACCAAAAAGAAAAAGAAACCTTAGCAGATGACAGATGAAACTCTTCAAGCAGTTAGTATCTGAATTACCATCTCTTATATGAGTCTGGCAGAAATTTAAGATATTCAGAGAAAGCCCCCTGTTGTGAGTCTTAACATCTCCTGAAGTTAGATTTGTGGGTACACGTAACAGAACTTTCTCTGTAGCAGCACCTTAACTGTGGTACGCCCTACTCAAGGAGGTTAGGTTGGCCCAATCTCCTTTGAGCTTCCAGAGGACAGCCAGAACAAAGCTGTTCTACATGGCATTCAGTGTTTGAAACTGCTGTTTTAACTGTTTTAAAACTGAATTCTATAATTGTTTTTAGACTGCCTTTAAGTGTTTTAAATGAGTATTTAATGTGGTTTTTTTAAACATGTTTATCTTTGTATTGTATTACTTGATTTTTGTTGTTCATCACCTTGTGAACACTTATTGGGTGGGAGGCAATACAGAAATGCTGTAAATAATAAATAAATGATGAACAAAAAGTAAAAGTAAAAGATTACAGAAATAGGTCCAGAGCCTGAATGCAACTTTTCAGTGACTTGTAAAAGATGGGGAGATAGAAGGGGAGAAGATAATTTTTTTGTACTGAAGGAAACTTTGTAATAGAATTATGACTGATTGGTACAGAACCAGGGTATCACTCTATGTGGTTCAATATTACCTACACTGGTTTGCAGAAGTTCTCCAGATTTCAGAAGTCTTTCCTAGACATATTTTGAGTTGCCAGGGATTGAAACAGAGACTTTGTATACAATGTGCTGCATTACAGCCATGTTTTCATGATTTAAGAAAACACTTATTCACTTCTGAAGTTACAGTTTTAGTGTAGGATAGCATGGATTTGTTACAACATACTGTTACAAGGGTTTGAAAGTAAATTTTTCTTATTAGATGTTCATGTAGTCTTAATCTTATACTTAGAGCTTGCTGCTTTGGGAGCTGAAGAATGGAATCCTTGGGAAGTTGATGAAAAAAATGATTTGCAGCAGAAGTCTGCAAATAACCTTCACTTGTTTAAAAAGATAGAACAAGAGGAACAAATAGACCTCAGGGTACAAATCTGGGGGAAAGCTGCTATTGGTAAGTACGTTAATATTTTGATTGCTATGGCCTAATATCATTGCTTTCTGTGCAGTCCTAAAAATTTCTCCTGTGAAATCTTGTTGTAGTCAAAGGATTGACTTCCTAGTAAGTATATTTAGTGTTGTAGAATTTAGTTTGAAGTAAGTCCTATTAGCAGCCATTGGATTTGCTTGTGAGATGTTGGGCACATCACACACTCTCAGCCCCAGAAAACCCTGTGATAGGTTTGCCTTACAGTTGCCGTAAGTTGGAAACAACTTGAAGGCACACAACAACAAGAAGACATGAGTAGGCCCAGAATGTGTTTTTTTAAATATATATGTTGCTATAAAATAGAGCATGAAATTACCTGACAGCTTCTGTGACACTTGACTGTTTCAGTAATATGGATTTGATATATTCATTTGAATATGCACACTTGTTAGATATTATTAAGCATTTATGAATGATTCTTGTGAAAAGCAGTGTGAGTGCAGCTGTGCCCCAAATTGCATGTCTTGTACAAATTCTCATAATGGGAGCTTGGTGGTCCTTTTTAATTCTATTGGAGCCAGCCAAGAAGCAGAGAAGATTCTCAGTCCTTTTGATTTCCATGCAATTTCCATTCTCTTTCCATTTTCCTTGCGCTTTCATATGTGTGTGTGTCTCCTCAGAAATAAGTTTTGTTACCCTCTCAGTGGGTAAAATTGGAAACAGTGGGCCAAGAAAAGATTTGGGTATGTTTTTCCACAGACCTGTGTCTGCTCTCAAAATTGCCCCCTATTCTGAAATATTTTTCTTGTTCAAAAAGTGCTACAGGTATTATGGTATGCATTGATGGATAATTTGTGCCCATCTGTGTAAAACTTAGCACATTACTTCCTGCTGTGCATCCCTGATGTGTGAAGAGAACAGACATTATTACTTAATGTGAAAGTAGCGCAGAGTTCTTCTGCTGTTATTTCCCCTAATTCTTAACATTCATTATGTACATATGTTAGAAGCTGTAACACTTGCATCATAGAAAAAAGGAGGCATTATTCCCTCTGACATAATGGAGAAACATAAAAAGCATCCTACTCTTGTAATCTCATAAACTTTTCAAGGGGTTTCAAATCCCTTTCAGGGTTTATGGGAGCATTATGCAGGTGAGAGAAATCCTTCAGGATTTTCAGTGGTCTTGTTTACCTTCTGAATTTCATCCCTTGATTGTATAAGGGCCTTTTAGGCTCTTTGTTTTTCTTCTCATTTAATTCTCATTTATTATTCTCATTTAATCTTCATTTTCTTCATTGTTTTACTTTCTTATAAATCCTTGTTTGCTTTGATACCAGCTAACAGCTTGTTGCTTTCTTGGAATATGTCTGCTTTGCTGGTCTTATCTAGCTACATCTTTCTCTTATTTTTCTTTAAAGTTACAGGCTGTAGGCATCCAGATGTGTCCCTAATTATGACATTATAAATGGTGTTTTTATAGGCCTTTACCTGTGGCAACATATCTTTGAAGGTCTGCTTGAGCCTGCAGATGTTTCAGCTCAGTGGAGAGAAGGCAGCATAAAAACAGGAAGTTCATTCTTCAGGTACTAATTGTATGATGCCTCTTGTCATTTTAGTACAGCATTATTTCATAGTCTAGTATCATAACTATGCCAGGATTGGAAGTAATGATAAACTCCGATGAATTAAAAATAGAAGCAAAAGCTTCTGATCTCCTTGTGGTTCCACCAGAGGGTGTGTGAACTCAAGGTTGTATTTTCCGTACATCTGAACTATCAGATGTACTGGAACAAGAAAAGAGCTGGAGCACGAAACCAGAGTGAGAAAAGAGTCAGAGTAGGTGGCTTCTTATTTCTCTAGGTATGATCAAAGCAAAGCTCAAGAAAGTCAGTACTCTTTATTCTCCAGCTGCAAGAATTCCCCAGCTGAGATAGACGGTGGCTATGCTATTATGGGAATTGTAATCTCAAAAAGTGTTTTTCTCACAAGCTCTGGGCAATTCATGTGCTGCATGTGGCCATTGTAGTGTCTCTCACACAATCTGCTGAAGACCTTCTGAAATTTCCCCCTCCCATTCTCTCCTATCACATCCTTTACTGATTTTTGCCTTGGGGAAAAACTATCAGTAACACTATCAGAGCTGCTGCACCTGCTGGCATTCCGCCTAGGTTCTGTAACCAGCCTGCATACAGTCAGCCTTCTTGGATGGAGCTACAGATATACACAAAACCTACAAGACATTCCGGGTGCCAGTAGCCCATAATTCAAAGACTTGCCTCACTCCACAGTGGGTAGATGGGGGACCAACACACACATGGATCACAAGCCACTGGTTGTGCCAGATAGAGCAGCTCCTTAGCATCCGGTTAAGATAAGTTTGGGGAGATGCTGTAATACTGTAATAATAGTGATGAAGATGATGATGATACACTAAATTCTCTATGTACAATCTTCTGAGTGCAACTGCTAAGAGTTCCTGCTGCAGTATTTTTCAAGTTTTAAGAAGCCAGGTTTCTTCTGCTCTTCTGAGAAGACTCAGTTTAAAAATCAGACCTCATAGACAATTAACCAAAATTCAAAATGGATTTAATATTAGAGAGATTTAAGACAAAGGAGGAAGAATAGTAAAACTCATCTTTAATAATCCTACTCATTTGATGGCAAAAATTTACAAGATCTTACTATTGAGAGATAGCGAAAAGGAAACAATCAAAGAATCAATGGTGAAATAGTCACAAACTTTTACACTATATAGTTGGAATATTGGGAGTTAAGCTGGAAGCAGACTCAAGAATTTACTGCAGTACAAAATCTAAGAGAAAAGCATCTAAAGATGTTTCATAGATGGTACTTGGTGCCAGAAAAGCTCAATAAGATTTACAAAACAGGAACTGGAAAAGGCTGGAAGTGTTTGGAAAAGACAGGAACACTGTATCTGTCATGTCAGAAAATGAAAAAATATTGGGCTGGAATTCATAACGTAACATCAGAAATCTTTCAGTTAAAATTTTCCATGTGTCCAAAACTCTATTTGCTAAACGTGACACATGAACTACAAGCCAACTTCTCAAGAAAATACTGGAGGGTCTTGTTATATATTATAACAACAGCTAGAATCATCTTTGCTAAAGATTGGAAATGTAAAGAAAAGCCAGATGTAAAGGAGTGGTTCCATGAGCTATTAGAAATGAAAATGCTGGATATTTTAATGCATAGACTCAAGGGAACATCTGGGACAGAGGCAAAGAGGAATGGGCTCTTTTACTATCTTTTGCATAAGCATAGGATAAAGTAGTTTTCCAAATATGATTTAATGTAAATAAATTATGGAATGGTCGGAGAGTAAATTGAACTATTAACAGCATTTTAGAAACTCTAGAATCGTAAAGTTAACAGTTCAGCCAACTGGATGACAAAAGTGAGTGGAAAATGAGATTTAAAGGAGTGCAGCAGGAAGGGTCACGATGAGAAAGTGTAGAAGTACATTGTTAACAATAAGTTTGCTGTATCTAAAAAAGGAAAAGTAACTTGGAAGAAACTTGGAGAATTTTCTTTTTGAAAAGATACTATTTTATGTATTTTTTTTTATAATAAGACATGTAATTTTTGATTATGTCCATTATGTATATTTATGTTTCACCTCATTTCATTTATATGAAGATACATTTCTATGTACAGTGAGCCCTCCACATTTGCGAGTTTCACTTTTGTGGATGTGATTGTTCACGGATTATTTGCTGTCACCTCTGCTGCCTTCCTCTGCCATTTTTAATAGGTCCTGCAAGCCTCATGAGACTGAGAAATTGCAAATGAGGCTTGTAAGTCCCTCTTAAAAATGGTGTGGGGCAGCAGTGGAAGTAAGTAATTAAGTCCCAACAGCCACCCACTTCTGCCTTGTGAAGGAACCCTGAAGCCTCAACGGAATCCATGGTGGGTTGAATATGCTGATCATACTTCTTTTGTTTTAATTTTTTTCACTTTCACAGGGATCCTCTGCCCCTAACCCTAGTGAATGTGGAGGGATTACTGTACTACTTACATATATATTTCTATATACTATTCTTATTATAAGAATTAAATTTTTTAAAAAATCAGACTTCATAATGTGAGAGAAGAGAGCCAATGTGGTATAATATTTTGAGCATTGGACTGCAACCAGGGTTCAAATCCCTGCTCAGCCATGGAAACCTAGTTGGTTGATCTTGGGCAAGTCACATATTCACAGTCTCAAAGGAATGCAAAGGCAAACCACCTCTGAATAGAAAATCCCAAGATGGGTTTGCCTTAGGGTCACCATAAGTCGGAAACAGCTTGAAGGAACAGAACAACAACGATATGAGGCAGATTGCAGGAAAGGACAGGTTTCATGGCTGCTGGGCACCAGGAGTGAGATAGAGGAAGTCTCTGTGTGTGTCCTGCCAGCCCCCGTTAGTCCACCTAATAAAGTCCTCTTTTCACTATAGATACATTGATCTGTTTCTCTGTAGCATATCATTCTTGTTTGTTTGTTTTTTTCAAAGAAACATTTTATTTCGCTTGTGGGCCTTACTTTGCAAATCTATCTGCAAGAACATGTTCTTCTGTTAAGACTATATAGTGAAAACTGTAACCTGTTTTCATTTTACACCTTTAAATGGAGCATATCTTTACTTATTAAAGAGCATGTGTAGACATTTAGTAATTCTCAGAAGAAATTAATGTTATGGAAACTATATAAATGGTATTGTATAAATATTGATATGTGCCTTGAGAAATATTGCAATGATTAATCCCTTAATCATGATGTAGCATTTGTAATGCTCAAAGTACTTTTAGTCTTCATTTTGTTCAAATTTTCAATACCTTGTAAGACAAATTGCTGGTTTTTTTTTCTTGTATGGGATGAGGAACTAAGGTGGCAAAATAGCGATGATATGGTACAGCAGGGATTTCAATTAAAATATTCACAGCCTTAAGTTTTGTACCATACTTAGTTGAGAAAGAGGAAAGCTCCACAAACATCTAGAATTATTTTGAGTTATTAACAAGTCTGTACATACTCATTCTGAGCTAAGCCCTATTAATTTCAATGACTTAGTTCTAGTTTGGGGTACAAAGGACTGTAGTATAAAATTACAATAAATACTTCTGTTCATGGTTATGCCAGTAAGTAAGAAACAGTTTGTTTTATTGTTACAAGTTGGCAAGTAACAGAAACCAACTGTTCAGTGGTAGCCCTCATCTCAAACTCATTCTCTAAGGAAATGTGCCAAGTGGACTTCTCCCTTATTTTTAGGAAGGTTCTCCTGATCTAGAAAGAGCTTTTTTTAATAATTTATTGCTTTGTTTTTCTTAAATTCCTGTTTTATATTGATATGTTCTTTTTATAGAAATCATTAAATTGACTTTGTACTATTTTTAAGTTGTATTATATTGTTTTAGTAAATCTGTGCAAGCAAAGGTTAAGAAACTATACTGGAAACACTTAAGTTATCTGGTTTTTATAAGAATGTACTATTTATAGAAAAAAGGTTTTTCAGTTGCACATTTTGACTAATCTAAAATGATGAGTTGCCTTCATTTATAATCCACAAGGGAGAAAAGATACTGGAAAGATAATCTTAACTAAAAGGCTTAACTTTTGCTCTTTTTTTTCTTTCATTTAAAAAGCCAACAAGTTAACTCATAAATTACATATACAAACAGTCTGGTGTGCATGTTTTGGTTTGCAGTTTTACAATACAGTAGACAAAATTTTGATTGAATTCTTTATTGATATATAGTGGAATATTTTCAAAGAATTATTGGTTAACAAAGAATTCAGAGTGAAGAGATGTCTTTTAGTAGAAAAATTCCATCCTCCTAAGTTGTATCACATAATAATTACTTTAAGAATTATATTTTTGCAGTTGTAACCTAGCCGTTTATTATTTATTCATAAATGTTCCACAGCTCTCCTTTTTACTTGTTACTGTTGTAATTACAGGAAAGTAACAGCAGCCTATAAAAGTATGCTCTTAGTTTTATATAAGTACAGATGGATATTGTGTAACTGGTGGGATGGAAATAAGCTGTCATTATAAGGATTTGTTGCATAGATTCTAGTGCTTTTATGAAATTCTTTCACCTATGGAGGGAGCAGTCTCCACATGTGCAAATGTAAGGATCTTCACTCAACTGAAGCCAGCTGGGTGAAAGAAGACACAGAATTCTAGATGAAAGAGAGAGGAAGGGGCAAAGATACAGAAAATATAGCTTCAGAAAGCGTTGTCTCATATAAGATTTGGGAAGTTCTTTTCCAAAGTTATTTCAGATAAAGCATTTTCCATACTCTTGTTCTTATTTAAATCTGCCACATTATGGCAATTGATTAAAACTACTTTACAAGATAAGTGTGTATTATTATCAACAGAACAAACAGAATTATAAATTGCCACTGCTGGAGGTTCTAACATGGTGGTGCAGAAATCTCCATCTGTGGTCTGCCATAATGATCCAGTGCCCTGGAAAACAGAGTATTTTGGGGACATGTTGGTACAGTCTGTCTGCAGAATACTCATAGTTCTCATTCCCAAGACTTGCCCAGATGCAAGTTCCTAAACAGTAGTAGCTCTGCAACTGGCAGAGTCAATTCATTTCCAGTCAATTGTGTGGGAGGGAAAGAAGGAAAAATAATAGCATTGGGGGGAAAAAGTTGCCACCCTCACATTCCACCTAGTCATAGTCAATTAGGAAGACTTCAACCATGGCATGAAACCTACCAAGAAATCCCTTCCCTCATTAGGATTGCTCTGTAGTATCACACCTCAGAATAAGTACCATTAAATTCAGTGGGAGATACTTATGAGTCAATATGCATAGAATTGCACTTTATGCATTTAATGCCTTTGTTTCTGCCTGACTTTATCACAGCTGGAAAAGCAAGCAGTTAGCTAAGTAGAAAATACGAAAGAAATTGTATTTTAACACACACCAGCTGACCACAGAAGTTTAGCGGTTAGTTTTATTGAGCAACATGTGTGTGTGTGTGGTTTGTTTGTTTGTGTTTGTTTATTTCAGTATTTGCACTTTACATTTTGATCTCTAGATCTACAAAGTTGTCAACAGGAAATGTTATAGTTATAATATGCAATAAAGGAGAATCACTCTTCACCAACAAATTACAACAGCGAAGCAGTAGGATCAATAAAAACACCAGAAGCATTAAGAAAAAGCCAGACTCAGCAAATCCTAAAAGTTTATATGAAAAAAAAAAACATTGCTTAGTGCCAAATGATTACTAATAATGAAACAAGGAAAGCCTTTCCCTACCAAGAAGGATTTTCACCAATTTTCATGCCCTTTTTGGAAAAGCCTTTTCTGAGAGGCCACAGATCATAGGAGGAAGCAGAACAGAAACTTCAAGGGAAATCTTAATTTTATGTGGGAAAATGTAATCATTCCATCATCCTGAGCCCAGACTGTTGAGGGAGTTGAAGGCTACATCTAGTGCTTAGAGATGGGCCTAAGACCCAGGTGAAAGCTGGTAAACCTGCTAGCTGAGATTGAGTTGTTTAACTCTGTGTGTGTGTGTGTGTGTGTACACATTCAAGTTGCTTGTCAACTTACAGTGAGCCCATGAATTTCATAGGGTTTTCTTAGGCAAGGAATGCTCAGAGGTGGCTTTCCCAATTTCTTCTCCTGAAATATAACCTACAGCACTTAGTATTCATTGGCAGTATCCCATCCAAGTTCTCGTACTAATCAGAACTGACCCTTCTTAGCTTCCAAGATCAGGTGGGTTCTGATGCCTTTAGGATAGTCAGGCAGTTGTGTAACTATGCTAGCATAATTACATATATTGGTGTAGACTGTAATGATAGCAGAAGCTGGAGTGAAAAGGAATGTTTTCCAAGCCAGCAGTTTTTTATAACAGCACTTTTAGTTCCAAGAACACCCTTAACTATGCCCCTTCCCAAATCCAGTATTAGTAAGAGGCCAGATTCCATTTGGTGGCATACCCCCATGCAGTTAACTTTAGGAACTTTATAGAAGAAGGTATTGAGTACTACATTCTGGAAGAACTCCCCTCCTCCCTAAACTAGACAACTTCTCAGCAGTGTTGCAGCTCTCAATGGAAATTTTGTCAGCAAGGGGGCCTAAGCAGTATCTGACTGCAGTGCTGCAGTTGGAAGAAAAGAGAAAGTGTCACGGAGAAGATGTCACTCAGAGGGTGATGTCTGCTGTCTTTCTTTAGTTCCAGAACTGCAGCAGGATGACTCCCTCTGGGTGATGACAGATTTCTTTCTCTTTCTTTCTTTCTTTCTTTCTTTCTTTCTTTCTTTCTTTCTTTCTTTCTTTCTTTCTTTCCTCCCTTCCTTTTTCTCTCTTGGCTGCACAACTGCAACCAGATGCTAGGCAGATTCCCCAGGCTGTCCAACTACTAAATGGCTGTGGTAGGCAGATGATGTACTAAGAAGTTGCCTTGTACAGTGGGGCAACAGAGAAGCTGTGTGAAAATACATTTACAAAGATTTACATTGTGTACATCATCTACAATTGCAGCCATAGGCTGCTTAGAGGACCAACAGCCTTATTTTCTCAGTGATTACCACAAAGCATCTGCCTTCCTTTTTCCGCAGTAATGTGCAATCTGGGTATCCTAGCATCATAGAGCAATAACATTCCAGCCATTATATGTTCCACATGGTCTACCCTTGTTAACACACGATGGACACACTCTGACCCAGTAGTACTTTCTGAATGGTATTCTGAACGGTATTCAGTAGTCCCATATCATGCATGAAGATACTGTAGTCTTGATGCCATTAAGGTATTAATTACTATGGTTTAGAAAAGGGTGCAACTAAGAGTCAAATCTAAACTAGTAGAAAGCATTTCTGGGCCAAAGGGCATCTTTGAAAAATGCACAATCAAAATCAGTCATAAGACAGAGTACAGTGGCATTCCACAGGGCTGTCCACCTATTCCAGGAAATGTGCAACTCCAGTCACTTCCATCTCAGTTCATTTGTCATCACCTAGTACCTCACTGTTTGTAGACCCATGATTAGAGCTTCAGCCACCTAAGATTGGACTGAAAGTGAAACATTTTGAGTCATCAGCATGCTATGGACAACCACACAAATAGAACAGTTTTCACTTTGACTCTTCAATATCCCCATGAAGCTTCTGCCAGATGGGTATTTGGAAAAATGAAAGACTAGAATGTTACAGTCCACCCCACTCAAGCTGGGCTAGTTAAGACATAGGCTGTTGGCTTCTGCATTGACCCCAGGCTTCTAAAAAGGGCTATAGTGAAGCAGAATGAACTGCTAGGAGAAGAAAGGAGATTTGTCGGATTTGTAGCCGAAGGAAGTGGGGGATTACAGTAATGGAAGGTGCAGTGCTGATGGGCTAATGGGACTCATGGTTCAACCATGTCTGGAGAGCCAGGTGATACCCACTTATAGAGGAACGGAAAATGACATTTATTTGTAGTTAAGATTTCTTAGCACCAACTCAACTCCGTATAAAAACCAACAGACTAAGCTTATGAAGGAAGATGAGATGCTTGGTGGTCTATGGCAAGCCTTAAGGCTATTTCCTCTGATATTACAAACACAGGACAAAGGAGCAGCTAGAGGAAATAGAAAGGAGGGCTGGGTAACTCCTACATAAAGAGCTATTAAATTCTGGCAGAAGAAAATACATAAACAATACTGTTAGTAAGTATCAGTTTGAGAAATGCTACCCATGTCAAAATTCTTGACCTTATTTTGAACATTCGTAATCAAGTTTCCCATCTTCACTAACTGTACGGTGTAGTCCTTGATCTCCAAATTAAAAAGTTGGTATTTCTCCTGTTTCCCCCTTTGGGAATTTATCAGACAAACATTGAATGAAATGGTCTGATTCAGAATTCCTGTAAAATATGTACATTAAAATATTACTCATTCTCCTGGTGAATCTGTGATAGCTTCTCCTAGATGGTGCTCTCTGGATGTTGTGGACAAAAGTTCTCATCAGCCCCAGCTAACATGGCCAGTAGTGTACAGTCATGGAAAGTGGAGTCCAAAATCTGGGGAGTACCAGGAAGACTGGTCTTTGGAACAGTTTTCCCAAGTCAGAACAATCTGAATTTAATCATTATGACTTACTCTGATTCCATCCTACATTTTCAGTTAATTTTTTAGTTTTACATTGCATTTTGTTCTGAGTTCAACTTAAATTTTAATGATGCAGTCCATTCCAAGCAATTAAAATGTGCTGCAAAATACATACTGGGAGCATTTTAGCCTATCATGTTGCTGCCCAACTTCTCTTAAGTTCAATGTTTTGTTTCAGCCAGCCTCCACTGAAATAAAAGGCGCTTCTGCAGTTTAAGTGCTTGTTTAAGTGCTTGTTGTGATAAAGAAGACATTACATCAACACAAATTTTGTACTAAAGCATGTAGTAACCTGCAGTGCTGTTGCGAGGCATGGTTGTCAGCAGCTAGTAAATCTTACCCTATGTCTCTAATGTTGGTGCAGAAAGTTCAAAGTCAGGACATTAAGACCTGACATTAACAGATTACACAGGACAAAGCCTTAGTATCATTTAGAGAAGTTACACACAGCTTTTACCTTTCACAAATTTTAAATAAAAGCAATACTGAGCATCAGCAAGACAGCATAACAACTGTTATTTTAGATGCTTATATTAGAGAGCTAGTATGATGGTGTGGTTTGAGTGTTGAACTGTGGAAGACAAGAGTTTGAATTCCCACTTGGCCGTGGAAACTCATTGGGTGACCTTGGGCAATTATCCTCAGAGGAAGGCATCTTATCCTCAGAGGAAGGCAGTGGCAAATCCTCTCCGAGCCCATCTTGCTAAAAAAAAACCTATGATGGGTTCACCTTTGGGTCACCATAAATTGGAAGTGACATGAGGGCACTCAACAACAATCTGCTCTATTATATGGGTGTTGTTTTATAATAACAGCAAAATTTTATATGCTTGTGCTTTGTGATTCACAGCTTCATCACAGGTCCAGCTGTAGTCCCTGGCTACTTTTCCGTAGAAGCTGACAATGTGGTTTTAGTGCTGAATGGCAGGGAAGAAGGAAAGATCTCCTACGCCACCCAGTGGCTGCATTATGCACAGACATTAATACAAACTCGGAAGCTGCAGCATGTTGCTGTTGTGTTGCTTGGAAGTGAACAGTGTAGAAATGAATGGATTTATCCTTACTTAAAAAACTATGGAGGGTTTGTGGATCTCCTCTTTGTAATATATGACAGTCTCTTAGTGAATGAAGAAAATGTTTTCCAGTGGCCTTTGGGAGTAGCTACGTAAGTATTGAAAACCATCAGGGGAATGCTTTAAACTTGAATGTTAATTAATATTAATTAAGAAAGAATGCACTTTGAATATATAAAGCTTTGTGGAATTGTTGTTCTGCTGTGTTATGCAACCAGTGCTTTACTGCAATAATGCTATCCTACAGTAATTTTTTTTACTATAGTAATACATTTACAGGGTTTTACATTTTCAATTTAAACATTTTCCTAGCTAAACTTCAGTATTATATTCATATTTAATAAGTAAGCTCTATTGACTATAGTGGGGCTTACTTCTAATCCAATACATATATGATACAAACCAATACGTATAGGATTATACAGCAAGTTTAATCTTCACAGGTTACATTTAATTACATTTAATATATACTGATGATATAGGCAGGATATAAATATTTTAATAAAAATGCAGGTATTTATGTAAAATTTAAGGAAACCAGTTGGAGTTTTAGCAAACATAGATAAAGAGGCCTGAATTACATTTCTGAGATATCTTAACAAAGATGGAAGTTGCATAACCATCAAAGTAACATAACGATCTTGACAGAACAGAACTACAGGACACATGGAAAGGAGTAAATTGTATAGAGTTTTCAGAGCCTTGTCTGTCTATTTCCCCATGCCAATGACATGGGACTTCTCCTGCCATTGCCATCCCTGTGTTTGCGTAGATGACACTGCCAGGAAAGTCTTGCTTTATAGCACAAAACTTTGCTGAGATCTTGAATTCTGTCTGGTCAGATTTAAAAACCCAGGAGGGTTTTTTATATAGAAGTATATGAGTGAACACTCCTCCACTTTAGACATCTCTGTGGAGAGTTGGTCCCAAAGGAGACACATGTTGTCTGAGCCAGAGCTTGCAGCCCCATTGTTCAAGTTTTACCCTATTGTGTAACACATGATAGGACTATGGTTTTTGTAGATGGTTGGGCCACAGTCCACCATGATTGTGAACTCTCTCCTATTGCTCAGGTAACATTGGAAACTCTCTGCTGAAATGGAGGGACCTCTGAGGAGGGGCCTCATTACCATACTGGAGTTTCCCACTGTTTGGAAGGGGATGTCGTCACAGGGTCTTGGTCTTTTGCTAGCACTAGAATAGCAGAAGAGGGGCACGCACTGCAGTGACTTTGATACTGTCACTGGATATCTAAAGCAAATATATGATTAAATGTGTACATGCATGCGTTGTTAGTGCATGCCTTTATGGGATCATCAGAAATGTCCTTTTTAAAGCTGACAAAACATTCTAGAGGGTTTTGGTAAAAAGGTTAAATGAAAAGAAGAATGGTAGAATGTGACGGTTCTACTGGGAGAATTATACTCAAGCCCAGTATTGTACAAGTTATAATTAACAGCTGCACAACTAGATGGGGGGGGCAAGTACATTAATTCTGTGATTGCATTACATAGAAAACATAAAAATTAAAGCCCAAAGATAAAGGAATTTAATTAATATGCCATTACTCATTAATTATCTATACAGATGAAAACATTCCATCGAGTGCCTTAATTGGGGAAATGCATGATGTCAACAGGTTTGTTTGTGAGAGAAAATTAGGGGTGTTCTACAATACCCAAATACCCAGCAGCAGAAGATATATGTTCACATGAGGTAGAATGTTTGTCTTAATTAGCTATCAGCCCTGTGTGTTTTAAAAAAATGGAAAACAGAAATCCATTGTTTACAACTCCTTGAGTCACAATGCTGTAAAATGTCTATCTTGTAGATAACTATTGTGGAAAGTGTGGCCTATGGGCTACGTGTGGCCCCCAGGCTATTTTTGGCCCCTCAGCATCCCAAATAAAATATATCTAGGGGAAAAGATTGCTAGACTTATCATGAGGGTGCAGGAGGGGTGTGCCACTTTAGACTCAGGAGGTGTCTTTTTCTAACCAGAAGGTAAACCAGAAATTCCTTCCTGATCAGAAAAAGAACACTCCAGACCTTGAAACAGCCTGAGGCAATATGGTCTGAGGGATAAGTTTCAGCTATTTTTTAAAAAATGATTTAAAGTTAAAAATTCAGGGGGTACAGCCCTCCAAGCTCCCCTTGGGGGACCAGTGCAATTCTACCAGCCCTTAGCAGTTGCTTGCCCCTCTTTTTCAGCCTAGTTCTATGCAAATTTGCAACCAAAAGTGACTTGGGAGACTAAAATGTATCATCTGTCTAGATGAATGTTAATCAACTAGGAAAGGATTACAGTTTTAAATTCTAGTAGCTTACTGCATTTTTTTCAAGGTGCCTTTTTTTTTTTAAAGTATAGTTTCAAAGGCATCATACCAAAACAGTGTCTCTTCATCCACACTGCCAAAGAGATGGATGTTGATCTGGAATGGAAAATTTTGGGAGGATGACAAAAAATGCATGGGAGAAAGTGTGGGACAGTTGGAGACAGGCTTGCATAATTGGAGGTGGAGATGAGTGAATAACAGTGCAATCCTGTGCATGCGTATCTAAGAATTCAGTATCATAGAATTCAGTGGGAGCCATGTAGGTAAATGTACATAGCAGCCTACAGATATGCTGGACTGCAACTCCCTTTGGCTACAGCCAGCAGCTAGTGTGTTATAGATTGGAGAAAGCAAGTGTATAGGATTACCTCTGTAGTGTGTATAGTGAAATGCTACTTATAATAAGTGTATTGATGCTGTTTGTTTGTTTAATTTCAGCTACAGGAATTTTCCTGTAATTGAACCAAACTGGCCTATGCTGCAAACACCAAGGTTGTACCAGTGCAATTTCTTAGGAACTGTTTATAAGAATTCAACACGTGAGATCCTAATGGAAGTTCTGAAACAAAATGGACTTGATAAGCTCTGTTGGATTTCAGCCAGAGAAGAGTAAGCTTTGTCACAACAAAAACTTTAAAAAATGAAAATAGTAGTGTTTCACTGTGTTGGCACTATGATATTCTGTTTAAAATAATGTTGCTGAGGATGGAATGGTTTTATGTTTATGCAAAGTATAGCCCCCTGCAAATATTGCTGAACTTCAGCTCCAAGAATCCCACACTATTAGTGATACTAACCATATCTGTTTAGAATTATAATTTGGAGTTTATCATTTGGAGGGTAAGTTTTGCCAAGTGCTAGTCCCAACTAGAACAGACTTATTGAATCAATGAGATTTCCATAAGTGTTGACTTACCATTCAGAAGTTAATTTAATCATAGAATCATGGAGTTGGAAGGGACTACATAGGGCATCTAGTCCAACCTCTGGCCATGCAGAAATATACAACTAAAGCATTCCCAGTCAGGTCTGCTGTATCTGGCACTAGCAACCAGATTGAGGCAAGTGCTGTTTTCTTGAAGTGCTGTGATTTGCATGTGTGTGTAGACAGAAACTCTGTCATTGTTCTCAATTTCAACACCAAGTTAGTACCCATACACTGAAGATATCCACTCCACCTCCAAGATGGCACCTATAGTACATTTTATTTATTTTGAATAGTTCTGTATCTCCTCGAGGCAGAGGCATATCTCCCCAAGGTGGGCCATGAAATAAAAGTGTTGGCACAAAAATTGCCTTTGGGACCCAGAATTCTATATGAGACTTTCTGTGTACACAAGTGGCCCTGAATTCTTACATATCATTGTGTCAAATACATTGTGAAAATTACTTATCTTACTCACATACATACACGCACACACATATATACATACATATATACACACAAGCACACACTCTGATTTCTTTTACTCATGTCTGATTTTATATTGCAATACATTTCATGGACATTACTTTTTCAGCTGTAAGAACAGGGCAAGATCTAATTGAACAATGTAATATATCTTCACAGGACCTGAATCAGTCTTTCTCATCAGTTTTCCTAAGTCCTTTGGTGAGATTAGATGATGACTTTGTGAAAACAATTTTTGGCTGCTTGTGTAAATTCCCTTTTACAAAACTCCATAGGGTGTCCTTTCTGCCTGTTGGCTTCCTCTCTTCAGAAAATAACTTTACTTCTTACCCATGCTCTTGAACCTTTTTTGAAAATAAAATCCACTTGCAGCAAAGCACGACATGCCATTCTAAAATAATTATTAGGTAGCAGACTAGAAATTGCTTGATAATCCAAGAGAAATATAGCTTAATGATTTTGTATAATACAAATATGTGCCATTCTTGGAAAAGTAGAGTGGGGGCACAATTGAGCTATAGGAGATATTTGGCAACAGCTGTTTTCCATAAAAAAGTATTTTATTAGCAAGTCACTTGAGTCTGAAATCCTACATGCCAAGTACAGTTTTGCCATTTTAATGATGCAGAGTAATATCTACTGTGCCACCCTATGTATTACTGTGTATTACTAAAAAATAATACTCAGAAGTAAGTCCCACTGTTTTCCATGGGGTGAATGGAAAAGCAGTCTTATTATAAAAATTAAATACTAAAAAATTATTATCATAATAATAGCATATAATGCAGGATAATGAGTAATAAATGAAACTTGTTTTACAAAAATGTTGAACAGAATGAATGTTAAAAAAATCTTGGGATTCCGCACAAAAATAAACCATTGACAACTCAGAAGGAACATTTGTTATCTGCCTAATGCACTCAATTTGAATAGAATTTCCTTAGATTGTAAGTATTCTTCTACATAAATATTTGAAAGTGGCTTGAAATATTCAGCTCTCAAGTTGTTAAGAGTTTTCTGCTACTGCTGCCACACTTCATGGTTATGCTGAAAGTATGCCTTTTGCCACTATGTTTTGTTCACTTCTGAAGAAATATTTTCATTCTCCTTTCTTCTTTCCTAGGTGGTGGCCTCAAGAAACTAATGAGAGCCTTCGAAATTATCAAGATGCATTGCTACAAAGTGATCTCACATTATGCCCAGTGGGAGTAAACACAGAATGCTACAGAATTTATGAGGCTTGTTCATTTGGTTCTGTTCCTGTAGTAGAAGATGTAATGACACCAGGCAATTGTGGAAATTCTTCTGTGTACCACAGTGCTCCACTGCAGTTACTGAAGACCATGGGTGCTCCCTTTATCTTTATTAAAAACTGGAAGGAACTTCCTGCTATTTTAGAAAAAGAACAAAATATGACCCTGCAACAGAAAATTCAAAGGAGGAAAAAACTTATGGAATGGTATCGTCAATTCAAAGTGCAAATGAAACAAAAATTTATCAATACATTGCAAAAATCATTTTTACATAAGGATATAGGAAGTTAATTATTACCTTTTATATACAAAAATGAGTAAAGTGTAATTTCTTGTGAACTTTCAGTGATATTTAAGATAAATTTTTAAAAAATGGTTTCTTGGAAGGCAGGACAAAAGGACAAAAACCCACCTTTAGCCTACCTCAGTAGGTAAGCACTGACATTCTCTTCACCCCTTCTTCAATGACTACCATGTAAAATACAGAGCATAGGAAAACGGTTCAAAAAGCAACTGTTGCATTTTCTGCCAAACCAGTGGTTTTGCTCACTCTCGAGGTAAACTGATTTGTTGCGGGCAGTGAGCATTACTGTTAACACAGTCATCACTCCACTTTTGGAGAGGTTAGGGACACAGGCCCCTTGTGAAAGTGGGAAAGCTCTGAATATCTCTGGGGAGCCCAAACCATATTTAACACATACAGAAAGTACCTGTATTATCAGGATGACTGGGCCCAGTATGCATATGTTCCCTTGCTCACTCGGGGGGGGGCACGGGGAGGAAAGGGGATGGGATAGGGGTGCAGAAGGAGAAACAGCAGGTGTTGTGGAAGTCTCCAGGGCAGAAGAAGAGAGCGCTACTGCTGTAAAAGCAGCTGCTACAGCCCCTTTCCACTTCCCTTGCCCTTCTGCTGCCGCTGCCATCCTACTTTACCATCTCCTCTCTCCTGCCCTCCCCTGCTCCTTCTCTCTGCCCCACAGGTCCATGTACTATCTGCTCTCCCTCTTCCCGTTTCCCTATCCCATCTCTTTCCCTACCCATCTTCCTGCATGTGCAGGTTATGTAAAAACTGGTATAATTTAGGATTCTACTGTAGTTACGAGTACAGTAATTTGTTACTTCAAAGCTCTACACTTGCTGAGCAGGACATTCCTGTCTATTCCCTTTAGCAGCAAAGGACTTCTGGTCAGTCTGGAAGACTGGTATGGGAAATATATACATTTTTTATGTATTTATGGGAAATAATAAATTTTGGGTGGAATATAGGGGTGCTGCTACAATAGGACAATGGCGTTCAATAATGAAATGGTGTTACTTTGACTGATTCTCCTGCCTACTGATTCCTGTGTCGTTTTTTTCTCTTATTTTACTGTGTTTTCCAATCCTGTGAAACAGATTTGAGGAGAAGGGTGAATATGTATTTTCAGGTAAATGTTCTCAGAACCACTGTGTACAGGTTCATTTGATTGCGGTCAAGCATATATATGAATGGTTTAGGGCAATATTTTTACAGTGCATTAGTTAGCAGTGCACTCATAACTGAAAAAGGTGACAGAAATAGGGTTTTAAGAAAAAAGCAGAAGACTCTTGCACCACCTAAATTGCCCTTGCACTGGCATAGGTGCTTTTTACTGGCTTAGCTCTAGAAACTAGAAGATGGATCTGCTGACACAACTGTGCTGCTGACTAAGATCATCCAGTAGAGAGCCAACCTATGTCACATCAAACGCAGTCAAGCTCGGGGACACGGCCATTATGCCAGCGCAAGTGAGCCTGGGGTGTGTGTGCACACATGTGAGCAAGAGAGTGCCTTCATGTTGCCTCCCATTAATTTCATAGGGTTTTCTTAAGCAAGGAATGCTTAGAGGTGGTTTTTCCAGTTCCTTTCTCTGAAATATAGCCTACAGCGGCTGGTATTCAGTGGCAGTCTCCCATCTAAGTACTAACCAGGGCGATCCTACTTAATTTCCCAGATCAAACAGGATCAAGTTTCTTTAGAGTGTTCCCTTTTCTTTTTTTTTTACTGAAGATACTTTTTAATGCTGCAATCCCAATTCTTTGTCAAATACAAAATTTAGTAGAAGACCTGAATGGTAATTTTATTCTATTGAACTAAAAAATGAGAATGTTAAAAAGGTAATAGTACCACAAGTACCAAGTTTAAGCATCTGTTAACATGTTCGTACATGCAAATATAATTTGGCACAGCATTCTGTCAGAACAATGCTGATGTATGTCTTTTTTGTTTTTACTGTGGAAGGGAGGAATTTCCTACCTCCCTTGGGCAATGACTCCCACCCCTTCAGAACTCATTTTCCTTCTATGCCTTCCCTCAACATGGCCATATGGTGGCCAGCAGAGAGCTGTGGATGGAGGATGTCATCTTCCAGGACAGCTGAAGAATGCAGAGGATGCCTCTAGCAATGAGAACACAACCATATGCTCTTCTGCCACACCCAACCTGCTCTCTCTTGGCCAGTATGTAGCCCTGCTGGGGAAACCACCACAGGGGGAAGGTGAGCTCTGTGGGAGGTGATGGAGAGAAGGGTGTTGTTCCATCTGGGTGGAACTTTATGCTTCATTCCCCTGATGCAGGATGGAGGTCTAGATATTTGGGCTGCTTGAACAAATCCAACTAAAATTTACTTTGATACAGTTATGACTGAATGATCATTTCCAGTGCAATGTTTGCATTAAGTCTCTTGAAAAATAAAACCACACCTTTCTCATCATTCAAAATACTTTGCATTAGTTGATTGAGATTCTTAAAACAGTTCTGCTGAATTCTGGTTAGCAAAAATAAGTTAGCACAATCATTTGTGTTGCCGACAGACTGGGCAGGGCTTGTTCCACTTCTTCAATTTTTTGGCGCACGTGAAGCATGACATAAGATGTCCTGTCCTTCCATGTACCTTGCAGCCATTTTTTGGCCGAGTTTGGCAGATGACACACGGTTCTACACTGGAGAGAGGCAGACTGGATTCTGGGCTTTTGTCTTTATCCTCAGTGTCTTCCTTCTCAGATTCTTTAGAGTCTTCTTGACTACTGCACAGCATACTGCTAGATGTAGATGGCTGAGAATATGCCTCACTTGCCTGAGACTCTAAGCTTTGCTCTGAATCCTCTGTTTCTTTATCATCATTTACTTTCCCTTTCTTGCAATCCGGAACATCAAAGCCATCCTCTTGATCTAGCACTGTGGTCTTTTCAGAGTCTAATGATGTGAAGTTTTCATGTTTGCTAATTTTAGACTTCTCGTTCTTATCAGGGAGCCAGTCCTCTCGAAGAGCCCAGCATCTTGGACAATGCCGTGGCAAGGGTGGGTTCATTTCATTGCATTTTGAGAATTTCCAATAATAATAATAATAATAATAATAATAATAATAATAATAATAATAATAATAATAATAATAATATATTATTATTATTATTATTATTATTATTATTATTTATTTCTATCCTGCCTCTCCACATGGATCGAGGCGGCGAACAACATGAAATACATTAAAAGACACTAAAAACATACCCAGTCCTCTCCACCCACCAACCCACCTAAACCAACCCCTTAAAACACGCAACAATTAACAGTCCATCAATTAACTATTAACAAAACAGCAAGACAATTGATGGGAGGCGACTGGAAATGCTAGTCTTGGAAGGCCTGTCGAAAGAGATCAGTCTTGACTGCTTTTTTAAAGCAGTCAAGACTAGTAATATGCTGGGTCTCCTCTGGCAGACCATTCCATAACTTGGGAGCAATAGAAGAAAAGGTCCTCTGGGTAAACGCAGCCAACCTATCAGCCGATGAAATTTCAGGATCATCATTAAATGAATCCACATACTGTCTTCAGTCTGATATATAGTTACTTGATCTTGCTGATCTTGCTGACTGACCATTACCAGGTTTTTTGGAAATCACATATAATTGCCTATGTTCTTTTACAGAATTTTTTTTTTTTCTGTGAAAAAAAAATGGCAGCGAGAGGCCTGGCTGCATAAGAAGACCTGAAATGGTGGTGCTTGAGATAAAATAGGGCCCCTGCAAAGACCCCTCCAGTGCTCTCTAAATGGAGCAAATGTGCAATAGCAAAATGGCCTCTACTACTGACCAAGTGACTGCGGGCACATCTGGCAGCAGTCACACAGATCAAGAAGCATTTGTCAAACCAAAACAATTGCTGCTGAAGCTTTTGAAGTTTGCTAGTACACAAAAAGATATTTTTACCATGAAGAAGATGCTATTCTATATTGATCAATATATTATGTGTAAACATCTGTATGATGAAAAACAGCAGCATATTGTCCACTGTGCAAATGATCTTTTGGGAGATCTCTTTGGAGTGCAGAATTTTTCTTTAGGGTGTTCCTAAGTAATTGGCAGAATTCCTGAACTGATAGAGGTTTGGATTCAGCACAACTTCAGCTGGTCTAAACCCTAATGTCTATTCAGCTTATCCGTAATCTTCTTCGTGAGGTAGGATTGTACTCTAAAATGTTAGATTTATCTACTTTTTTCTCATTTATTCCACAAAGAATCAAATATGATATATTTTTAAATCACTGTTGATTGTCTGTGAACATTAGGTATTTGACTTATGACCTCATATTTGTGTATGTCAGCCTCACAAAAGTCCTACATGAATGCCATCAAATTCACAGTAACAACTCTAAAATACAGATCCGTAGGAATTTTTGAGTTTTAAATGCACTCAAAATTATAGCATTGCTTTATATATCATACAGTCAGCCCTCCACATTTGCAAGTTTAACTTTTGCAGTTTTTATTATTCATGGATTATTTGCTGTCACCTCTGCTGCTTCCCTATGCCGCTTTTTAAAATAATTTTATTAAGTTTCACGAATAAAAAACATCATCTTAAATTGTACTTTTACATGAAATGTTTTTGTTCTTCCACTCTGATCTATTCACATATAAAAGTTATGCATCACAATTCTATGTTCATCTTACATGTTTGATCTTGCATTTCCCTCATCCACTCATGTTATGTTACAGTTATCCCTCTTTTATTTCAACCATAATTCAGACATTTTCAGTTGACAGTTCCCAGTAATTACCCATTACAATTTGCCATTCTGCTTTTATCTGGTCATCCAATTTGCCCTTTAATCTCTGAGAGACAATATCTGCATTTCTGTTTTCAATAAACCTCCCCCACCATTGTTCAATTGTGGGTATTTGCTGAGATTTCCACATTTTGGCATATTCTATTCGGGCTGTCATTATCGTATACAGTATTAATCTCCAATGTCTCTTAATACTAGTATTCTCAAGAACATTTGTCATGTTTAACAGATAAAATTCAGTGTTTTTTTTACAAATTGAACCTTCAGTATTTCCCACATCTTTTTATTTATTTCACTCCAATATTTCTTTGCCTTGGGACATGACCACCACATATGAAATATTGTTCTCACCTGTTTCTACATTTCCAACACATTCCCGTGCCTGTATTGTAAATCTTTTTTAACTTGTCTGGTATCATATACCATCTATGAAATAATTTGAAATAGTTCTCTTTAAGATTCTGTAAATTTCTGTGTCCTTCTCCAGCTCTGTTCCCATTCATCTAATCATTGCAGATTTCACAGTCTCCTCCTGTCTATCCTGTATTAAAATTTCTTGATATATATGGGCTAATAAATGAGGTGGATTATCAAAGATCCATTTAATCACTCCTGTCTTTTCTTTTAATTCTATTCCATAGGTTTTCAAGTCCATCTGAAATCTCTCATTTAACTGCCTATACGGAAACCAGTTTAGTGATAATCCTCCCTGTTCCAATTTTTCTCTTGATTTGATCTTATAAACATTTGTCATTGATTTCTCTAATATGTCTTCGTATCTCAGCCATTTCCTGATTCCACCCATCTTCCAAAGAAAGCTTCTTGAGGGGATACCCACATGGGTAGCTGCCTTATGTTTTTACTCTTATATTCATTCCATATTTTCAAAAGCGATTTCCTGATACAGTGATGCAAAAAATCTTTATCAATTTTTGCTTTATCATAGAACATATAGGCATGCCATCCCATCCTCAAGTCCGCTCCCTCCAGTGCAAGCATTCTTGTATCTTGTAAGTCAATCCAATCTTTTAACCATGTGAATGCCGCAGCTTTGTAATATAATTGAAAGTCTGGTACTCCCATTCCTCCTCAAGATATTTGGTCCGTCATAATATTCCATTTAATGCTTGGTTTTTTCCCTTGCCATATAAATTTAGTCAGGTCTTTCTTCCACTGTATGAAGGGTTTACTGTTTGTTATTATGGGGAGGTTTTGAAACAAAAAATTCATCTTTGGAAGTACATTCATTTTAATAGCTGCTATTCTCCCCATCAAAGACAATTTCATGGAAGTCTACCTTTCCAAACCTTTAGTTCTTCTTCGTGGTCTCTGTGCCTTCATACACTAGGAGCTTTAGCGCCTGCGCGGTACGTTCGGAAACTTCTAGAGCTTGTTCGCTTGGCGGGAACCCCTCCCCACGCCGGTACTGCGCATGCTCCTCCCGCCGAGCAACGGTCTCTCCTCAGTTCTTTCTCGTCCGCCGCCGCGTACGGAAGGTTCTTTAGTTTGTTCCTCTCACGTCGTGCTTGGCTTGCTGTTTTTTCACGGTTTTACAGACTTTCGGACTGTCTTTGACCTCTCTTCGGACTCCCCCTTCGGTTTTCGTCTTTTTTGGATTTCGGAGTTTGGCGTTTCTTCGTCTTATGTCCGCGCTCTTTAAGAAGTGCGTGTCCTGCGGCCGCAAGGTTGCCCTTAACGACGGCCATAAGGAGTGTCTCTTCTGTTTGGGCGAGTCCCACAATATCCGGACTTGCCAAATTTGTAGGGATTTTACTCCCCAAACTCTTCGCAACCGCTCCGCGAGACTCAAATCTTATTGTTGGGAGCAGTCTCTGCGGGCGATAGACGAGACCTCCACTTCCAAGATGGCCGACAAGAAGACGACCACGCCATCGACGGTATCGGCGGCTGCCGTCCGTCCACCTCGTCGGTATCGGGCTCGGTACCGGCGAAAACGCCGATCTCGGCGTTACCGAGGATCCCGAAGCTGTCGGCGGCTGCCAAGTCAGCTAAAGGATCCTCGACGGCGAGGAAGGCTGAGGCTCCCCTTACGGAGACGCCTGCAAAAAAGCGCCCTGCTCCGGACGGAGGCAAGGGCAAGGAGAAGGAGAAGAAGAAGAAGAAGAAGGAAAAGAAGCGCTCCCCGGCTGGGGACGCTCAACCTCCTACTCCTCCTCCTACTCAGCAGCCTTCCAAAGGGCGAGGCGAGTCCGTCGACCTCTCGGAGGATGAGATCGAGGACGTTCCCCAACAGCGCCCGGACTCGCCTGTGGCAGACCCTCCAACCCTGGTGGAGGAGCGCCACCGCCCTCTTAGCCGTCGCAGGTCGGCCGACCTGCAGCAGAGAGAGCCCTCTGCTTCTCCGGAGCGGCGTTCGACCTCCTTCAGGTCCCGGTCCCGCTCTTCCGAGCGTCCGGTGGCCTCGCCGCCTCCGAGGGAGACAAGAGAGGAACAACCTCGCTCATCTGCCTCCAGATACACCTCGGCGTCCTACGTGGCCAGGTACGCGAGGGAATCTGAGTGGAGAGAGCGCCCGGCCTCCTATCGGTCGCATTCGCCATCGTACCGGGATCGGTACCATCGTGGCCTGAGTCGCTGGGAGACCTTCCGGAGGTCCCGGTCACCTCGTCGACAGCGCGAATCGCGCTCGCCTAGAGGGGACGAGGCTCGGTACCGTCGACGCCGCGAAGGAGCCGGAGAGCGAGCGGCGAGAGGACTCACCGAGCTCGGAGTCGTACGACTCGAGTGCGGAGTCTGAGGTGTCTGAGGCGGCCTCCCAGGAGTCTCCTCCGTTGGGATTCGGGGACCCGATCCCAGATTCTGCTCCAGAGGACGTCCACCAGTTCTCTGCGATGCTGCTCCGCATGGCCACTACCCTCGGCCTTAAGATCGCCGATGCGGAGCCGGAGGATGACGATCCAGCCTTCTCCGTTTTCGAGGAGAAGCGACCTTCCACGGCCCCGCTGCCTCTCCTGCCCCGGGTATCCAGACTGGTGAAGGCCGCCTGGGATAGACCGGCCTCGGCTCAGCCGATACCGCAGGGGTTAGAACACCTCTACAGGGTGCAGAAGGATAACGCCGGTTATCTATTTAATCACCCTGCACCAAATTTCTGTGGTCTAAATCCGCGCAGACAAAAGGCCCCCGGCGGGGAACCCCACCACCCCGCCAAAAAAAGAGGGCAGGAAGTTGGACGCCTACGCAAGGAGGTTTTTATTCGGCTGCCTCCTTGCAGATCAGGCTGTCCAACCTCACTTCCTCCCCGGCATACCTGAAGAAGGTGCTCGATCGCCTGCAACCAGCGATGGGAAACTACCGGAGGACATCCGCCAAGCCTCCTCCGTGATCTTTAAAGGGGGCTATCTCCATCGCTCGGCACCAGATGGCCTCCTCCCGGCACGCAGTGGAGATCGCCTCCCGGGTCATGGCGGGACCCGTCGGCCTCCGCCGCCATGTTTGGCTTCGACCGGCCGACATCCAGGAGGACACCAGAAGGGAGGATTCAAGATCTCCCCTTCGACGGTGAAGGCCTTTTCAACCCCGTCCACAGACGAAGCTTTGGACAATCTCGTCAAGGCGAGACTACCGCAAAAAAGATTGGGCTGCAGCCGGCCACGCAGACCCGCAGGGCCTCCACCTTCCGACCATCCTGGCGACGATCTTCCACCTCGTCGTTCCAGCTTTGGGCCCCAAAGTCTGGACAGTCGAGACCGTCCTCCGGCTCATCGGCCAGACGCACGATTAGGCGGCGCCCGCCTTCGTCGAAGAAGTCCTCCTCCGAGACAAAGTCTCGGTTTTGACGTGCCTGGCAGGCCCCACCAATACCCACTCTTCAGCCTCCATCAGCGCTCGGAGACCGCCCCACTCTCGCTCGACACCTAGCGGAGTGGCAGTATGTCACTACGGACTCTTGGGTACTTTCCATCGTCCGTCTTGGCTCCGCCATCGAGTTTCTCAAATTTTCCTCCTCGCGGCGTTTATTACCCCACGCCGTCAGTCCGGCCCTCCTGGAAGAGATACAATCCCTCCTCCAGAAGGGGCGTTTCGAGCGGCTCCCGCAAGAGGCCAAGACCCCCGGCTTCTTCCCCCAGGTACTTCACGGTACCAAAACCCCACGGTACCCTCCGGCCGATCCTAGACCTAGAGGGGTGAACTACTACATCCGCCCCAAAAGGTTCAAGATGGTCACGATACCGTCGATCCTACCCTTCCTACATCGAGGGGACTGGTTCGCCTCCATCGATCTCCGAAACGTACTTCCATATCGCCATTCGCCCCCCAGCACAGACGGTACCTCCGTTTTCCCGCAGTCGACGACCCCTGTTACCAGTACAAGGTGCTGCCGTTCGGACTCTCGACTCCCCCAAAAGGGTCTTCACCAAGTGCATGGCCCCGGTGGATCCTCCCCGCAACAAAGGGCGCTTCCGTCTTCCCCTACCTCGACGATTGGCTGTTGGTGGCGTCCTGCAAACAGAGACTTTACCACGACGTCCACATGACGTTGTCACTCCTTAAAACCCCCCTTGGTCTACGAGTGAATCCGAAGAAGTCCCACCTCGAGCCGGCGAGGATCTTGGACTTCATCGGGGGGACGCTCCAAATCACCTCCGCCAAAGGGGGTACCTACCAGAGTCTCGAGCACAAAAACCTTTATCCGGGCCGCCGCTACGCTCGTACGGCCCCGACGTTATCTGCGAGAAGCGTCCAGCAGCTCTTGGGCTACATGGCTGCGACGGCCGCTGTGACATATCTCGCCAGGCTGAGAGCAAGACCTCTTCAACACTGGTTCGTCCGCATATTCGACCCCCTGCGAGACGATCAGACACTCCGACTGCAGCTGCCGGGAGACGTCCGTCATCCCTCCGATGGTGGCAGTCGCGACGCAATCTCATTTGGGGATGCCCCTTTTCCAAAAAAGCCGACACCGAAGGTGACGGTAACGACCGACGCCTCCCTTAAAGGATGGGGTGCCCACTGCGGCGATCTCAGAGTCCGCGACAGATGGACCGACGACGAGACCGCTCTCCATATCAACGCGCTGGAGCTGCTCGCCGTCTGGAAAGCCCTACGGGCGTTCCGCCATGCCGTGGCGGGGCGCACGGTCCTGATTCTGACGGACAACACCACCGCCGTCTGCTACATCAACAGACAAGGTGGGACTCATTCCATGACCCTGCTCGACATTGCGCTCGGCCTGTGGGAATGGTGCATTCGCCTGCACACGCATCCCGTGGCGGTTCACCTGGCCGGGCAGGAGAACACCACGGCAGACGCCCTCAGCAGGGACACCTCATCCCATCACGAATGGTCTCTCTCCGGAGAGGCGTTCAGACTGATTCGGGACCGCTGGGGCGAACCATCGATCGACCTCTTCGCGACCAGGGAAAACGCGAAGTGTCGCCGATTCTGTTCCAGAGCGGGCCACGATCGTGCCCCATCGGGGACGCTTCCAGTTTCCGTGGACCGGGGAACTCCTCTACGCGTTCCCGCCGTTCCCGCTGCTCGGCCGGACGATCGAAGATCCTCGCCGACCGAGCCGACGCGATCCTGGTAGCCCCGTACTGGCCGAGGCAACATTGGTTCGCACCCCTGCTACAAGCCGCGCGAGACGACCTGCTCCGGTTGCCACCGACACCGGACCTGCTCTCCCACTCCGGCGGCCGAGTCCTCCATCCGGACCTGCCACGCCTGGCCCTCCATGCCTGGAGGATATCGCACTAGACGATCCCGTGCTCGGTACCGTCCTCGTCGCGGCCAGGAAGGAATCCACCCGTCGCAACTATCAATACAAGTGGCGACGCTTCCTGACCTTCGCTAACGAGAGGAGTGAGCCGGTATCGCCCGCGGGGCTCTCGACCGTCCTGCACTTCCTCCTGCACCTCCGGCAACAGGGCCTGGCGTTTCCATCCCTGAAGGTGTATCTCTCCGCGATCGTGGCATACCAACCGCCACGATCTGCTGCCTCGGCCTTCTTCAGGAACGATACCGTTAAGCGGTTCATGAAAGGACTTCACCATCTCTACCCGCCGGTATCGCCGCCGCTACCGCCGTGGTCCCTCTCGCTGGTGCTCTCGCAGTTGACGAAGCCGCCCTTCGAGCCGATGGCGACCTCGGATGACAGGCTCTTGACAATGAAAACCGCCTTCCTGGTAGCGGTGACCTCAGCGAGGCGAGCGGGTGAGATCACAGCTCTTCGTTCCGATGAGCCCTTCACGGTCTTCCACAGGGACAAGGTGGTCCTGAGACCTGACATCTCGTTCCTGCCAAAGGTGGTGTCCAGTTTCCATCTCAACCAGGACATCATCCTGCCTGCCTTCTTCCCGAGCCCGACGACACCGTTGGAGGGGCCCCTCCACTCCCTGGACGTGCGTCGGGCATTGGCTTTCTACAAGGACAGGACTGCTTCCTTCCAAGACGCCGCATCTCTTTGTTTGCTATGGGCGACGTGGAGGGGAAACTCCCCCCAGCGCTTCTCCAAGGGGGTTAAGGACTATTGAACTGGCGTATGAGCCCGAGGAAGCCTCCGCCACCCTGTTTGACCCACTCCACCAGAGCTGTGGCTACTTCTGCGGGCCCTCCTGCGAGGAGTTGACCTGCATGAACTCTGCCGTGTGGCGACCTGGTCCCAACCATCGACCTTCGTGCGCCACAAAGGCTCACTGCCGGTCGCGCAGGATCCCCGGTTTGGACGTGAGGTGTTGGCTTCCGTGCTGAGGACCTGACCCGCCGTCCGCCCGGGGGAGCTACAACTCCGTTAAAGGCACAAAACCACAAGAAAAAAACAGGTTGCTTACCTGAAACTGTGGTTCTTCGAGTGGCTTGCCATCAAACACCCCCCCTTCCCCCCCCTTTTTCTAGGTCCCTGGGTTCAGGGCGGACGACGAACTGAGGAGAGACCGTTGCTGGGCGGGAGGAGCATGCGCAGTACCGGCGGGGGGAGGGGTTCCCGCCAAGCGAACAAGTTTAGAAGTTTCCAAACGTACCGCGCAGGCGCTAAAGCTCCTAGTGTATGATGGCACAGATGACCACTCGAAGAACCACAGTTACAGGTAAGCAACCTGTTCTTATCTCTTTCCATTTTTTCTCATAGTTTTTTTAAAAAGTTCATTGTTTCTTTTTGCTATCCAGACACCTAGATATTTTGCTTTTTGTACTTTTTAAATTTTTACAAGTGCTAGTTCCTTCTCCTCCTTATCTGTCATGTTTTTCATTAGCAAAACTTTTTTTTCTTTATTTATCTTAAATCCTAAAATTCCCCATTTTCATATTATTCCAATAAGATTTTGTATGCTTTTCTTAGGATCTTAAAAAGAGTACCAAATCATCAGCGAAAGCTTTAAGTTTGTATTAATATTTCTTGATTTGGACTCCTCTTATAACATTGTCTTCTCTTATATTGTTATTTAATATCTCCGTTGTCAATATAAATGACGGGGGGGACAGAGGACATCCCTGTCTTGTTCCTCATTAAATTAATCTGTTGGGTTCATTCCAAAAACCAATCAGTTTTTGCTTAATTTGCTTAATATAGAAAATTTATCTCCAGTTTGCATTTGTTTCATTACTGTCTTCAAAAGGCCAGCTAATCTTATCAAAAGCCTTATCTGCATCGACAAATTCATGGCCATTTTCTTTCATTGTGTTTTTGAATATTCAATTATATTCAATACTGTTCTTATTTATTTTTAAATATCTTTTTGGTATAAAACCATTTGATTTCATGAATAATTTTAGCCAAAGTCTTTTTAAGTCTAGTTGCAAGGATTGAAGCAAAGATCTTATAGTCTGTATTCAAAAGTGAGATTGGTCTGTAATTTTTGACATCTGTTAGGCTCTCCCTTCTTTAGGAATTAGCACCACATTTGCCTTTTTAGGTGTCTGGCCCCTTTTTTTATAATCTCATTTATTGTACTTTGCAATGGAATTGAAATCTCATGTTGAAGATTTTGTTATTTGCCGTGAAACCATCCGGCCCCAGAGCTTTATCATTCTTGAGGTTCCTATTCTTCCATTACTTCCATCATAGAAACTTTTATTCAAGATAATCTATGATCTTCAGAAAATTTTAATTTATTTGTTCTGTCCAAATATTTTTCCCAAATTCCCTGTTGTTTTTTCACTTTAGAAATCTTACTATCAGTTTCTCATAGTACTTATAAAATGTCTGTTTTATTCCTTCTTTTTTATAATTCTCTTTCTCTACTTTTTATCTCTGATATAATATTCTTAGTCTGTCTTTTTGCAACAGATTAGAGAAAAGCTTTGAAGGTTTATTTGCTTGCTCAAAGTAATTATTTTTTTCTCCAACTTGCTGTTCTGTTTCTTTCAATTAAGTTGATTCAGTTCAGCTTGGAGACTTTCATCTGTAAGTCTGATTTTCTCATAAAAAGGTCCTTTCCTCATCTGTTTCTCATTCCTTCACTTGTCCAATATTTGCTCTAGCTTTTCTCCTCTCTCCTAATTTCGGCAACCATCTGATACAGTTGCCTTGCATCACTGCTTTACTTGCATCCCATATAGTTCTCATCGTCAAGTCCGGTGTCATATTTTCACTGAAATAGTTGATCAACTCCTTCGTTCATTTATGTTTTCTCTTTATTGAAGACCTCATATTTAATCTCCGTGTCCTTTCCCTTTCCTTAACCCTCTTAAGAAGCAGTGGGTTTATTGAACATAGGTTCAGAAAAATGTCTGTAGCCTTCAACAATAACGATTTAGATACCAACGTCATATCAATTCTGGACATTGGTTTATGTCTATCTGAAAAAAAATATATCCTTCTAATTGTCCATTTTATACCTCCATACATCAAAGAGGTTCAAATCATCCATCATGTTGAAGAAGCTCTTAAGAGTTTTCCATTATTTTGGGAATAATTTCTTTCACCGATCTATCTGATTTTGGATTACAACTCCGTTGAAATCCCCCCTGACAGCAATGTAAAAGTTTCCAGTATCACTCATATATTTCTGTATCTCCTCATGTCTTTTGGGGAAAAAATTCTCCTTTACCCCGTTTGGGGCTAGATTCCAACTATCAGTATTTTGTCTTGTTTAGTTGTAATTTCAACGCCTAGATATCGACCATTGCTATCCTGAAAGACCTGATGAGCACCATATTTGTGTTCCCTATATTATCATTCCCCCCCTCTTTTTTTTCAATCATTACTGCATAACGGCTGCCTAATTTGGGTTAGAAAATATTCAAGTCTTAGTCCTAATTTGAGCTTCTTGTAAACATATTACATCCAAGTTTTGTTTTTCCAAATAATGAAATATTTGTCTTCTTTTATATTCAGAGTTAAATCATTTAATGTTCCAAGAGTATATCCTAAAGCCCGGTTTGTCCATTTTGTCCCTTTTATTAATAATGTTTATAGTTTTAAAATTAGCTTAATCTTTTGTTTGATTTCCCGCTAATTCACCTTCTTCCTGCTATTTTTCTTGTTGTGCTTCATCCTCATCGTTTTTTCTTGTGATTTCTCCTCTTCTTCTCCTGGGAGTTGTTCCTCTTCTTTTTCCCTTTCCCCCGGACTATCTTCTGAAAGTCTTTCTTCAATCTTTCCCTATTTCCTTTGCCTTATGTGGTGAATTGTTTTGTTCTGTTGTTTATAAGTGAAAAAAATCCCCCAATTTTCTCCCATCGATAATTAAAACTAACTTTACCAGGATTTTCCAATGACTTAAGCTTGTCCTTCTTTAAAAACTGAAACGGTATGTCTTTAAATATTCTCACATCTTTATCTTCAATCTTCAGTTGTCCATCGTAGCTTCTGTGGAATATTTTGTCTTATTACAGTCCTGGTAAATGTTTTAATAATATCTCTTGGAAGTTTCCCCTTTTCCCGGTCACTCTAGAAGTTACTCTGAACATTCTGTCTATGCACATTTCCAATTTCTCCTCCTCATGTCAATAAATTCTGAATGCTGGTAACATTTTCACATACAGATCTTCCCCCGTTTTTTCAGGGACTCCCCTAAAGCGAAGGCATCTTTCGCGATATCTCAGTTCCTGTGCAGTAATTTGGATTTCTTCTGCTTGGTGTTTGTCTTTCAACTCTGTGGCCTCTGCTTCCAGCTGTTTGACTTGTTGTTTTAATTCTTTAGTGTCTTTTTTCAATGTAGTTACTTTTTTAGTAAATTTTCTGTTTTTTCCCCCACTTTCCCATTTCATGCTTCATATCAGTTCTCATTTCCTTTTTTTCTCTTTTAAGTCTTTTCTGATATCTTCTCTGATATTTTTTTATCTCCTCCACATTTGCACCATGAAATTTGGTTTCTGTGGTATATCAGTTGATGACGTCTGGCAGTTTGAGTTGTTGTTACTGCAGCAGCTGCTCCTGTTTTTGACCTGGATTCCATTCTATTGACAATATCTTATTCCCCGGTTTTTTTTTTCCTTGTCAAATAAATTCTATTAATGTTATGTCTTATATCACATTCAACAAACTGTATCAGTATATTATTATTAAAATACTTGTATAAATGGCAGATGCAAGCAACTTAATGATATAAAATCTCTCTAAATAATAATTATTGAAATCAATACATATAATTATTCAAAATAGTATAAGTTAATAGCAAGTATTGTTAATATATAAGCTCTGTATATAAGGCTTATTAATATAACTATATAAGTGCTTACAGATGAATTATATACACGTTACTATATCATAAAATTAGGTTTTTTTCCATTTTAAAGTCCCGTGCCAGGCCCCTTCCCCCCCCCTCATGCCATTTTTAAAGGGACTGCAAGCTTTATGAGACTGAGAAACTGCAAACGAGGCTTGTAAGTCCCTCTTTTAAAAAGGGTGAGCCAGCAGTGGAGGTGGAGAAGCCCCACCAGCCACTCAGTTCTGCCTTGTGAAGGAAACCCGATGTAGAGGAAACCTCAGTGGGCTGAATATGGTGATCAAACTTTTTTGTGTGTTAAATATGGTTTGAGAGGGCCTAGAGTTATTCATGGTTTTTTACTTTCAAGGGGGTCCTATGCCCCTAACCCTAGAGAATGTGGAGGGGTGACAGTATTTTGTTATCATGTTAATTTTATAGCCAACTGTATTCTTAGGGAAGATACATTATATAGTGAGATCTGTTGTACTTTTATTTAAAATCAGAAATTATATCTAAATGTGCATACATAAATATAAATTATCATATCAAATTTTGGGATAAATTTTTGGGTCTTCCCTTTTTTGGGAACATATAACCAGCTACCTTAAAGGCGGCCTCATTGGCAACACATTGCAGTTATCAGGCTTGAAAGTTACCAGTGCAGCATTTTCCAATTCCTAGACAGCAGCTGGAAGGTTTGCGGGCTTCTTTATGGGGCAGGGGAAATACTTGCCTTCCTACTTGTTCCTCTACACCCTGTTGTTCACAATTCCACAAACAACTCCAGGCAAAGACTCTTTATTCTCACGGGCTTTTAGAACAGAAAAGTTTTAAACAGTTGGTTTTTAAGAGGGTGCTATATTGTTTTAAATTGAACTGTTGTTATTTGCTCTTTATCTTTTTAAATGCACATTTTGAGTGTTTTAATATTGTGAATAGTTTAATAACTTGAATGTTCACTTAGCTGTATTGTATTTGTTTTAAATTGTAAGCTACCCTGAGTTTCAGTTGTGGGGGGAGATGGGGAGAGGATGGATGCAGTACCAGTAGGTGTCTGGTGGTGAATTCACTTGGCTTTAGTCCCAAACTTTGAAAAGTTGGAACCTTAACTAACTCCTTTAAGGTCTTGATCAAAATCCAGAGTAATTTATGATTTTGTTGACATAGAAGCTACCAGCTGTTAACATGCAGTGCGGATTCACAGCCCAACTGACATAGAAGCCAATAGCTGCCATTGTGCAATATCAGTTCAAAGCACTCAGGCAGGAAGTTTCTGCAGATCCTGTGGACTGTCTTGTAAAATGAAGTTAGCTGTAGGCTAGCCCTTTTTAAAATGCAAGTTTATATATCGGCATAGTTGTCTGAATATCACACCATTATCCTTAAGAAAGAAAATTCCAGGAAGAAAAATACTATATTTGGAGAAATTTGGGGATGGGGGATGCATGAATATGTCTTAAGCTAGGTGTATCTTTTTTCCTACCAGCAACAATACAGTAGAGCAAAGTTATTGCAATAACTTTGGGCACTGTTATGATGAATGCAAACCTATGTAGTGCAAAACAGTGTTTGTCTTGAGAAGTAAACCATACGGATAACTTACGTATGGGTATGTGTCCAGATTGCAAACTTGAAGGAATTTAACTAGCATTAGTTAATACTAATTAATATGCATTTAGTATTACACTGTAGCTTAATAGCATACTAGTTAATTTCTATGTACCGATTCCCTGATCCATTTTATACTTATAAGCTCCAGAATATCTTTCTTTTCCTCATGTCGAAGCAGCTTCCTACATTTCCAATTATTGTCTAGCCTAGTTTCCTAAACCTACTAATACAGTTCTAGCAATTTTTATCCTGACAGGCCTTAAATGCTTTTCTGATTACATGGCAGAGATGTGTCAAATAAAGCTGTTACCCATTATTACATGTGCACATTGGGAGAAGGATGACATGCTGAATTTGCTCCTGTCAGTTGTTAAAGTTTTTTGGGGGGAAATGGAAGCCATAACTAGAAGCTTTTAGTTGTTTCTGATTTATTTATTTCATTTTTGTCTTGTCAGGTTGGCACATGTGAGCCTCAGTCCTATCATTAAATAGGATTAGAGCAGACCCATTAGAGCAGACTCATTAAATTAATGGTATTTACCTATGAGTTGATTCACCTTTGAGCAATTGATGGGAGTAACCAACAGGGTTTCATTCATGGTCTTCTTCAACTATTTTATCTTCACAACAATTCCATGAGGTAAGTAGTCCAGTGAGCTCCATAGCTGACTAGGGACTTGAACCTGGATCTCACAAATCCTAGTCCAACAATTAACATTACTTTAGATCAGGGTGGGAATTCTGTCATCCTCCAAATATTGTTCAACTTCATCTCCAAGCATTCCTCATCTTCAATTATGCTGATTGTGTAGCCACATTGAATCCCAGTTTGGAGCAAAAGTGGGGTATAAATAAAGAGAAGGAGAGGGAGTAGGAATGAAAGAGAAGTTGATTGTTGTTGTTGGGAGTCCACCATCATCTGAAGGGCTATTCAGTTCCTACCTTGGTTTAGATGTTGCTGGCAACAGGGATACCTTTTTTCTGTTAAATATGACTAGGAACAAGCACTTCGTGAACATGAACAGATTACTGTCAACCCAAGGCCCTTGCTAGTTTCCTTGTTTTATTTTATATCTGCCTTTCAAATCCTACCCAGTGCTGATTGTGCAAAGTAAGCAAATGGTTGTTGCTTGCACAGACTGAACCGAACAAGAAGGCACTGGGTCCTTTTCCAGTGAATGTTAAATAATTATTAAAAGCAAATCACTGAAGCAGATTCAGGTGCACTACAGAGATATTTCTCTGTGTTGCTCTTTTTCCTCCCTCTTACCTACATAAATACAATTTCTGTTGGTTTTGTTTATGATTTTTTAAACATGTGTAGAATGGTTTCCATAAGGCTACTACAAATATAACATGATTTTATGTTGCCCTGTTGATGAACACAGCACATCCCTTGAAGCTTCTGGTGTCCTCAGCCATTCATGCTTGCTTGTTCCAGTAATTTTTCTCTTCTAATTACATTTTCTGATGTAAAATCCTAAGTTGCTAATCAGGTCTCCAGGGTTCTGAGCACGAAGGTTGCAGCCAATTTCCATCAAACTGACTCCAGTCTAAGACATGGTAATGGAGAGTCCAGTGTATGTAGTGAATTTTAATACCTTTTTGAGGGAAGGTAGAGTAAAATGAAATAGATCTGTAATGGATAAGCTTAAGTCTAAAAAAGAGAATTACAATAATGCTCTTGGGATCTTTTTTCCTCCCCTGGAGAGACCCTTATAAAGGTGGAGGCATAAATTTGCAAAATGGATTCAAATAGAAGGGTGCTTGTTATGGAGTCTTTATTTAGGACCCCAAATGATTTTTATATCTCCCTGAGGATATAGTATAGTAGTACAAAAAGCATCCATGGATTCAGGAGGTCACAAGTTCAGTTCCCAGTCACTCCATCTGTATTCTCTAAGGCACACAGCATCATACACTCATGAATTCTATGCCACGTATAGGTGAGGTCACTTCTACCTACTCAATTACTTCAGAGGCTGAAGTCCACACTTACAGGAGCTGTCATTAATCTTGTGAACATGGAAAGTGCATACGTGATCTCTAAAATGCAAGACTTTGCAGCATATTATTATGCCTCAATTTGAATGAGAATCAGGCTTCCAGGAATATGAGTCACCATTGGCAAGGGACCTTTTTTTTTCCTGGCAGCAGTGAGGGGGCAGGGGTTGACAGCGTACTGGAGGCCTCAAAAATGAAGGGGACTACATTTGACCTACAAGCCACATGCTGCCCACCCCTGCTTTATGCCCTGTTTATCAAGTTAATGATGCATGAAAGCAGAAACTGTATTTAAAAATTTGCTTACCAATTATTTGAAAATGGCATGAAATTACAGTGAGCAGAGCAGCCAAAAATGTTAATATGGTGAATACTTTGCAGCGTCTGCATTTTGTGAACTGTGTACTCTGATAACTATGGTCAACTGAAGGAGGAGTCTAACCCCTACCTAAAAGGCAATAGAGCAGAATTGAGTTACTGCTACCTTCCTTCTACAGACTTTCCCTCTCCTTTTTATCAGAAATGTTTAGGACAATATACAAAGCGGGCAGATTTGGGGTTTTGGGTCTCTCCAGAAGTACCAGGGAAAATGCATTTTATATTGATTTGTTCATATCAGAAAATAACAGTCATATGGGCTTTCTGTCTCTGAGTTGCAGTTGATCAATAGGGCAACTTTGGTGAACTTTGGGAGCTGATTTTCTGTCCCAGTAACCCTGGGCCACATCAGCCACTCGAAATGCCAAATTCAATCCATCCATATAAAATGGCAGGCCAGCTAGTGCTGGCTTTGAAAAGCAGGTCATGTATTGGGTTAAACAGTACAGATATACAATTTTAAGGCTATTACCAAAGGAGTGGGGGCATTAGCTATTTTAGAAGTCTAGAACAACTCCTCTAACTATACACTGTTCATGTATTCCTGAGCTGTTTCTAATTTCTCATACATTGATAAGCTAGTAGGGAGGAACTTGCAAGTTTATTATCGGATGACATGAGGGATGGGAGATACGCAAGATGGCCTTCTCTTACAGCCTCAACTTGTCAGTCCTGTGGTAGCTTGTGGCTCCTGTGTCAGTGGGGTGGGAATCCATCCTGAGCTTTACTCCAAACTATAAAGGAGTTAGACAAAGTGCTAAATCTCTTCGGGGGTAGAGAACAGCATCATGGATTATTCTTTTAAAATCTGGACTAAAACCCATAGTGGACTCACAAATCAGTTGACATGGAATCTGCCACCCATACTGACTGTTCTTTTGTTAACAATAAGAAAATAAGAAAAGTAGAATGTTGATCTAGGACTTGGGAGATCCAGATTCAAGTCTTCATTTACCCATTAAACACACTGTTTGACTTGGATGAGTCACCCTCTTTCAGCCTGACCTACCTCATGTGATTGGTCTGAGGATAAAGTGGAGAAGAAGGAAGTCATATGCCAGTTTGAGCTCACTGGAGGAAAGGCAGTATAAAAATGTAAATAATGAAATCATCATTACCCATTGTCATCACCATCAGCAGCAGCCAAACAGACAGCCTGAAATCAGTTTTTCTTCCTGATTGGGCACTGTCACTGCTGGCAAGTTTGCTGAGCGTCTCTTTCATCATGCAATGGACACCTGGTACTCTCCCCTTTAATAAGCTAGGGGATAATTATCATGATTTGCCGTGTTTATTTTTGAAGATGAAATTATTATTACTCCAAGGTCATGTTATCACTCCCCTGGTATGCATAATATTATCATGTCCAACAAGAGACATATGGGATTTTATTAATACAGCTGTACAACAAAAGGACAGGAAACTCTATGGTTTCCTGTGCTGGAGGGAAGACATTATTCTTGTCAGCATTTAACAGGACACTTCAGTTTCATAAACCTTCCAGATGGTGTACCTATCGTTGCAGCTGCTTTCTCTCAAGACTGTGAGGCGTAGATTAATGTATTTTTTTTCTAGAAATCATTCCCTCTTTTTCCATGTAATAAAGGCTGATTACCTCCAACTGATGTAATGCTTCTGTGTTCTTAGGTATGTTTTAGCAAGCCAAAGAAAGGGAAAAGAAAGAAAGCTGTAATTTCTGTGCAATATCTTGGCTCAAGGTTATGTATAAATGATGGCTAATACCAGCTACTAATGTGTTCTGCATCAAAAGGAAAGGGAGCAATGAGTAGCTCGTTGCTTCATAAGCTATGTGGATGTGGCAGGCCTCCAGAGTTTTTTCCCCAGTGTGTCAGGGACCAGCACCATATTTGTGTCTCTTGACTACAACTATTTTTCTTTCTTGAAGTTTGTTATGGATTGGTAGCCAATAGCTCACAAACCAGCACTGGTCCACGGACCACCACTGCAGTAGTTTACAGGCTTTCGAATTCAGTTCTTGTCTTGTGGGAGCAAAGAGGAAGGAAGTGAAAATTATTAACCTCTAAGAGAGTACTGCAGTCTTAGTCTTGGAATCCATGCAGGAAATGTGTACTTGTTTACTTGAAAACCACCACCACTATTTTTTAAATGTGTATAGAGCAACCATTTTTATAAATGTTTGAATGGTATTAATCACATTCCCATCAATGCACTTGATACTGGGGCTGTGCCAACTCAACTCCTCTTCAGCCTAGGGTGAACTCCCCCAGCCAATGTCCAGAAGGTTATTTCTTGTCCATACAACTTACATGTAACATTAAAAAGACTCTCCTTCATTAGACCAAAGGCCTATCAAATCCAGCATTCGATTCCCACAGAATTTCTATATGGAAGGTGAACAATCAGGAATGAAGGCACTGTCCATCCACTCATGTTCTCTAAGAAATGAAGATGTGTACTCCCTCAGATATGGATGTAACATATAGCCATTGTGACTACACTAGGAACCACTAACCTTTATGAGATATATCCAATAGTCTTTAAAAAAAATATTGATGTTCATGGACGTTTCTGTTTCTCCAGGCACCCCTCCTTACTTTATGTTTATTGGGCCTGTCTCAAATCAGCCTAGTCTTTCTTTAGTAAACCTCACTGAAATTGTATTTCAATGGGATTTACTTGCGCTTTGTTGTTGTTGTGTGCCTTCAAGTAGTTTTCAACTTATGGTGACCCTATAGCAAACCTATCACAGATTTTTGTAGGGCTGAGAGTATGTGATGCACCCAAGGTCACCCAGTGGGTTTCCATGGCTGAGTGAGGAATCGAACCCTGGTCTCCAAGGTAGTAGTCCAGCACTCAAACCACTGCAGTAAAATATAGAATAATCTGTATCTGTCTGTATGTATTATACAAAAAATACCGTGAGGAAATATACATTTGTAGTAAAATAGTGAAGAGACAATAAAATAACACCTTTCTCAGGAATGTGAATATGAATGAGCCTCAAAAGAGTATCTCAACTTTGGGACGGGTTTATCTGGGAGCTAAGAAGTGCATTTTTTGCTATTTACTTCAATGAGAAATGGGCTATATCATTAAGATTGATTTTGCATGCAAGTGTATCACTAGGTTTAGGGTCTGTTTGATTTCAAATGTTAACATAAACTGCTACCCATGATAGGAAAAGCAACAATAACTGAGAGGTAGATTACTTCCATCTTAATGTGGATGTTTTAGTTTAAAAAGAAGTTCACAAAAATTACAATTATCGGGGGAGGGGACCCACAAAATCAATCTCTTTATCCCAGAATGTTGATAGAAGAATTTGGGGCCTTTTACCAATAGACAGCAAAAGGTTTCCCATTTTTAAGAGAATGTATTACTTTAATTCTGTTTTGTTCATTTAAACACAACAGCACTTCTAGCTTAATCTGTATTTACAGGAGAACAAAAAGAGAACCACTATGGTGTAGTGGTTAGACTATTGAACTACTACCCCAGAGACCAGGGTTCAATTCCCCATTCAGCGATGGAAACCCACTGGATGACCTTGGGTATATCACATACTCTCAGCCCCAGAAAACCCCGTGATAGGGCCACCTTAGGGTCACTCTAAGTCAGAAACAACTTCAAGGCACACAATAACAACAAAGAGTTCTAGACAGTTTTGCAACCATGTTTCTCATCCACCAAATGAGAACACAACTGCCTTCTTTGTGCTGTGCTGGTATTTTCTGTAAGTAAGAAAATGAAGGGAGCAAAAAAAAATAATAATCAAATATTCATTATAAAATGCTTAGCAAATCCTTTTGATATATCTTTGGAGAAAGGGTTTAGTGACCATGTTTGTTTTGACAGTCCTTGAAAGGATTAGCCTATATATTGTGGCCTCAAGCAATCCCAGTCAAGCTTCTGTGGTTTTCAAAATTCCCTCCTGCTCTTGAAAAAGTTATCATCAGGAAGGTTTAAAATACCCTTTAATTTTGAGAAAATTACAGACTTCATGGAACTAAATACTACATGAAATGTGGTGTAACAACCTTGTCAGCAGGGCTGGAGGTGAGGCTGTACCCCATGATTTTTAAAAATTAAAATACTATTTTCCATTTTTAGAAAAATCAGTATATTGTGGGGTAGGGGTTCTGCTAATATTTTGTTATAGTTTAACAAGATTGAGGCTGGATTATTTAAAGCTATTATGTTTTTAACATTTTTCTGACTCCCTTTGCACACTTTCTAAAATAACATGATAAAAGGTCACAGTTTACACAATACTCTTCAGTATAGAAAAAAAAAAATCTTTGCCATGCTAATTACAGTTGAGCTTCCAGCAAGCCTGTGGGGTTGGTTAGGCTGAGAGACTGTCACAGAGACAGAGAGACTGTCAAAACAGACAATGCTGTATTATAATGGAACAGGAATTTAAAGCTGAATCTTGTCATTTCCCAAGTCAATGTTTGCCACACCGGAGGAATTCTATATATTTCAGGACCACTCTCCAGACATTGCTTGGTATGATGTTTCTTCACATGGTTAAATCCTTATAAGGTTTCTCTCCTATGTTACTTTTAGCTGATGCAATGACTGCCCCCTGTGTCATATGACATGATTTGAACATCCATTCAAGTAGTAAAAAGTTTGACTTTGGGGTGGTCATCTTGGCAACACAGTGCTCTATATGCACTATGCTGCTGCTCAGCATTTATTAAATATATTTTCATCTAATTATATGAATCAGGAACATCTGTCAACACTCACATTCCAGCAAGTTCTCACTGCCAACTCCTGTTAGGCTTATGGCCCTGCAGCTCTTTACTCTTGCTGCCTCATGATCAGCATATGCTCCAACTGTCCCAGTTTGGCTTCAACAATCTTGATAAATCCTCTGTCATCCCACTTTTTCAGTTGCTTTTAAAACATGGCAGTTTCTTTCTTCTCCTCTCACTTCCCCACTTAGTCATCAGTTTGTTTCATTGGCTGCAAACTGAGTTCAAAGTACCTTGCTCTCAATTATACTCAGCAGCTGGGGAGATGGGAGGAGGGGGTATAATCCTGCCTTTCCCAGTAGGCTCAGGCAAAAGCAAACTGTTGCAGACTTTCCTTGCTCATGTGTTTTTTCTCACTAACCATGCTTGCCATCTTGACCACAGTCTGATGTTGCTTGGTCACATGTGTTCCAGTTTTCATCTGTGAAGTATTGGAGCATATGGATCTGTCCCTTTTCAACAAGATGGTAATGAAAGAAGCAAAGAGAAGGAAGAACTGTCCTCACACACTTTTCTTTTTCCCTTTGGTACTGGTGCTAACATGAAGAAGTAAGCAAAGAGTCAGAGGCTGCCCAACTATTAAAAAAGGCCCGTGAACCAAGTTGCGCTTTGGCAGACCAATGTGCCCCTTGGACCAGCATAGATCTTCCCAAACTCAAACACACCCACAGCAAATGGTGAAAAAATAGATGGGAAAATATTTTGTTCTACTATGGAGGTAGGGCAAAAAAGTGGAGGTTTAGCAAAAAAGACAATTTTCTGCTGAAAAGAAACATTCCCTTCCATTCTAAAATATGTTCAGCTATTGATAAGAAGCTGTTTCAGGGACACCCTCATCCCCGACTTGTTCTTGTTGCATGCCTTCAAGTTGTTTCAAACTTACGGCAACTCTAAGACTATCATGGTGATTTCTGGGACTGAGAATGGGTGACTTGCCCAACATCTAATAAGCAAATCCAATGGCTGCTAATAGGGCTTACTTCAAACTAAATTCTACAACACTGAATATATTTGCTAGGAAGTCAATCCTTTGACTATAACAGGATTTCACAGGAGAAATTTTTAGGACTGCACAGAAAGCAATGATATTATATACATATATATTGCAGATCCATTCAGAGTTTCCTGGAGATGCATGGATAATTTTTAGCTGAAGTGCATCTTGGCCTGTTCAAAGAGAATGGAGCTGGATGGAAGGCTCTAGAGGAGCCTGAGGCGGAGGATGTCGGAGAAGAAGCAGCCCATGGATTTGGGGCTTCTGGAGGAGGATGACGAGTTTGAGGAGTTCCTGGCCAAAGACTGGGCTGGTTTAGATGAAGATGCACATGTTTGGGAAGATAACTGGGATGATGACAATGTGGAAGATGATTTCTCTAATTAGTTAAGAGCAGAACTAGAAAAACATAGCTACAAGATGGAAACCTCGTAGCTTCTAGTGGTGTTGCCATGTGAGATTGGACTGTAAATTGATGCAAAGGTGTACGGAATGCAGAATAGAAGGGAAGATACTAAACTATCCTTTATTACCCTAATTTTTGTTTTCAATTTTCTATAAATAAATGAATCTAGTGTGTGTGTGTGTGTGTGTGTGGCTGGGTGCGTGGGTGTAATATAAGCAGGAAGTTTAAGGAAGCAGGCAGGAAGAGAACCTAAGGACTCAGAGGGAAGACGCAGTGTAAGAAAACACCTATCCCACAAAGTTACTCAGCACACACCAATAGAGGGGTGGAGTTGGAGGCACAAAGAATGCAAGGAGTTAACTGCCAATTAGTCTAATGACAGTTCCTTGCTTTTTATATAACTGCTGCTTGATTCTTAGTGGTAATTAAAGCCATATGAAACAAATGTGGTGGGAGGGAGAGTGATCTTGCTCTGTGCCTTAGGAAGAAAAAATACTTTGGGGCAGCCATACAAGGGACATGGAAGAGAAATTGACCTAAAAAATGGTGCTGTGCTTAAAGATAACTATCCCTGAAAGTCAAACACTGATGAGTCATTTCATCAAAATGCATAAAATGGCATTCAATTTCATTCATCTTTATGTTTTCAGAACTTTTTGTATAGGTATTTTTCCACAGTTGTAACAAGTCATACAGGATTTTCAGGAAAATATAATTTACATAGAATATCATACATCATGCATAAAAAAAAGAAACAATGTACCAAATGTGCATAGGCAACACTGAAAATCACATTTTAAAACTTTAAAACTCATATATGCTTTTTGTATTACGTCAATTTTTGTATTATGTCAATTTGTTTTCATAGAGCATGGACATACCTTGGTCACAGTGAATTGTAGGTACTGCCACAAACAAAACAAAGTACCGTAAATAATACTGTGATCACTTTGCAATGTCCTGCTTAGTAAATTCTGTAGAGTTTGCAAACACTACTGAATGCTGTGATCAAAAATATATTTCAATGATCTTCCCAGGACTTTTTGAAAATCAGTTATGTTGGTTGGTGTCATGTTTAGGTGTCATTATCACTGAGAAGAGAGCACAGTATAGTGGTTTGAGTGTTGGACTAGGATTCTAAGAGACCAGGGTTCAAATCTCTGCTCAGCCATGGAAACTCACTGGCTGTCCTTCAGCAGGTCACATTCTCTCATCCTCAGAGGATAACAATAGCAAACCCCCTCTGAACAAATCTTGCCAAGAAAAGTCTGTGATAGGTTCCCCTTACGGTTGCCATAAGTTGGAAATGACTTGAAGGCACATAACAACATAATCAGTATTGGTTCATCTGGAAGTCAATACCTGCTATGACACACAGGTATTATGTACTTTTATACCGGCAGTATGTTTTTGTAGTCTACTAAGATTTGTCTAATTATTTCACATCTCTCTCATGACCTCTTCAGAAGCACAGACTGGCGTGTGAGATTTGGAACCTCCTGAGGTAGACTTTTGCTTAGCTCTTCATAAGATGTTCAAATGAGGCTTGTGTGGCTTCAGACCTTTCCATAGACTTCAAGGCAGCTGCTGGAAACTTTTTGTCGAAAAAGAAGACAAGGACACACTTTGCAAGGTGATCTTGAAAAGGTCTAAAAATAAAACTCTCTTCTCTCCTTCAACCTGCTGTTACATTGCTTACCAAGTGCAACTTTAAAAGGCTGGCTGATGGAAAGATAGTGGCCTTTCTTCTTGTATCTACAACAAAGTGTTTTAAAATATAGTGTTTGAAATGGTTCTTGGAGAGCTCTCTTTGAATTACAAAATTGTCTGTTCCACTTGACGGATTTACTGCTGCCAGCTGATAAAATGGCTGGCCTTAGCATTCACTTCTTTAAAATGTAATCTTCACTGGGTTCAGGAAAGTTTTGAATCTGCTGAAAAGGTACTACAGATGCTAAAGTATGACAAAAAGGCTCCTAATTATTAATTCAATCTAGCTCAACTTTGCAGATCATCAGACTTTAGATGGAGGATTTCTCTACATATCTGTACTTTTGTCTGAATAGCTAACTACAATTGAGATCAAATATAAAATCAGGAAATTTTTGTAATAGCAGACAAGTGCAAAATGTTGAAAAGCATTTATGAATGGCAAGACAGGGCAAACCATAGCATGTAAAATGAGGCAAAATAAGAACACAGTAGGAACACAAACAGCAAGACAAGAAAATAACATATGATGGAATATAATTAGAAGCCATGCTGATTTATAGACGATTTGAAGGGTGAAACCTGTGTGTCATTCTGGTGGACCCTGAGGGAATAAGGGAATGAGGACAACATGGTCAAAGACCTTTTTGTTCAAAGGGAAAGGTTGCTAGTGCTCGAGATGAAAAATGCTGGAACCTGGGCAGGGACCCAGAAGAACAGCCCTCTAATTCCAGGATAAAAGCAGGTAGTTTAAGGAGATCAAGAAGAAAATAACCCTGGACACTGGTCCAAACACCACAGATACATACACACAAAATATTTTCTAAGAAGCAGGCAATTCTGTGAAGCTTTCAACAGTGTGATCCAGAACAAAGTCCTGAAAAATTACTTTACTTGGGCTCAAGTCCTACAACCTTCAGTTTTTCAAGGTCTGATCCTGAAGTGCAGCCAGTATTCTAATGTGCACACCAGTATCGCAGAATCTTAGTTACACATAGACCATTTCCGCACGAGACTGTTATAGAGCTGAAATGGCCTTAGTTAGAGGGGGTACTCCGGAGACTCACTGTTTTAAGACATAGGCCATTTTCGCAGTAGCCTGCTATAGCGCGATGATTCCACTTTCAACATCCTCTGGAATCCTGGGGTTTGCAGTTTCGGGAAGGGCTGGCTGGCCCCTCCCAAAACTGCAAACACCGGGATTCCAGAGGATGTTGAAAGTGGAATCATCACGCTATAACAGGCTAGTGTGGAAATGGCCATAATAGAGTGATCATATTTGTTATGTCTCTGCCCCAAGACTGATGATTAAAATCTTAAAAGCTGCAACATTCAGCAATTGCGGCTTTTCACCTTTCCAGCATTTATTCTGTGTTTTAAAAATTATTCTTACATACTGCAGTGTTGTTTTGATAGTTCAAAAGCTTGAACTGGAGTTTTTCAAGCAATATATAGCTGTAGAGAAAATATGCAACCTCCAACTTTTCATACATCATATTATTTTGCCTGGGCCGATTTTTATACATGTGTGATGGATGTAGTTTGGAGAGCTATCTCTGGTGTACACATTTCCATGCCATTGTGGTTCACAATCACTTTAAAGTACTTCCTGATATGATACTGTATATGTATCTTTAATATATGCAATTGGCAACTCACATAGACAGTTCAGCAAGGAGGTAAACATGTTTAGTCATTAGAATTAATTAGCTTAAATGCATATAACTTTATGTTGGGCTTGTATATGCAATATAAATTGTGTAATTAGAGAGCGAGAAAGAGAGAGAGTGAGTGCTCATACAAAACCTACACTGCTTATAATGTTTTAAAATGCAATGTTGAAACAATATGCCAAGTATTAATTATTCCACACCAGTGTTTTAGACCATTGCATTTTAGAGTGATAGCATTATAGTATTATTTTCCAAATAAAAACACAGTGACAAAATACTGATATAGAATTGTTAAAAATTTATATATAGATAGCAGTCACTGATTTTCAAAGAATTGCCATAGAAGTCTGTTTTGGTGTAATCAAGTGGAAGAGAAAAGTACTCTTGTCAGACATTTAGGACTAGCCAGTTTATTTCACCATAAATTTTCATTCAGCATAAAGCATCATGAACTAAAGCCTCTGAAGAAACGGGATCTGGCCCATCAACAATTGTGCTGATGCTGCAGTGGCAGAGCTTGGAGTGTGTGGAAGGGTGAGTGGGTGGGGGGGCTATGGCATGAGGGGTGTGGCCACTATGCATGACGGTGTGGCTGCAGTGCATGGGGGCATGGCCAGGGCATGTGGGGGTGTAGCTACAGGCCAGGACACCTCAAAAACATTGCCACCTGGGGTGAGCTGCCGCCACCACCCACCCCCACCCTTACGCAACTGTGATGTTGGTTTGTCTTAAGGATGCCACAATATTACTTTTTCCTCTCTAAATGTCTTTTATTAAAATAAAATTTCTTTTAATAATTTCCTCTAATAAAATGAAAGGTTGATATTTCATAATTTTGAACAACTTTGTTGGTGAGAAAAATGTGAGCTTCTGGTTGATACAGAAATCTTAACCAGACAGTTTGAAAAGACAACTAATTCTCCTCCAGACAGAAAGCAAAAATTATTTATCATGGCGTAGTGGTTTGGCCATTGGACTATGACCCAGGAGACCAAGGTTCGATTCCCAGCTTGGTGTTGGGAACCCAGTGAGTGGCTTTAGGCATATCACGCACTCTTAGCCACAGAAAAATCTATGTTCGGTTAACCTTAGAGTCACCATAAGTTGGAAATGGCATGAAGGCACACCATAACAGATAATGGCTACTGAAATTAATTTGTAATGGTTTTAATAATTCGTAAGCTGTGGTGAAGCCAAGTATGAGGGGAAATGCATCATCCTCATAATCCTCATCATCATAAACATCCTCACCCTCATCATCACTACTACCACTACAATCACCATCATCATGGCTTGATCAAAACAAGCTTTCACTACCAGTTGCACTCATAAATGAAATAATACAGTGAACAAAATACTAGAGACTGTTAACAATTGCCAAAAGCAAACACACAAACAACTCTTAAAATCTTCAGGCCTTTCTCCTTTACAATTTATTTATTTATTTGCTTTTTAAATGTTTGTGGTTCACATAAAATCATGTAATGAAAAAGCAATAAAAGCTCACTTAGTAAAGACAAAGTCTAGTTACTTCATCTTGGACTTCCTACATCAGGAATGTAGGTTTTAAATGCATTGGGAACTTGGGGGAGGGATAAAATAAGAAGGATTTTACTATACCTTTTTGACTTAACCCTCTTCTAATGCCACATGAGGGAGCTGTGGTATCTGAAATTCAGGCAGCATGATATAATGGGTATGAACCAGCCAAGGTTAAATCCTTTTAAATTCCTTTGATTTAAATGGCTCAATCCCACTGAAATCAACAGTATTTTTAAAATACACTGTAATGCCCATTGCATCTGTTGACGCTGTACATATACAGATTTGTTTATTTTTGACAGGTCCTGGATGTTGTACATTTCTCATTAGGAAATAAAATATTTTAGCTTTCAATGATAGAAGATTTAGTTGTTTGAAGGACCTGCAACAGCTGGTATCAGTACATTAATTTTATTTTATTTATTTTATTTTATTTTATCTGTTCATTGATAACTACTTCTCACTAGAAAAGGCAGGTAGATAGACATGCATATATATTGCTGGATAGTTTTATTCTGCCAGATTTTTTTTTAATTTCCTGGAGGGTGAGATTTAATTATTAATCCTTTGGATATTGTTCTTCAACCCTAATGAGGTGTTGAGACAGGACAAACAAATCATTAGTGATATAATTTATTGTTGTATTTTACTGCCATTTATAGGGAGAAAGGTTTTCTGCTTGTAGCATCTTTTGCCTCATGTGCCAAAATGATTTTTTTTAATACTAAGCTTTGTGACATTTGCTGTTTTGCTTCAGACAGCAATTCTTTTAAGGAAGAACAGCAATGTCATGAAGCATCCTATTCTAGACAGCAATTTTTCAAGTATGAAAGATGCTTGAAAGACACCCGTTTAGGTTGTTGCTCCTTTCTTCCTTCTCAGTTTTCCCATTCCACCTGTGACTGTAGTGCTGGTAATTGTTACTGATTTATGGTCTCCATAATATAAGAATGGAAATGTGTCACAGTTAAATAATGGATGAAAGAATTATTATCATTGTGGGTGACATAATTCATTTGTAATTGTTGCAACAGATGATGTGGAAACTACACAGGAAAGCTACTGGTTCAAGAAGATATTCTGTGCCTCCAGGAGCTTCTGCCAACACAGTCCTCCTCCGGGGGGAAATCTCAGAATTGTAATAGAATTATAGAGTTTGAAGAAGCCTTAAGAGTCATCTAATCCAACCTGTTGTAGAAAATTCACAGCTAGGACATTCCTGACAGATGGCCATCCAACAACTGCTGTAAAAACTCCAATGAATGATAGTACAATCTTGGCAACACACACACACACACACACAAATAAATTATTACCTTATTTGCTGGCATATAAGACTCACTTTTTTACCTGAAAAATAGTTTGAAAATGAGGTGTGTCTTATATGCCAGTGCATCTTATACGTCAACAAATAGTATTTGCCAACATATAAATGGGGTGCGTCTTATATGCTAGTGCATCTTATATGCCAGCAAATACAGACCATGAAACCAACATATTTTCAAAGCTCAAGACTGTTTCTGCATATTCATTAATCTTTCTTTGTGACAGTGTCTGATAATACGTTCTATGGCTTTGTACGGTGGGGGTAGGTTTGCATTTCAAGCCCAGAGCTTTTCCTTTTCACAGTCATACAGCAGATATAGCTAACTAGTATAGGAATCATAAATTAGGATTCTAGTCTCACAGCCTTCCCGTTGTTTCATAGGAAGAGCTAGGATGGCAGACTGAGACAACCACCTCAGGCAGCAGATTTGGGATCTCACAAAATGATAGCAAACTTTTCCTTATTTTCTTTTCATTGTATTTTTACAGCCTGGGTAGAGAGGGGTGCTTAAGGGGTCATCTGTCCTCCTTTACCAAAATAACTTGTCTTTCCAGAAATATTAAACACATGGACATGACTGAGTGGAAGGGACCATTTGTTGCATCAACTCAGGCAGCCATCTTGGATTGGCCCTGGGGAAGAGTCAAAGAATGATGAGCTGCTTTGATAAAGTTGGCTTGTGCCATATCCTGAGAGTCTGTATCATATCAATGATACAAACTGCAAACAACACAAATAATTATTTTACTACCAGTCCTCCTTTTATGTTTAAAACCACTATTCTGATAACTTTACTGAGCAATTTGAAAGTTGCCTTCAAAGATGTCTTAAGCTGCAGCAGATAGAGAAAGGATTCGAAGTTCATAAGTCTAAAAAACAGAAGATATAAAGAGGTTTTCTGCTGCTGCTATTTTTGTGCCCCTTGGGGTTTGCAGTCTTCACTTAACTTGTTTCTGCTACTGCTGTCATTTATGTGCTGCCAAGTTCTCTAAACCATAACCACAGATATTTAGAAGAGTGGAGGGGAAAATAGGTAGGCAGGTCAACAACTAAATGAACCCATCTTTATTCCAGATTATATACATGCTGAAGTGTTTACATGCAACAACCCAAAACTTCTTCAAAGATTCTATTACATGTAAAACTGCAACACTGTCGTTTGGTTATTTTTCTCTCATATATATTTAAATGCCATCTTCTCAATCAGTTTGGAACTTGGGTCTTTATCTGTGCTGAGGAAACATAAGTATAACTGTAATTTGGTAGGCTGAACTTGGAAAGTTGTTCTCAAAAAATTAACTGGTTACAATTATATTTCCAAGGTTCAAAAAGCATTAGTTATTATTATACCAACAATGTCAGAATAGAAATGTATTTCTCATTAGTCAAAAATAACTAAAAATTGCCTTGGTTACTTTTTGAACATTCACAATACTATAAGCAGTTGGCTAGTCATAGAAAACATACCTAAGTAGTGAGGACACAGACACTTGTACTATAAAATAACTATGATTACAATGCAAAAAGAAAATGTTACAATTGCACTTTCCATAGATATTATTCCCAAAGAGGAGTTGATTAGCTTTAACTACCGGTAGTTATCTGTAAATAGTTACTTCCAATCTCTGACTCTAGCTCAGGCTGGGAAAACATTGATATTTTTAGACCACAGTGACATAATACCTTTCTATTGGCCATTCTGACTGGGCCTTCTGAGAGTCGAAATCCAAAATATCTAGAAGGCCAAAGATCTTTCCCATTCCTGATTAAGGGCTATTATATCCATTAAATGATACAGCACCCATCCCAACAGCAAAAGCCAAAGTGAACAGCTCCTTCTTAACCTATTAGTAGTTCATGGTTTGTGCCACAATTTGCTCCTGTTCTTGGTTTTGCAGAGAGAATGGGGCTTCATCATCTTCTGCTTCCAATTCCAAATCTCAATTAGAAAGGGATAATAGTATCTTTGGCTGGAATTTATCATATGATGTCATTCCTCTTATGTTGTTCTCCCAGTGGGAGATCATTTGGAAACATTTCTTTTACAAAGGAGGCCATTAATGGATTTGTCTGGTAATTGTGATTTATCTGTTTTGTGTGATAAGCTCTTTAGTCCTGACTCTACCATTAGAGAGAATAAAACAAGCACTGTGACCAGCAAATGCTAGAGGGCAGCTGTGATAAGTCTCTGGCCATTCTCCTATGTCAGAGGCAATAGTGATTCATAAACTCTCTCTTAGTGTGGTAGGAGAAAGTGGCCCCTGGTTCAATCCACAAGTCATCTGTGGCTGAAGAACAGCCCCGGGTGACCTGTGTCATACAGTCTGTCCTGCCACCCAAAACTAGCTTTCATCCACCAGGTATAGTGGAAGATAATGTCCCATCATCATTGTTTTTGTGTTATACGTGCATTCAAGTCACTTATGGCAACCCTGTACATTACAGAAATAAAACGCAATCACCAACCCAGTTTGTTTCTTTAAGTGGAATGAGGGCAGGGAAGAACAACCATGTCCTTTCCAGGTACAAAAACATCTTGGATCAGCCCAGAGTCACAACCAATGAGCACAGCTCTCCAAAACTGTTGTGGTTCCTTTTTTTTTGTGCCCATATCATTCTTATCAGATGTAACTCCTGCACACTAAGGTGTAGCCACAGTTGGTCTGTAGCTAGTAGTGCAGCTAGATCATTTTAAACTGGGGTGGGAATGATATGGCTCTCCAGATTTTGTTGGACTACAACTCTCAGCAGCCCTTGCCAGCACAGTGAGTGGTGAGGAATGCTGGGAGTTGCAGTCCAACAAGTTATGGAGGGCTGTACAATTCCTGTCCTTATTAGATCTAGGGCTTAATGGTTTTGTGGGGCTCAACCTGCATACATAGCACTTTAATTGTGAGGCACACTATTCATCCAAAGTCATCTTCCACTATTACTATTCCATGCTTGACAACAGGTTTTAAATTCCTGTTACATTTAAGCAGTTTTATTCTTCTCTGTGTTTACATCGAACGGCCCTTCCACTTCTGCTGCTATTTACAGATAACATATTTTTTATGTGTACAGCTAGTCCAGTCAGAACTGAACTGAGAAGCATTTGCACAGTCAAAAATTCTGTGTTAAGTAAAATAAAATAAGGACTGTTCATGCAGCCTATGAGAAAGCTGGGGGATTTATAACCTTGCACTAACCCCTGAATTTGAATCCCTGCTGTTCATCCCTGAACGTGCTGGGTAGCCTTGGGCAAATCACTGGTTTCTCATCTGAAATTGCTCTACAGAAAATTATTTTCTTTTACAGATTGCCATGAAGAAGAATGAGATAAAGGGTACACTGTACAAATTATGAATAATAACTTATGCTGTGAGGCAGGGCTGATATTTTCAAGCACTGTTGCAATATACATTATTAATACTGAAACCATAATAGAGTACATTATTCAAGTATTGTGGATTTTTAAAAATCTGATCTTTAGAGTTTCATTAATTTTCACATTTCAGAGGATTTTATAGCAGCCTATTGGGGGAAATGAAATTAAGAAATAGTTTCCACCCTTTTCTTTTAATATGAACACAAATAATGGGTATGCAGATGGCTGTGCCTAATAGTCAATTACTGGAGGCTGCAAAAGAGCTCTGAATTTTTTCTTTATAGCTATTTGAAAGAACTTGTGTACAAGTGATGTGAGCTTGGGTTGATGATGTTAATATCCCTTTAAATGATACATTACCTGTATAATATGGGCATGCATAATAAGAAGGTGAGCCAGGAAAAGATATGTAAGGCCTTATCTGATTCCTAATAATTGTTTGCTAATACACTGCTGATAGCTAGTCTTGTGGTGTGTTTACTCAATAATCACCCACTGATCTTAATGAGATTTAGTCCCAGGTAAACAGCTATTAGAGCTAATCTGGTGTAGTGCTTTGAGCACAGAAGTACAACACTGGAGACCAAGTTCTGAATATCCACTTGACCATGGAAACTCACTGGATGACCTTTGGTAAGTCATACTCTCTCAGCCTCAGAGAAGAGTAAAGGCACACACACACCCTAAACAAACTTTTCCACCCATAATACATTTGCCTCAGGGTCGCCATAAGTCAGAAACAACTTGAAGGCACACAGCAACAAACAGCTATTGGGAATGTTCAAATCTGGCCACAATAACATGGAAGAATTTGATTACACACAGACACTTAGCTTATTCGTACTAAAGTAATATGGACTCAAGAAGGAAAGAAAATATGGTTTTGAAAACCAGTAAGAAAATTATAAACCTCTTATTACTTCACATTAAAACAGGAATGTGACTTGCAGTTTCTGAAAGAGTGTACCACCACCTCCTCCCACAAATCTTGCTCAAGAAAACACTGGAAAGATATTGCTTTTCTTCTCTGACTTAAAGTACACATTCTTTCACCATCACTCTAGAATAAGTACTGGGGTCAAATCTGAATTGAGACTTGTGTGATGTTAGGGTGGCTTTAGCACCCTTGCACCCCCACTTCCAGTCTTATTCAGACTCTTACACCTGCAATTTACATTGCTTTAATACTACACATTGTGGCAAACAGATCTCTTTTTGACAATATACTTAAGATTTTTCTGAGGTATCTCTTTCTTCTTTCATCAAAGTATAAACTGAAAGGAGATTTGGTAAAATAAATTGCTTTTCTTTTGTTTTAATAATTCAAAGCATATGGATAAAATCTTCTATACACGCTAAAAAAAAATCATAAGCCAAGCCAAAAATTGCTAATCTGACTTTATCATTTACATATATCCAAACCAGTGTGTTACTTACATACACCCACATTTAAATGGTGTAAAGGGAGTTATATGGATCTACTGTAACTATGACAAACTCTGGATCCAAACCAGAATTGGTAAGCCATTGTTCTCTGTTCTTCTGTTTTTCTTTGTACCCGTAAGATTTGTATATGAATTAGAATAGTGATTACCGTATTCAGTGAATGTTTGTATCTTAAATAATACCTCGTAAGTACATTCTCTGTGATGTCATATATGTATATAATCTCCAGATATTTTGCCAGACCTGCAAATCAGTTCCCATGATTCAATACTGACAATTATTAGCACTTTTTGAAGCAATAATAATAAAAGCTTTTGTTTTTTTAATTAGTGTTTGTTCTTTTATTTACATGGAATGTCCAGGCAAAGGATAATTTGTTAAAGATTTTCATGAGGCATGATGAATTTATTTCTGCTATCTGCTCCTTCCCTGAAAAATTAGTGCCTGGTTCTCTCATTTAAGGAGACTGGTGGGATTCATTTTGCTGTAAGCTTGGGCTATTTCAGTGATGTTCCAGGAAAAGCACTCCGTTAGAGGGTGTTGTTTTATTAGCAGCATAAGCCATCTATTCCAACAGTTAATGAGAACATATAATGAACTCTCATAATGAAAAAGCTTTCAGTACCATTATGTTATTGTTTTGCATTTAAATTCATGGAATAATGTGTTTTAACACAAATCATTGCTTTATTATGGAGGCTGTTAGGTATGCCTTCCCCTGTAATTTAAAGCTCCCAAGTCTAAGAGCCACTTCTAATGCACTCAGACAAAGCTAACCAAATAGTACAACTGATATGTGCATTACAGCAGTATGAAGGGTTTTATTTATGTACTTCACCTTAGCATTTCACGTCCAACATGGCCAGCCCTACCATTAGGCAGAGTGAGGCAGCTATCTTCGGCAGCAGCAGATGTAGAATATCACAAAAGTGCAGCAAAATGTTACTTATTTACTCTGCTGCCGTATTTTTATTACCAGAGATAATGAGAGGTGTTTATGGGCTTTTCCAGTTCATGGGATAGAGGGAGATGGCTAGCTTTGGGTACTGTGTACTTTGACGGAAATAGAGGAGCAACATCACGTACTGTTTTGTCTCAGGCAACAAGCAACCTTGGATTGGCCTGCCTTTCACAAATTCTTTGCTAATCACAATGTTATTTATTAACTATACAAGTATACAATGCTCTGAATGATCTTAGCATCTTACAGAATATTCTATACAAAAAAAAAAAATCTGCTCTGCTTCCACACCACATTACCAACAAGGTGAAGTTTGTATCTGAGCATTGGACTACAACTCTGGAGACCAAGTTTCGATTCCCCACTCAGGCATGGAAACTCACTGGATGACTTTGGGTAGGTCATACACTCAGCCCCATAAGCCCCATGCTAGGGTCTCCTTATGGTCACCATAAGTTGGAAATAACTTTAAGGCACACAACAACAATGTGCTTTCAAGTTGCCTGTTGACTTATGGTGACCCCATGAATTTCATAGGGTTTTCATAGAGTTTTCTTAGACAAATACTCAGATATGGTTTCAGCAGTTCCCACTAAGTATAACAGGAATTTCTAGGAAACTGGACAGTCTCAGTGTCTACTACATTGCTTCTTATCATGCTACTTAAATAGTTGAGTGTTAAGGCTACAACCCTATTTATCCTTATCTAGGATCAAGTAGCATTGAACAATGATGCTTGTTTCTGAGCATACATATGCATAACTGCATGGTAATTGTACACTGGAAGTTGCCATTCAGCTCTAAAGCCTATTGTATCAACACATTAAATCATGAGGAACTAAGAACAATATTGTATTGGCATTTAGGGGATTTGTGTGTCCTTTAAAGATTTAAGACTCAGATCAAGGCATAATGTAAATGTTTTAAATAAATACAGCAATAAAGACACCTTTGGATAGTAATGCCAGGCTCAGAAAGCGATGGTCAGATGATGATGACAATATGATACTAATTGTTCCTTAAGCCATTTCCACGCTAGACTGTTAAGTACTATTATTCCACTTGCAATATCCTATGGAATCCTGGGCTGGCCCCTCCTGAAACTGCAAACCCCAGGATTCCATAGGATGTTGCAAGTGGAATAATAGCACTATAACAGTCTAGTGCAGAAATGGCCTTAGATTCTTGGAAAGAATTCAAATAATTTATGGTCCAAAATTTCAGTCAGTACCCTCTAGTAAACTGTGAATACAACAACAACAACAACAGCAACAACAACACAGCAGTAATCTCCAACCATGCCTCACTAATTCCTGAAGTCTTGGATAGAACCCAAATTCCTTATGGTGACAGGTCAGGAGGCCAGTCAGTAACATCAGGTGGACTGTAGAATTGAGAATAATATACTGAAATAATGAAAACTAGAATTTAATCTTAGAGTTAACTCTAGTGTAAAACTGCGGTAGATTAATATTTGTATAGATCACAAAAGATACTCTTGCGTTCTATGGCAGAAATGGATTGGAAATAAATTATCTTTTTTAGCATTACATTATTCATCTACAAAAAGGACCTACCTTTGGTTTCTTCTTATTTATTTATTTATAAATAAAATACAAATGAAAATAATACAGCAAGAATAACAATGCCATTATATCCTGTTTGCTTGAACACATGGCGTAACGATCTTAATAACAACATCATTTTGATAACACATATCCAATCATATTCATCTACACAAAATATCATTTCTGAGAATTTGCCCCTGCAATGGTGGAACTTGAATTAACTTATTGGAATCTATATACTTCAAGAATGGGAACCATCTTTCTTCAAAGGGTATATATGAAGTATTTCCAAAATGCAATTGGTCAGAAAATTCTTCTGACCGAATTGCGTTCCAAATTCTACCCCACCACTTATTCAGTGAGAAATTCCCCATTCTCCAATTCTGTGCAATGTCTTTCCTTGCAAACCTTTGGTTTCTTTTTAAATACCACAGGGGTTCAATCATTACTGAACAATGATATATTACAGTATATTTAAGCAGGTAATAAAGTAAGTTAAAATAAAGTTGTCCATTCAACGTGGAGGATAAGCCAGGTTTCATTTGGCTGTTCATATTTCCACAGCTGACTCAACAGCCAGGAGTTATTCCTTTAGCATCTAGTCCAGACTGTTAGCCCCATCTTGTTAATCCTAGAGAAGCCAGGATTCATAACAAATAATAAGTCCTACTTTATAATTCTACCTTACAAAGAGTACAACACAGCAGAATTCTCAGTTTATATAAGCAAATCATGGCTTATTTGTTTAACCTGCCATGCTAGTGGCAGGAGCCAAAAAGGAAGGAATGGAAAAATGTGCTAACATACAATCACGTTCACAAAGAAACAGCCTGGCTAATTGTTCTGTATGAGTATAGTCAATGTTTGATAATGATTGCATCCGTTTTTTAAAATCTCCTATGCCAATAATTGGGTTTCTGTTCAATCCAAAATTTACCTGCCAACAGACAAATTCTCCCTTTTCCTCCTCTTCCTCCTTCCCTTCTCCTTCTCCTTCTTTTTATTCCTCTTCATAAGGCGTAAACTAAGCAGAGTAAAAGGGTAAACATTGTGTGGGGTTAAATCAAAATGCTTTAAAACACACACACACACAGAAATTTTAATGAGCTAAGCTTCAAAATTGACTTGTGTAGGAATAGAGCTGGATCAGCTGAAATGAATGAAAAACACAAAAACATAAAGGCTTTTTAAAAATGAATGCATTATATTACAAGATTGTCTTCCCAAGCCTGTATACATTTTTTAAAAAGAGCTCTCTGCAATAATCATGCATGTGTCCTCAGAAGTTCTTTCGATCTTCATCTCTGGTATTAAAAAAAAAAAAAGCCTAAATTCTCCTGTGACTTACACACTATGATCCAAGCCACCGCAATGTGATTGCATGTCATGTAAGTCAGAGCCGACTTTAGTCTGAAGCCCTGAGCTTATTGACTCCTTCAAACATCTTGGAAGAAGATTACACCCATGTAATAACATACAATCCTTCTGCAATCCTTGGGGGGGAGTGGATGGCTTGGGCATGGTTATTTCAGTTAAGTCAACTGAGTCACCCTAGAGCCTGAATATAATTCAGAAACTAAATTTCATCTCTGTGGCCTGAAGAAAGCTTCAGCCCCTGGCACATTTCCAAGCCAGCCACGAAACATAAATCCAGACGTCACCCTGTGACCATATACGGAAAATGGCTCTCACTGCTAACCCCTGCTGAATGGACTGCAGGAACTTGTCATCAGGCTGGCATTCAAACGAGATATCTTGAAGACAGACTGACAAAATTCTGCCTTTCACAGACAAGTGCTCTTTAAAATAAATGCATCTTCTTCAGCTTTAAATAAGGCAAGTCTCAAAATGTAAGGCAGGCTTCCTGATGGACATCAGAGCAGATACCAGACACTGCACACTCCCTCCTGTCTGCTTCACATCCAGTACTGAACCCAGGCAGGAGACAACCAGTCATTCTGAAGCCCTAATTGAAATCAAAAGGGCCAGCATAGTGTAGCAGTTTGAGCATTAGACTACGACCTTGGAAGCCCCCACTCAGCTGTGGAAACCCACTGGGTGACCCTGGGCAAGCCACACTCTTTCCGTCTCAGAGGAAGGCAAAGCCAACAAGTAAACACTTCATAGGTCCTCCTTAAGGTCACTGTATGCCAGAAATTACTCAAAAGCACATGACAACAAAATTGAAATCAAATGTCCTTACCATGGACTCGGTTATTAATTTCAGCTACATTTAAGCACACTGAAGGTTAGAGACATTTATTTAGTGAGAAATGGAAGTGGTGTGACAGAAAATTTGTGCCTGTGATTTATGTATGCCCACGTTGTTTACCCCATTATTGTCTCGTCATACAGACTTTTTGAAGCAACATTTACTTCCAGCATGATGTTCGTACAGCGCCAGGGAAAGCAAAAACAGCCTCAGCAAAAGCACTAGAGAGAGTGAACATGACCCTACCTCATAGGCCATTTCCACACTAGACTGCTATAGTGCTATTATTCCCCTTGAAAGTCCCACTTGAAATGCCCTATGGAATCCTGGGGGTTGCAAACCTCAAGATTCCATAGGACATTGAAAGTGGAACAACAGCACTGTAACCATCTAGTGCAGAAACAGCCATAGGCTTGTTGTGAAGATACGACTGGGGATGGGGAAAAACCATAGATGCTACTCTGAGCACCTCGGAGGAAAGCTGAAGTAAATACCTATTGGGGAAAAGGGATGCCGAAAACCAAAGATTCCCTCTCACCAGGCCATCCATCTGTATTGGCTTAAGCCACCTTAACTCATTCAGAGAGCTAGCCTGAATAAAAAGTATGGCAAAAACGCTTGTAGGGTTACAATCCGACGCCATTTCCGCACTAGACTGTTATAGCGCTATGATTCCACTTTCAACCTCCTATGAAATCCAGGGGTTTGCAGTTTCGGGAGGGAATCCCGCAAACCCCAGGATCCCATAGGAGGTTGAAAGTGGAATCATAGCGCTATAACATTCTGGTGCGGAAACGGCCTCAGAGCCTGTGATAGAAACCTCTGCGTGCATCTTCCTGCCGCGTGTCCTTTCCAGGGACAGGTAATCCGCGCTGAGCCTTATCTCACTCCTCGCGTTGCACAAACGTGGGGCTTTCCTTCCTTTCCGGCCAGGCAGCAGCCCAGCCCGGGGGCCTCCATCCAGCTTTGCAGGGCGGGCGCGTATCCTCCACAACGATGGGTGCGGTCACGCCGTTCTTACCGACCGCGGCCGCGTTGGAAAGGAAGCCGCCTGAATCACAGCTTAGGTAGGGAATCCTTTATGTGAAAAGTATATACATACGTGCGCGCGCGCGTGCCGATCAGTGAATGTTAATGACATACACACGCAGAATTTTACTCGCTGGTTTCCTCTGTGTCGCCTCACGGCTTCCAATGGGGGCCCCTTTTAGACTGACAAGTGACGGAGGAGGGGCGAGCCAGGCGAACTCGGTTCTTCCCCATGCAAAGAAAGAAACAATGCATTTGCGGTGGGCCAGCGAGATTGCAAGCGTCACCCCCCCAAAGCTATTTCCGCACTAGCCTGTTATAGCGCGACGATTCCACTTTCAACCTCCTCTGGAATCCTGGGGTTTGCAGTTCCGGGAGGGGCCGGCCGGCCCCTCCCGAAACTGCAAACCCCAGGATTCCAGAGGAGGTTGAAAGTGGAATCATCGCGCTATAACAGGCTAGTGCGGAAACGGAGTAAGCGTCCTCTCTCTCTCTCTCTTCCTCCTCCACATGTCTTCCAGGCAGCGGCGGATTTAACTTCCCCACCCCTTATCTCTGCCCCACACCCCTTTCCCTTGCAAAGCCCCGCTTGCCATCTGCCCGCCGTGGGGCGGCGGAGGGGAAAGTGCCGCCCGCCCGCCCGCCCGCCCTACCTCCCCTCGCCGCTCCCTTTGCAGCTGCTCATCCTGGCCGCGCCGCGCCCGCCGAAGCCGGCGCTCCGAGCACACCGCCTCCCGCGCGCCAACCTGGGCAGGGGCGACTCGCTCGCTCACTCACCCCGAGAGGCATTGGGCAGCCTAGCGGGCTAAGTCCCACCCACTGCCCTGTGCCATTGGGCAGCGGCGGAAGCGGGGTGGTCGCGATTGGCGGCGAGAGGCGTCGCTCTGCGGAGGGGAGCGGCGCGCGCGCGCACGCGGAGGGGGGGTTAGAGGAGTACTTCGGCGGCGCATTGAGAGACTAGTGGGGTTGGTGAGGGCTGGTCTCTTTTACCTCAGCCGGAGAGAGGCGGTTTAACGGCTGCTCCCTCAGTCCTGGTCACCAGCTGCCGGAGGCGGCGGAGGTTGGCGGTAGGAGGAAAGTGGGAGAACTTTGTTTCGGGGGGGGGGCGTTGGGTGAGGCGAGGCGAAGCTCCTGGATTCACGACCAGGAGGGGCTTCTCTGGTGGTGGAAGTTGGGCTTAGACGGCGGCCCGCCTGGGTCTCGTGAGGAGCCGCCCGCTTAGCTTCTCAACCCGAGGTGGGAGGCAGTAGGAAGGCGACGAGCCCCGGCTTGGGACTCGCCAGAAGAATCGCGGACTTTTAATTTTTTTCCTTCCGAGCCTCACACTTGGATCCATTTCTTTTCCCTCACGGCGTGCGGTGCGGACAATGCGGCGGCCGGCCGGTGTGACTCTGGCACGGACTTAGCCGAGGCGGCGCCTCCCCCGCCCCCGGGCTCTGTAGCCCCGGCCGTGGCCGAAGAGGGCAGAGAAAGAGTTCGCCCCGCCGCTGGCGCTTTGCTCTCTCCCCGTCCCTGTTCTTGCCGCTGCGCCCGGAGATGGTGCCGGCTCCCGGATTAGTCTGAACCCTTTCCTTCGGTTCGTTTCCTCTTTTATTTCTGGCGGTCCTCCCGCTTTCCCCTCCGGGCGTTCGCGGCGTGGTGGGACACACGCAGCAGCGTCTCTCGCCCGCCCCAAGAAAGATAAAGAATCCCGGAATCCTTTCCCGCCCTCTTAAAGAAACACCGTGTGGATAATGTCAACCCCAGCCAGATTCAAGAAGGACAAAGAGATCGTAGCCGAATATGAAAGCCAAGTGAAAGGTAAAAAGGTTGGCGTGATGGGTGGGGTGCAGCAGAGTGGGGGGTCTGTCCTCCCCCCGTCTCCTTTCTTCCCCTCCCACCTGTTAGTCTTTCCTACCCCGTTCATGATTCTCAAGCAGAAGGAAAGTGCAAATATTTCATGTCAAGGTTAATTATCCAAGAAGAACTCGGACCCCTCCCCGGTTCTGTGTATGTAACTCTTAAGGTGAGCCTCACCAGAAGTAAAAATTGCATTGATTTGAAAGGATGGGGGAAGTGTAGCTTTACCACTCACTGATAGTGTGGTAAATGGCTCTTTCGCGGGAGGGGGACTGGTAAATCAAGCAATGTTACATGATAAATGTTCCTGCTTCTGGCTGGACAGTCATCAGAGAGTCGTCGGAAGAGAGAATGTCTGAATGGCAAGACTCTTTATTTGCATAGTCTTTCGGAGCCATCCTCTGTGAGTTAACCTTGAACTAATCTAGAACCGAGGTCTGATTTGTATAGTTTCGGATTATGCAGTTGTGAAAACATACATCACACTGGCTGTACCAAACTTCTTTTATTATGCCCTTTGAGAAAGTGTGTATGCAACTATTTCTGTATGTGCCTGTGCCCATTTAAATTCAGTTGTACATCAGTTTAGCAAAAGGGAATGAAATTGGTTCAGCAACTCCTGCATACATAATACAGCTGCTGAGATCACGCACCTTCCATGAAGTCAGTTAAGAGCATTCAGCACCTTTTCATATCCATCTTGGAACAATGGAAGTAACAAAGGGGAACGGTTGAGGTTTGCTCTTTTCGTATGGCGCATCAATTGGGTTTTTCTTCATTTGTTACTTTTTCTATGTCCTTCAGAAGCTGTGTTGTAAAATTTCAGATACATATTTGAGAAGTTTCACTTTCCTATTCTTCCTCTTCATTATAATCTTGTTTCCTGATAAGTAGCTTTTGTTCTGTAGACCCTGGCAGTATTTGAATTTTAAAAAAATGCACCCAAAACAAAAAGACCTTCCTTCTGTTATGTGAGCTTATAATGTGTGATGATGATGCCAGCTGTTTACTTTGGTGGCTATAAACTGATGTGAGCTGTATCTTCATATGTAATAAAAGTTTTATATCTCCATTTTGAGTTTGCCCTTAATAACTGCTTGGAATATATGCTGGATATTCCTGGGATGGGCAAACGTTGTTGAACTACAACTCCCATTATCCCACCCAACATTGGGAATGATGAGGAAAACTGGAGTTGTAGTGCAATAGAACCATAGAATCATAGAGTTGGAAAAGACCTCAGGGGCCATTGAGTCCAATCCCCTGCTATGCAGGAACACCCATCAAAGCATTCCCAACAGATGGCCATCCAGCCTCTGCTTAAAAACCTCCAAAGAAGGAGACTCTACCACACTCCGAGGCAGCATATTCCACTGCCAGGCAGCTCTGACCGTCAGGAAGTTCTTCCTGAGGTTCAAGTGGAATCTCCTTTCCTGCAGCTTGAATCCATTGCTCCTTGTCCTAGTCTCTGGAGCAGCAGAAAACAAGCCCACTGCCTCCTCCACATGACAATAACATCTGGGGAGTTTCACGTTTCCCCTTCTGGTATATACAAAGGCAGTGGATGACATGCTTTAATCTCAAGAGATTTTTCCACATAGCTCATGCTACTGTTGGCTTTTGCCAGACTGTGTTCATCTATGTCCTGTGGTGTAACACTCACCACTGACTTGCTGTCTCTGACTCACTGTCTCTTCCTCATCCTCCAGGCAAGCAATGACTCCACAGTAGTTTCTTGCTCCTGTTCTTTTCTCCATCAAAAGGGACTGTGCATACATTTTCCCTGAGCTGTTGTTACCTCCACCCCCACCCTAATTGGACAGGTTCACATTGATTCTGAGAAGGACTGAGGGACTGAATGTGCTCCTTTTCCATGTCTCCCATGTTCCTTGTTTTTCCCATGTTCCCATGAGACTTTTTGTTACTCAGAGCTGCACAGAAAAGTTGTATTTTATCTATCTATATATTTATTTGTTCAGCAAGACAGTGATTAAAGATACCCGTAGCCAGTCATATTAGCAAGTATCTCATGTTGGGTCACTCAAAAAAGGAGAAAGAGAGGAAAGAGGATAGGTGCTGCATTTCTTTGGCTCACCTATGTAGTGCATGAAGGAAACAGCAAAAGTGACTATGTAGGGCAATATTTCTCTGGCTGTCTGATGTGGGGGACCAGCAGTTTTTTCCTCCCAGTGTGCCAGGGACTGACACTGAATTTGTGCCCATTTGGTACAGTTGTTTCTTTCTTTCCTGGAACCTCTTCAGAGACCAGCACCCACTGGCTATGGGACCACCACATTTAGTAGCACTGATACAGGGTAGGGAAGAGCTCTTGTATCTTGAAAAAATTGTAGCTTGAAAAATTATTTGTAACTTTTCTCACTTTACCCATTCCACTAACTTCTCTACTATATTTTAAATTTTTTATCCCAACTCCTCATGATTCCTGCTCCTCTCTGCTTCTTTTCTGCATTCCCCCCTTCATTCTCACCTTCCTTCTGGTCTTTATTTTGCTTTTTTTTTCCTGCTGTGTTTTCTCTGTTCATTCCTTTTAGCTTTTCTTCATTTCTCTCTCTTCCTCCAGTTCTTTCTTTCCTTTATTCATAGTCAAAAGAGTCAGAAAATGTTACGAACAGTAATAGCCCAGCACTACAACCCTTTTGTTAAGAGAATATGTAAAGCTTGCTGTGATTCCTCCCACCGTACCAGTTGTAGAAGATCACTGGTAACAGATTTCATGCCACTGGATTTACCATACTAGTTCTGTGCTGTATCAAGAATACTGTAGGCCTGGCTGAAGCTGTTCTCTGCACAAATCTAATGGGCCTGTGCAGATATTGCTAAAGCTTGTGATATTAAAGGAGCTCTTACTTGACAATAACCAGGGGTGTCAGAGTAGTTGAAGTGGGACATGCTTCCTAATCTTGCATGTACTTTCACAAAAAATTAAAGAGTGAAGATTTCTTAAGTGGCAAAACAGGACTAGGAAAAAGTACTATGATTAATATTATTCAGCGTATCTTTTTATCGCATTTTGGATAGAACTTAAAACTTGGCCTTTGAATGTGAAAAATGGCAATGATTTTAGAACTTAAGGAAATGGCGTTAATATGTTTTCTTACAACCATATGTTCTTACAGACAATATACATGTATGTTTATGATTACATCTTACATACATCTATATTTTACCGTGCATATACACACACGCATACTCGGCTCATTGTCCTCAGAAAACAAATATTAAAAGTAATATTGTAATAGGAAATGTTAAAGTGGCTCTGCATGTTCTAGGCTAAAATAAGAAAATTCTTAGTTTGAATTCATATTCAAATTAATTAAGCAGATGTGCATATAAGCAGATGTGCCATATAAGTTGGATAGGATCTGTTGTATTTTCTACACAAGAGGAAAAATAAATTGTAAAGATGCTGTAGCAGTATTCTTAGCCAGCTGGAAATCCTGCTGAATTCCTGCATTTCCACTTGAGATTTCATCAAGCAATTGCTCATATCTTTTTAACTCTAGATTTTCTCATCTAACCACTTAAATGCTTTTAAAAGCTCATATTCATGAATTCAGTACCCAGTATCTATTTTTGCAGTTGTACGTTCCCGGAGCATACTGTACAAAACAGATTATGCATTTGAGTTAAAATCTTATGCAGTGAAAGGAATTTGTTGTAGAAAACTGTCTGCACAATTGACTGTGTAAAGTATGTATTCTTTTGGTTGATTAAGCTAGTTAAATTGTAAGAAAGAGTAACAGTCATTCATTGCAGGATACTTTACCCAAAGCAGGGGTCTCATGTGTAGATTATTCCAATAGAAATAATTAGGAGCATATTTTTTTTCTATTTTTTTCTTATGAAAAATGCATTCATAATAACACATAAAATATTCCTTTGCAGGGAACTTAAACATGGCATGTCGTTTTTCACAGTGGTCCTCTAGGTGCCTATATGGGAAGACCACAAACAGGACAAAATTCCAGAGTGCTCTGTTGTCCACGTTCCCTCATAATTCATATGATTGGAGCATCTCAACAAGCCAATCCGGTATAGCTTGTTCTGTAGCCACCTGCATAGTTAGAAAGTGAGCTGTACATAGGAATGGGCAAAGTGAATTTTCAAATCAGGTTCAAGTAAATCAGTTATATATGGGCAATTAATTTGTAGCAGCATAGCAATGCTTAGCTGAAATAAAACATAAAGGAAAATCAATAATTATAGATGAGATTTACTTGTATTAGGAATTTGTCTTCAGCAGTTCTATATGTGAACCAAAGTAAAATCTTAATCTCATAGTGGTCATAGTTCTGCAGGAGCTATTAGAATTACACTTTTAGGTAAAATAGTTATCTCGAAATCCAGCTAGCCTGTGTAGCAGTGTATAGCAAAGACCTGAAGAGGGTTATGCTCTCTTAGCTTTGCTCCCCAGGATTCTCTATGCAGGAGATCGTGAAACCTGGGGGATGGACAAGTGAAGTAGCAGTGCTCTATCAGGATACCATCTCCCTGACTAGGTGCCCTGGTCCTGGGTCTGCAGGGTTTGAGTATGTGTATTTGAATGTGGGTGGCTAGGAGAGATAAGTGACTCAGATGGTGTAATACCCATTCCACAGGTCAACAGTCTCCTTGAGGTAGCTGGGGTATTCTTGGGGGTAGCATTGAATTCCTCATGGCTTATAGTACTGGGGGTGGGGGAAAGGCTTGACTATCCATGCTAAGACTGCACCCATGGGAGTGGCTCAGGATTTTATGTCCATCATGCCAAACATGGGTCTGTCTCAAATGGTTACCTGGCCCCAATCACAGTGTGAGGCAAACTCAAGACCTTGTTTTTTTATGCTGGATGGGACGATGGTGATCTGGGAATGGGGAGACTTTATGTTGTTCTGTTGTCATAGACAGAACACTTCTTGGATAAATTTAAACTTGTTAGGACTTGGAATCTCTGCAGGGGTAGAGGACCAGTTAAGATCACCCAAGCCAGAAAGTTGGTGGATCTGGATAGTTTCCTTTGCCCTTGGGGATTTTCTTGTTTGCTCAGCAGGCCATTCTGTCAAAGCTTTGATCCCTGGAATGGGGAAATGAGCAGGGTGGTGGACATGATCACTTCTAAGTGTCCTCTCTCATGGAGTGGAGCTGAACCAGCCCATAGGCAATAAAGTGAGTGCGACAGTTACTAAAGCCATATTGACAGAAAAAACAGAGTGAGTCCAACTGAACACTGGCTAAAGTCTGTTTGAAGATCTGTTGCATGTCAGTATAGGTAGTAAAAAGCCTTTTTCTGTCCCATCACATCTGCAAAGAACTATCCAGTGGAGCTGTTTTGAGTAGTGAAGGGTTTGTCACACCTTGGCCCACAGGAGAACTTAAACTACTCAACAGCCTGCTGTGAAGAATTTGCCTGGCACTTTGTAAATAAAATTGTTCAGATTTATTCCAACTTGGATGCTGCAGTTGGTGCTGTTCCAGTGGATATAACTCTGGCCACTGCTTCTCCAGTGATAATGGATACTTTTCAGTTTGTGCAGCCCAAGGATATGGACAGGTTCCTTGTAGAGGCAGGAGCCATCACTTGTGTATTAGATCCTTTCCTCTTCTGGCTTATAAAGCAGAACACAGGGGTACTGTATGAATACATAGTGTGTATATGTACCTTCAAGTCACCTGTCAACTTGTGGTGATTCCATTAATTTCATAGCTTTTTCTTAGGCAAGGAATACTCAGAGATGGTTTTGCCAGTACTTTCCTCTGAAATACAGCCTACAGCATCTCATATTCCTTCAGTCTTCCATCTAAGTACTAACCAAGTACACTACTGACCCTGCTTAAATTCCAAGATCAGACAGGACCTTGTACCTTTAGTGCATTTAGGCCCTGAGTAGGTAATGGGGAGTCGTTTATGACAGTACAGCAAGGCAGGGTCCCAGCATACTTGCAGGAGGCTGTTGTAAGACCTTTAGTGGGGGAGGATGGAACCTTCCCTAGTACTGGATAACCATTGGCCAATCTTCCACTTTTCCTTATTGGGGGAAGGCACTAATATCAGGTAGTCCAAAGAGCCAGATTGTTAACTGGGGCTGGCTGCAGGGAACATAGAATTCCCCTATGAGAAGATCAGGGTATTGTCTGTTTTATTATGTTTTAAATATCTTTAAACTTGCTTTTAACTCATGTTTTTAACTTGTATTTTTAAAATAGAAGTTGATTTAATTGTGCTTTAACCTTTGTACTAAGAGTGTTTTAGTTGTATTTTGTGTTTTAAGAGGTTGTACGTGCCTTGCCCTGAGCTCTCCCTAGAAGCCAAGATGCTTAAATTGATGCTGTCATACTTTGGCCATATCATGATAAGACATGACTCACTAGAAAAGACAAGAGTGCCTGATAAAGTAGGAGGCAATAGGAAAAGAGGAAGACTGTGTTACAGATGGATAGACTCAGTCAAGGAAGATGCATCCCTGAATCTGCAAGACCTAAAAGCAGGGCGATTGATGATAGAGTGGCTTCGAGGTCTCTCATCTATAGGGTTGACATAAATTGAGATCAGCTTAATAGCAGTCAACAACAACAATGCTGCCTGGAATTCTATGCTGGGGGAAAGGCTGGTTCATTTCCTGGCACAATTTTAACTGCTGGTTATGACCTATAAAATCTTGTAAGTCTCAGGTTCAGGCTGTTTGAAAGACTGAATATCTCTTATTTGGAAAACCAGTGTAGTGTAGTGGTTTGAGCATTTGGCTACAACTTTGCAGACCAGGATTCAGTTCCCTGCCCAGCCATGGAAACCCACTAGGTGACCTTGGGCACACTCTCTCAGCTTCAGAGGAAGGCAAAGGCAAAACCCCTCTGAACAAATCTTTCCAAGAGAAAAAAAGTCATAGGTTCACTTTAGGGTTGTTGTAAGTCAGAAATGACTTGATGAAGACACATAACAACATATCTCTATCTGAGCCTGTCCAAGCTCTACAATCTTCAGGAGAAGCCTCTTCTTTGCTGCCATCACCTTCGCGGGCACATTTTGTGGGAATAGAGGAGGCTTTTTCAGTGGTTGCTCCCAGACTGCAGGATTCCTTCTTTAAGGAAGTTAGGATGACTCACTCCTTGCTTTCCTTCTGTTGAGAAGTGGGAAGTTTCCTGCTTCCATTGGGCTTTTGGGAATTGACTGTGGTGGGTTTTTAATGTTGTGCTGTTTTGTGATTTTTTTATAGTCTATTTCTTAATGTATTTTAAATGGTTCTAATTCAATGGATTGTTTATTTTTTTTAAAAAAAACTTCTAAAAATAACACACACACACAAATATATAGTTTCTGTATGTTTTTTAATCTATATTGGTTTTAATAATTAGTAAACTACTTTGAAACACAGTACTGGAAAAAGGCTTGATATAAATTAATAAAATAATAAATTATTATTACTGCTGTTGTTATCAACAAGAACAGAACACTTCTATTGTAGATATACAAAAAATAAATAAATAAAAGGAAATGTTTGCTCTTGGAAAAGATAGAATGTGTTTCATTCTAGGCTGTAACTAGCTTTGCATATCCAAAAGGTCAGCTACTTTTGTCTATTTGTCTTTATAGAAACCCAGTGGTTATGCTTGTAAGGGCCAGCTTATATATTACAGCTGTCATGTCAAAGTTCCCCCAAGTTGTTTCATGTGGCAGCTGTTATCATGAACAAGCTCTATTTATTCAGCAGCTCAGGATGCTGATTTGGCAATCTTTGTCTGGGCCCAACAAACCCAAAGCAAAGAGGCACAGTTTAGAGTGGCATAGCAAACACTCCTCAGTATACATAGTAAATAGTGTATTTAAATTTGAATGAATGTATTTAAACATCTTACATTTAACAGTAGCTTTTTTAAAAAGAACCTTATTTCTGTAGTGGTTGTTAAGTGTTTTCTGTTCTTACCTCTGGGACAGCAGATCCCTACACTTCTGACAATGTGAGTAATGTTCTGGAAGAACCAGCAGTAATATCATTTTGAAAAATCCTGCTAGCTGTGCAATATATATTTGCTGTACTAGTCCATCCATCATCCCTTTTACTCACAGTGCGGATAGGACAGGAACTGGTAAAGGTTCATCCAATCCAATTTGGTTTCAGATGGGACAGAACTATCACTTCTTAGTGCTAAGAGCAGAAGGAGTATTGGAGCAATGTAGTGACCTTCTAATGAAATAGGAACCTGCTTCTAGTGGAATATGAACACCCCACCTTAAGTTCTTCTTGAATGTAGCCAGATGATGCTTCCCTCAATTGCAATTCCATAAATATTGAAAATGGTGTTCAGAAATTTTTCTAAACCAAGAATAACTAGGATCAAAAGCTATACATCAAGGTAGCTGCTAACTAGTTGAATTCTTTCCTATATAAACTTATAAGGTTTATTTGTTAATGTGATCTGCCAAGGCTCTTGCACCCACCCATGTATAGTAGATAACAAATTACATTTTCTCATGTAACACTAAAACTATGAGTTGTTATCAATAACTTCCATGATTGTATTATTATGTGCACGTTAGATATTTGACTGTATACAGCCCAAACAAGTTACTCATGACCTTAATAGTATATTCTTCCTTCTACTGATCTTCTCCATTGCTTGCAACAATATACCTTTAGAAATTTGTCATATTACAGTTTTTCTTCTATGTATACCCAAATTTTGCATTGATTTAATGCATTATTGCCCAATTTCTGGTGTATAGATATTTGATGATAAATCCAAAGTGATGGGAATTACAGGCAGATAGTATCTACAGAGCAACAGTTGTCCACCCTTGTAATTTGCTGTAGTACTATTTAGGAATACTTGAAAGCATATGTGAAAATCAGAATGCATATTAAAAGAGTGAGTCTTCTATGGCTGAGCTGTGCATGAATTCCACTTTAACTAGCCTTTGTACAGAACTTCTGAAACTTGTTTTCTGCGTTTGTGGGACTGCTTGGACAGAGGAATACAGATTAGGTGAGAATTTTGCTTCAGAACATTTTTGAAATAGACATTTGCATAAAATTCAAACATGTGAAATTGAAAGAGTTACTCAGTCTTGATTCGTAGAAAGTTAAATTAGATGCAAGCTCTAGATAATTCTTGAAAGAGCTAAGTTTTGAATGAATAGCTACTTGTTTCCTTTCTTCTTGAAATTGTAACGTTTTATATGTCCAAACTGAGTTGAACAAAATTCTCCCTAGTTCAGTGACTGGCATATGATTTTTACAGTACTGACAATGTTTTTATGCAGCAGAGGCATCTGAAGAAGAAGAAGATAGATGGATTTCTCATGGGATAAGAAACCTATGAAAGTACCAGTCATTTCTTTGATAGTTTGTTTCAGATGGCTGGTTTTTATTTTTATTTTGTGGCAAACTTCTTCATAATGTATATACAGTAAAGTGTGGTAAGGCAATTTAACAATTATTTAGGAAGGATTAGAAAGCTAACACCCCTCCCACACCCACTTTCCAGTGTGGTCGTTTGTGTTCTGTGTGAGGCTCACTGTGGGAGCTGCTATCTTCCCTCCTTTTTCCGTCACCAGCCATTTTGGTGCTGCGTCAGAAGCCCATGAAATTTTTGCAGGCAGCAGTTTCGGCAAGCAGTCAGCTACTGGTAGGCTTAGACTATTTTTTTTCCAGGCTATAAAATACTATACGATCAGCCTTATACTTTTGCAGGTTTAAGCTCTGGACTCCCATAGTCTCATTTTCTCTCTCTTCCTCTTTTGAGTGCCAGAGGAGGACATTGGAAGCATCTGCTGCCAGTTTGAACTCACCACTGGTCCTCCAGGATGGATAGCTGTGGCTTAAACCATAATTTCCATGCAAATCAGTTGAAAATTCTGATTTTGGGCCCTAGCCTGTTCTCAAATGATAGTTTAAACAAAAAACAAATTTCTGTATTTGGACAGCCAACTTTAACTGTAATAGACACTGCCAGTTTCCTTTGGTATGTAGAAGAATAAAAGGTGCAGGGTGTTTGGGAGCCCAAGACTTGCCATGGCTCATTCACAAAGTCGGAAACCATGTTTTCCCATAATGTATGGATGAGGCCCTGGTTTCCTCTTTGTAGCTTGATATAGGGTACACATTTAAGGTTTGCTGATTATAATATGAGTAAGATTTAGAGTTCTGCTCTCTTGTTGCTGACTTACAAAATATTTCGTTTTTGTTCACTAACATCTTTTAATTAAAATTGTGTCACTGGATATGTTTGTGTACACTTTAATTTTGTGGTACCTAGAAAAGAAATATTGGTAATGTTTGTTCTTTTTAATCTGAAATGCTCACCATAAGTTGTTTCAGAAAAAAATAACCCTGTTAAATGAAGTATGTTGTAATTAAACTCTTTATGACATTGAAATACTGTTTAGAATTACAACAAATCTGACTAATTTACTAGATAATGACTTCACTGAAGTAGTAATTGTAATTCAGTCACACTGGGGAAAATAAAAGGAGTACAGTAGTTTAATGTAAGTTGTGTATTCAAGCTCTTAATCTGATGTATTCTTTCTCTTAAGTGCTGCACATAATGTCATATTAATTATCTTCTAGGTAGGGTGGTGTTAACAGCTTTTTTAGCTTGACAGCGTTATGAGAAAGGCAGAGGTATAGGATCATTGGGCCCCACAGGAGATGCAGAGTTAATTGAACTATTGCAACATTTGGCTGTTTCAGAATGTAGACAATAAGCATTCTAGTGTATGTATGAAAAAGTCTTGTGTTTTTCATATTCCGTCTGTTTCTGTTTCCATTTTAATTTGAGATTTGACACACTTTCAAATGACTGCTGCCACACACTTGTGATTTGTCAGACTTATGCATATTTGAAGGAGAAGCATTAAAGATGATACAGAAATGAAATCTTATCCTAAGCAATGAGGCGGTTTAAAATCTGAATCTCTTTTTCTTGGCAGAATTGGTTTGAAATTGCTGTCTAGCAGAATGTTGCTGAGCCAGTGCATGTTGACATTTGAGAATGAATAATTAGTCTTAAATCTCATGAACTGGCAAGCTTACATTCTCCCGTTCCCTTACCAATATCTTTATTACATACCAAGCTCCTGCAGCTCATCAAACAATGTTTTGTGCACTCTTTCAGCCTGATGACATTTCTGTTATGCATGCTGCATAACAAAGCCACAATTCTAATGCAGGTTTTTGTTGTGGTTTTTTTTGGGGGGGGTTGCTGTATTGTTAATTACCCAGCATGGCATGTATGTTATGACTTCAGTTCAGTGTAGAGTAGCTTCTGCCTTGTACAAAAGGGAAACTTGTTCTGTGAGACCTTTTACCCTTGCAATTGATTTTAATAATGTTAATGGGTCAGCGTATCCACAATAGGTCAAAAGGTTAAAGTCACTGAAACATTTGGTAAACGAGAATTCTCTAAATCTTTAATTCCCTTATGGACAGTGCAGCAGAATGCTAATAAGATAGTTCCAGAACGGCTTGAGAGAGATTAGTGATAGAATGTGGAATGTACATCCTAAAGGCAGCCAGCTAGAGTTTTGTTCAGGTCGGCTATGGATCAGAGGCTGACTATAGCATAGGATTTTACAGTGTTTTACAGTATATTTTATGTGGTTATGGTTTTCTTAACTTTTATAGTATTTGTGCTCCAACATGTCATGCAAATTTATTTATTCATGATGTCCATATGCACGTTGCTATGGTAGAATAGTGTACCATGCCTCATGTTGGGTGAGTAGGAAGCTATGCAGTCTCTCATACATATGTATGTGAGGAGCAGATTTAACATACATACATACCAATATATATTTCAAAACAAATTGCTGAGGAGGAGGAGGATCATTGAGAACAAAAGGCATAAATGCATACACTCAATGGTGTATGCACCACTTTTCATACTGGAGAACAAACGTGGAAAGCAAAGATAAGGTTATATGGGAATCAACGAACTAGACTGTTTCTAGTTAGTGTCACTTTATACATGTTCATTCATAAGGGTGTTCCATTCTGTTTCTGCATTAATTTGCATTTTAGAGATCATTTCCAAATTTGTATTTAAATGGACATTTAAAAACATACAGTTTTAAACACATTTTATTTTATAATATGCTTCTTTATTATGCTTTCTGAGCAAAGAGCTGTGCTGGAACATTTGGGAACTATAACTATAACTGCTTTCTCTTGCTCTGATGTTCCCAGATGATTTAAAACTTAGTAAATTTGAATTGAGAGAGCCAGTGTGGTGTAGTGGTTTGAGCACTGGACTGTGATCCTGGAGACAGGGCTTGATTCCGTGCTTAGCCATGGAAACCCACTGGGTGACTGTGGGCTTATCACACACTCTCAGCCCCAAAAAACCCTGTAATAGGTTTGCCTTAGAGTCACAATAAGTTGGAAATGACTTGAAGGCACGCAGCAGCAGCAACAACAAATTTGAATTGAAATGTTAAATCTACTCTTCATCTGTTTGGCATAGGTTTAAACATAACACACTGATTATGTTGCGTCTTACTTGGTTATTTTATCTTTTTTTTAAAAAAAATTTGCTATAGAAACATTTGGTAAACAGGCATTACATTAAATAGTTGCTAGCAATAAACATTACATTAAACAGTTGCTATCTGCTGTGCATAGAATCAGTTTTGTTCCCTGCAAAAAGTTTGGCAAACTTGTTTACCAGTGACATGGAAATCTTCATGCAGGTTTGGGTTGATTTTGAATTCATTATATGCCATATTCATTTATTATGTGAGCATGTACTATGAACACACAAAAAGACAGGCATGCTACTCCCAGTCTCTAGTTCTGTCACTCCCCTCATGTGCAGAAGTTTGAGTATGACAGCTTCCCTTGTGCCAAGATACTCATCACATAATTGGGGGCATTGTTGTTGCTCCTGTTTGTGTGAGCATCCACCTGCATCCAAATTCTCCTATGCAGACTTGTCACTACCCATGTGAGCAGAGCAATAGAACCACAGTGCACCCTCCATATATGCATGGGTTTCTAAAACAAAAAAGTGCTAATATTCTGTCCCATTAGCATTAATGTACTCATCATGCGCACACTTGTGCCAACACTGGTGTGTGTCCAGTACACCATTAACATTAATTTTATGCAAAACTTTGCATGACCACATATTCTTGTATGTGAAGGTCACACCAGCAGAGTGTGCACTGTACCAGCTAAGGGTGGGTCTAGTGTGCTCCCTTCTTCACATGTTGATAGAACATGCTGACATAACAGTTGAATAGAGCTGTAGTCTTTCCAATACACTTTGCTTACTATGCATATGATAAATGTACGATAATGGCCTATCCCCAGAGAAGCCGTCATACTGAAGGTGGAGATGCGGTTAGATTGACAGCTTTTTTTTTTTTTTTTTTTAGGATTTCTGTCTTTCAGCAAAATGATAATGAAATTATAGGAATGTTTTGAAAGTCACAAGGGGGGAAAGAAGGTAAGCAAATGGAACTCCAAAAATTATAGATTGACAAAACATAGTTGGTTACTCCCACTGTGGATATTGCTGGGAGGGGCCAGGTGGCCCCTCCTCAAACTACAAACTCCAGGATTCCGTAGAACGTTGAAAGTGGAATCATAGTGCTATAACAGTTAAGTGTGGAAATGGCTTATGTGACTAACCCAAGGTCAGCCAGTGTGTTTCCATGGTCAAGTGGGGAATCGAATCCTGGTCTCCAGAGTCTCAGTCCGGTGTTCAAACCGCTACACCATGCCTGCTCTCTGGTGGGAGTAGTACATGGAATGAATTAGCAGTTGATGAAAAATAGAACAAGAACTTAATTTGTTTTCTGTTTCGGAAGACTCTAGTCATGGCTGTGGTCAGTGGTGTCTAGTAGGCCATGTTAGTGGAGCAGTGAATATGTTCTGGGTTTCACTGTGAAGTTTAAATGAGCCTTCCAAATTACTGAACCTGTGTTGGGAATAAATTTAGCATGTTGGAAATTTCCTTACAAATTCAAACTAAAACCTGGAGCAGATTCACCAGCTTACTAATATAGCTGCCAGCAGTTGCCACTTGTTGTGTTAGAGGAGAATAATGAGTTCAAGTTTAGCGCTAGTGACTTCAATTTTGTATGCAACCTAATAAAAGGCACTTGGAAATACTAGCACTCCAGTCTAAAGTGCATTGTGCTGGATTTGTTAGTATTGATCTACTGTCTTATTGCAATGGACAAAACTTCATGTTTGACTTCTCACAGAGGTAGCCAATTTAGTCTCTTGCAGCATACAAAAGGAGGAAGGGAGTGGGGGAGAAAAAGGAATGTGGCAGGATCTTTAAGACTAGCTGGTTTTTATTTTAGCAGGAGCTTTCAGGGTTATATACTCAGTACTTCAGATGTAGTACAGAGCAATAATAAGGCCACAGGTATAAAGAATATTTATTCAGTTGTAGGAGTGGGTTAGAATGTAGAATAGGTGGGTGCAGTAGTTAGGAGTCTTGTATTTTATTCTGTTCTATTTTTGTCACTAGCTCCCCAGATTGGAAGTGTGTAATTTAACTGATATCCTGCCCTTCTCCTTGTGCAGGACCCTTGCTATCATCCAGCCTTATCAGTGCATTCTTAACTATATAAACTTCACCATCCTGAAGTACCTACTGTCCTAAAAATAGTTGAATAGTGTCAAATTGAGTTTTTAATAACATATTCAAATTAAATCAGTTGGGAAGAGGGAAATAGTGACTGACCTAATATTCATGAAATTGTCTCAAAATTCCAAAGTAGCCAGTCCTTCAGCTTTGATTCCTCAAATCATTTTGCTTATTTTTCAGCCACTTTGTGAGTGAATCTCATGGAACAACATGAAAGGCTTACTTGTGATCGGAAGTGTATAGGATCACATTGGTTCATCTCTTATCTTCATCACCACATCAGCATAGGACCCTTTAAACCTAGAGCCACTTTCAAATAAAGCTACTTTGAGTTTTATCTTGTTTGTTTTGAATAATTTTCTTTCTTTTTTTCAAAAGAAGGTGAAAACAAGTTTTCCTGGTACTTCAATTGTAAAAGTAAGATTGCATAGAGAGTGCATTGTAACTTTAGATATCTTCAACAAGCTTGGTTCAGTCATTCCCTTTCTTTGGATGTGTTTTGATACCAACCCTTTCAGATGAGTTGGACGAGTAATCTACCTATGCTGTAAAAGTGGGGTTTTTTTGTTCAGCTGCTATATGCCATAGTGATAGTATATATTCAACTACCATTCGCAATAATGTAGCAAATAAGGCAGCCATTTTTTTAAAAAAATTATGAGAGCATTTTTGAACAAAAGCCACTAAGGGTTTTTTGAAAACAAAACAAAGCAAAATGAAGCCTCTATGATTGTAGCCTACCTCACTGAAAGAATTTTCCTTTCCGATACAGTTTTCCTTCTTTGCTTCAGCCTGTAATTAGGGAATGGGTGAAACAGCTAAGAAATGGTGTATGTCAGTTTAGTACAACTTTGAAATAGAACAAATGATTTAGAAAGTGAAAGAGCCTAATCACCCAATTTTTAAAATTGAAGTATAAGAAATAAGATGAATCATTGGAAAGCTACTTTGCTGTTTGCTAATATGCACAAAATGTGAACTTGCTAACCAAAAGGCTGACATCTTTGACATTTTAATCTTTTAAAACCTTTGTAACATCTAGAGACCTACTTTAAATCATATGGATGCTGTTTTTACAATGCTTCAAAAACAGGATTATAAAATTTTAACAGCCAAAAGATTTAACTGCACAGAGCATTGTGGGCTGTTACATAAATTGGTACATAGAAAGCTTTCCAGCTGCTGTCAATGTGTATGGATGTTTTGTCAGCTCCATTGACTTCATTAATTATGATCATTATCGTTGTTATTTTCGTTTGTATTCTGCCTTTTTTCCAATATCTTCAAGGTGGCTTTTCTCCCTGTGTGTGTGTACCTTCAGATCACCTGTGGCAACCCCATGAATTTCTTAGGGTTTTCTTAGGAAGGAATACTCAGAGTGGTTTGCCAGTTCCTTGCAAGTTATTAAAACAAGTACAGATTAAAAACCATACAAAAATCGTATATGTGTGTGTCTGTGTTATTCAAAATCAATTAACAATCCATATTGCTTAGACTATTTAAAATTCATTAAAAAAAAATTAAAAAGTAAGGAAAGCAGCACACCACTGAAAGCTCATTGTAGTCAGTTCTGAAGCCTGATGGAACAGGAAACTTTCCACTTGCTGGTGGAAGGAGAGCAAGGAGGGACATATCAAACTTCCCAAGGGAAGAGTTCCAACATCTGGGAGCAGCCTTGCTTGTTCCCACCAAACAAGCCTGAGCAGGTAATAGACACAGAGGAGGGCTTCTCCTGAACATCTTAGTACTCAAACAGACTCATATAGTAAGATATGTTCCTTCAGTATCCAGTACCTGAGCCATACAGGGCTTTATATGTTATAACCAGGACATTTGTGCCCCAAAATTAACCAGCAATCAGTGGAAGTATTGCAGCAATGAAGTACTGTTTTCCCTATAGGCAGCCCCAGTTAACAACCTGGCTGCAGTTCTTTGGTTTCTCAGCTATTTTCAAAGGCAGCCCCACGCAGAGTGCATTACATTAATTCCCATGGGATGTAACCATGGCATGTGTTACCATGGCCAGATCAGACATCTTCAGAAACGGGAGCAGCTGACACACCCACTTTAACTGTGAAAATGCATTTTTGGTCTTTGCAGAAGCCAGGGCTTCTAGGGTCAGAGTTGAGTCTAGGAGTACAGCTAAACTTCAAACCTGCATCTTCAGGAAGAGCATAATCCAGCACACAGTGAATTTCTGTATCCAGATCTGCTTTCAGCTTACTGCCTCTTGTATTGTTTGGATTAAGCTTTAGTTTGTTCCCTGTCATCCAGTCCGCTACAGATGCCAGGTATTGGTATAGCACAGAAACAACTTCCTTGAAATTAGATTGGATGGGGAGATAGAGCTTAGAATCATGTGGGTACTGGTGACACCTAACTCCAAAATGCCGGGCTCTCCCAGCAGTTTCATGCATATGTTCAGTAGAATAGTGGAGGAAAAAAAACCTCCCCTAAGGAGATCACCAGACAAATTGGTGAATAGGAATTCCTCAACATCACCTTCTAAGAGTGTCTGTCCAGGAAAGACTGGAGCCACTATAAAACAGTGTTGCAGTCCGTTCACAACAAGTTGACCCAGAAGGATGCCATAGTCAATGGCATCAAAAGCCATTGAGCAATCCAGAAGAACCAAGAGAGGCAAACTCCCTCCGTTCACTTCCTGGCACAGCTCATCCACCAAAGTGGTCTGTGACCCATAACCAGGACTGAAGTTGGACTAAGATGCATATAGATAATCCATCTCATGCAGGAACCTCTGAAGCTGAAAGGCTACCACACGTTCTAGTATATTGCCCTAAAATGGAGTATTTGTGATTGGCTGGTACCTATCCAGTGCGGTAAGATCCAGGGAAGGATTTTTCAATAAAAGATTTTCAGACATGCTGAGACCTGGCCTTGCTATACAGAGCCATTAATCACTCCTGTTACCTACTCAGCTAGGTCTGCTTTGGCCTGCTTAATATGCCAAGAGGAGGAAGGATCTATTACACATGTGGTGGCTCTAGCCTCTCCATGGATCCTGTCTACATCCTCAGGTGTACAAATTGAAAATATCAATTTTTGCTGGACAAGCGAGGGCTAGAGTTATGTCCACCAGTTACATCCCATATTAACTATAGCATCCAAGTCAGAGTGAATCCAGGTTATTTTGTCTGCAAAGTGGTAGGCCAATTCTTCATAGGAGGTTGTATAATCTGAGTACTTTTGTTACCCTGTTTGCTGGGGGTCCCGAGAGGGACACCTAAATAACCAAACAACAACACAACTTTGGGGAAAATTAGCTGGAGCACTCACTAAAGCTAGCGAGAGGCAGGGTAACTTAGCAGGATCTTGCAACCCAGCGTCTACAGGGCCAGCTCAGTCAAGCAGTCAGACGGGTTAACATAATAAAAATGATGTTTATTAGGTACAGACAAATATTAAAGACACCACAGTCACGCAGATAACTAAGGAATCAGAGATTGACTTGGAATAGGGATTTTTTAAAATTTATTTTTATTAAAATTTTTCATTCTTACAGGCAATATAAAATATTCTATAACATACCATAATATACAACATATAATATACTCTTTTGACATGTTCATAAGACCTGTTCATAAGACATGTTATTATTTACAATATATAATATACTATAATATACCACAATATACAACATATAATATAATAATATAATATAATAATTAATACCTATTAATAATATAATTATATAATGTAATAATATGCAATATAGAATAATGTAACATATAATATACTCTTTTGTATGATGTAAATTAAATTAACATAGCTCATAGCTGTATTGTCTAAAATCTATCTATTGCTAAACTTTCATCTTTACTTATCTTTACAGCCTTATTCCTTTCCTTTACATAGGTTTGACCAGTTATTATCTATAAATTTTTTCACTGTTTCCATTTCTCTATTTTTCTTATTATTCTTTTTTCTTCTCATTATTCTAGTTAAAGCGTCACAATTTATCAATTCTATAATTTTATTTAACTATTCTTCCAAATCCGGTATTTTATCTCCCTTCCAATGTTTAGCAAATATAATTCTCGCTGCTGTTACCATATATAGTATTATATCTTTGTATTTGTTGTAATCTGTATCTATTTGATGATTCATGATTAATAGAAATATCTCTGGTGAGAATGGAATGGGTATTTGTAAGATCTTCATCATATTTTTATGAATATTATTCCAATATTTCTTTGTTTATGGACACATCCACCACATGTGATAAAATGTTCCAGTTTCTTTTAAAGGGATTTTAAATAGGGATGTTTAAAGGGAAATGGGTGATACGACACCTGTCTCATAGTCCTGGACCTTGAGAGTGAAGTTGGGGTGCGATGAAGAAGCTCATTGTGATTGGCTGAGGGGAGCTCGCCAAGCAGAGCGGCGGCAAGGCTGGATGGAACTCGGGAGCGATCCGAGGAAGGTCTCAGAATCAGGGGTTTTTATAGGGTGAATTGTGACTGCAGGCCATGCCTTACTCGGTGAGAACAATGCGTTTTAGGCGCGGGATAAAGCTTTGGAAAGGTCAGAATTTAGCATGATTGAATCAGAACCAAATTAACAATAGCGTAGCCAGTATGCAAATGCGCAGCGCTTAGTACAGCTTTGTCAGGTTGCCTGCTCGGGGCAGGGAGCCTTTTTTAGTATCGCGCATATGCAATGAGGTGTTTGCTGGAGAGGTCCCTGAAGTGACGAACCGACTGTATCTGGCCTGCCTGGATGGAGAATGGAATGTCCAGCAATTATCAGCCGTGCCTGTTTGCTTGCTTGTCTGGTGACCTCACAAACACGTGGAGCGAGGTGGCAGAGGAAAGCTGAATTATTTGATATCAAAGTGATATCAAGTGCTATCTCCGGGTAGGCCTAGACCACAGTAACACTTACAACTCTGTTATTGCTTGTAGCTGTGCATTGTCAATATAGATAGTATATATGAGAGAGATTTGAAAATTGTTCTAGTTCCACATATTTGAAATTCAGTCTAAACTTAGAATTGGGATAGCTTTCTGTGACATCAGGGTGGTTTTCTTTATTACATGTAAAATATCATAATTTATAATATGGTTGTAATGCAAAAGCTCGTGACTTGTTTTGACAAGCAATTCAGCACTTTATGGTTCAAAGGGCATTTCCTACTCAGTAAAATGTAACCTCTACTTATAGATTGCTAGATTGGCCAAACAATAGAAGTTTGTTTAGTCTCTTCTGTCTTGGTGATTCAAGTGGCTCACTAAAGTTGCCTACATGTCACATAAACAACTGCCACCAGTCTGAAGGTTGGAAGTGGTTGTATTCACACTTTAAAAAGATAGATATCTTTTATGCCTTTTTTATTACTGTGTGAATGAATTTCATAATAACCTAATAGTGAATTGTATAATTGTTTTTAGTTCTTATACATCCCCTATCAGACTAATTTTTTTAATGTAAATGTCAGTGGATATAATGATTTAGTCCAGATATTGCCCTGCGTCCTCTTTATGTAATACTCTAAAACTAACAGCCTATGGTATACAGGCAGAGTTAAGGCACTTACAGATTCTCTCATGTACCAACAAGAAAACAGTTAAGACCCCTGCACTGTCTGGGACATGTAAGCATAAATATTTTCTACACTCTTTTGTCTTGTGCTCATGTATAGCTTAAACTCCAAACACCCACATTGTATCTTGATCTTTCAACTCCAAGCCTTTTCTATACTAAGACTGTAGAAACACTAACAGTACTTGGGCTGTGGTCATCTCTGTTTCCCCCTATGTGTTTTGGTTTTGGGTAAAGAGAATAACATATAATAACAATGACAAGGCAGAGAAGGGGCAAAGTTGATAACAAGAGAATCTGGAGAGGGCCATAAGACTTAGAGTGGAAAAGCTCTGGGACGCAAGTCTGTATCATGATTAGATCGTACACAAATCATCAAGTAAAAGGAGAAGGTAAGTCTTGCATGGATGGCTACTTGGTTTTTGCAACAAGATGGCTCTGTTTAAGGTTAATCAGTTAAATATTTTAGAATTACATAGTAAGATACTTATGCTTGGGTGTGATCCAGATATATTGTCTGTGTGACATGTCTCTGTAACTGTATCTGTGGCTCAGGTCCAAGAGTAACACAACAGAATATAAAGCTGCACCAGTGTTAGTGTGCTGGACTTCCCCAATCTTCAGTTGCTTAATGGAGCATCATGGTGCCAGACAAAAGGAGCAGGGAGGTGCTGTCCCCCTTCCAGGTCTGTAGTATAATCTGTAACATGACACATACAGTACAATATATACAGCATAATTTTTGTGAGACATTGAATATTATTTTATTCTTCCAACTTTCATTAGGTATATTCATTCATAAAAGAAAGGCAGGTTATAAGTATTTTTCATAATGCATATTTAATATGCTGTTTTCATATTTACAACATCCTAAGACTGTATTATTCTCTAATACAGTAAAAAAATGACTTTACAGTTTTTGAGGTTTATTATCCTATCTGTGAAGATACTTTATAGCATGGTTTGATCCCAGTCAAGATGTAATAGAGACGTATGCAGGAAAAATTGTATATTACTATTCCTTTGTGAAAATTATGCAACTTTCCACAACAAATTGGGTAGCATGGGCAAAATCTAATCAGCAGTTTTTGTATATTCTATTTAGACTTGCATATGTGAAACCATAAATAGGATGCAATTAGAGAATTGAACAAATCTGCCTGAAGATAAATGAGGAAATGCTAACATCTGCCATGCTATCAGAATGATGTAACATTGTCTTGCTTAGATTTGAGGTCAGACTTGATGAGCTCTGTCTGTTTCTGAATATATCTGTTTTCTTCAGAGTTTCAACAGGAAAGAATATAATAGTATTGAATTCAAATTTATTATAGAAGCTGCAAGATTATTTCACAGTCACAGATGGTCACTGCCATTGTCCCTATCAGCTTACCTCCAAAGTTCATATAACACAAAACCCATAACAGAGAAGGGCGCTGTCTGTGAGCTGGAAATGTAATAAGTGTGTTTGCTTCATAACTGATACTGCTGAAGACACAGTGTGCTTTTGACAAATGCATGGTTAAAGTGGTATTCTTATTTCTAAATGTAGAGTTCCTTCTGAAGTGAATAATATCATCTGACTAATCGCGTAGTGATGCTGCATCATACTTTCTTATCCCATTTATACATGACTTAATACTGGCATATGTCTGGGCAGGATATACAGTTTTCATAGCTTAAAAACAAAATAATAGAATCATAGAGTTGGAAAGGGCCTCATGGGCCATTGATCCCAACCCCATGCTTAATGCATGGTATTCATTTAAAGCATCCCCAGGAGGCAGCTGTCCAACCTCTTTTGGGAAATGGCCAGAGAAGGAGATCCCACCACCTCCCTCTGTGTTCTTGCAAACCTGTTAATTAAATTAAAATGTTTAATTGAATATACTTAAAATTGTTTGGCTCAATGGTTCTTAACCTTTTCTTTACTGGGGACCCCCTGTAAATATAATTTGTTGCTGGGGACCCCCAAAACTTAAACTCAAGATGTAAATATTTAAATATTCAAATATTTATTAGCATTGGTCATCAAAGGTATTCAAATGAGGGAGCAATTTGTGTATGCACACATACCTGCTGTCATGTCCCTCAGCACCCAGACCCCCTGCTGCCATATAGAAGAGACAATAAAACAAGACATTCTGTGTGGTGGCAGCAGCAGCCTTCTGAAACAAAAGATGATCCTACTATTCACTCAGATCACTCACTTCCATCTGTGGGGAGCCCAGAGAAGGTAGGTAGGTAGGTAAGTAGGTAAGGGGCTAGAGAGAGAAAGAAAGCAGTGGTAGAAGGAAGGCAGAAAGCCTGTGCTCACCCAGTTTTTCATGACTGTAGATGATGTATCTCAGGCCTTTTCTGCACGAGACACCATAAGCAGATCTTTTCTGTAGTTAAGGCAGATTCTGTTGAAACACAGTAGCGATGCTTTACTGCACACCTCTCAGCATTAATGTGAATTGAAACGGAGTGTCTCTTCTGCATTTTGCCCCGCCGACCCTGATTGGCCTTCTGCCGGCACTCCCATTTTCTTAATGCTCAGTAAAGTGCATTTAACATTTTCACATTGAGGTGGCATATAGAATATATGTGGATGAGGTGGCGCAAAACTGATTTTTTTTTCTGTAGTTCAAGTAATGCGCTTTTAGATGGATCGCTATGATGTCTTGCAGAGCTGTGGCCCCTGAAATGAATACAACCGGTAGCTACTACGTTTTAGTGACACCGTGCAGAAATGGCCTCAGTGTCTCTCTTGAATTGTTTTTACCTGTCTGACACTCAGTATGGAGTTCCCTCCCTCCCTTCTTGAGGAGTGAGGCCAAGCCAAGTTTGCAGGTGCATTCCTTCCCCACTTTTTGTCTCCTTTCCGAGAAGAGCCAGCCATTGGCAGGGGAATGTTGCTGCTGCCACTGTTGGTATCTGGCAGCAGGGCTTTGCTGACTCCCTCTGAGGGGTCTGTAGATCTTCAGTGGTCCCCAGACCCCAGGTTAAGAACCACTGGTTTGGCTCATTGTCTGTTGTATCCGTATATAGGAGCCAGCATTATGTAGTGTTCTGTGCATTGGATTAAAACTCTGGAGACCACTGTTTGCCATTAGTCTGTGGAAAACCGCAGGGGGACTTAAGACTAGTTATATTCTCTTAGGCTCAGAGAGAGGCAAAGGCAAACCTCCTCTTAACAAAGCTTGCCAAGAAAAACCACAATAGAACACCTAAATTTGAAACAATTTGAAGGCATGCAACAACAAACCTTACTGTATGTTAGGAACTATCCAGAATATAATCACTAGAGAAGTTACTGAGGGAAGTTACAATTCACCTCCTTTCCCCAGAAAGGCTCCAGATGTTTTCCTTCTATACAGGACCATGGGGAGACATTCTGAAAGGGCCCTGGAGGCTTTAGGGCCTTATGTGTATGTGTGCCTTCAGATCATCTCTCTTCTTATGAATTTCATAGGGTTTTCTTAGGCAAGGAATACTCAGAAGTGGTTTTGTCAGTTCCTTCCTCTGAATGTAGCCTGCAGCACTTGATATTAATTGGCAGTGGCCTGTCCAAGTACTAACCTGAGCTGACCCTGCTTAGCTTCCAAGATCAGACAGGATCTTTCCCCCACCTCCATTCCATTTCAAGATTCACTTTTTCTACTTTTCTTCATTACAAGACTTAGCTGTTCTGTTCCATATATTCAGCTGACTGAGCTCTGCACTTTTCAGCATTGATTGGGGAATCCAGAAAGTTAAATAAAATCACTATAAAAACATTTAATAAATCGGAAATGAATCAGCCAGTTACTACAAGCATTGGTGCATGTATTTTGCATTCTTCCCTGCTCAACCTACGTAGAAAGTGTCTTCAAAATAAAATATTTTACACATTCTTTCTTATGACCAGCACCTATGACAGTTCAATAGTAAATAGCTTGTAAGTAAGCCTACGGTAATTTCAGGTAGAGGGACTTAGTCCTAGGCACATGAGAAATACAGGATTGCATTCTAGGTGTGGGAATACAGGGGGATACACACTGGGCAACTTTATCTTCTTTTTTCTTTTATTCTTTTCTGGCATGGCCTAGTCTAATCCTCACAAAAACACAAAGTAGCTAACAAAGATGAATAGACTCATAATTGATAGATCAAATAGTTTTGAGCAGACAAGATCAGTTTTCATTAGCTGAAAGTGAAATGCTTGTATTTAGTAGCTATAATGTAAATATTCTTATTTGCAAAATGATCAGATAATGGATTGGTCCCTCATTTACATAAGCCGCTCTTTAATTCAGTGTATCTGGAAGAGGCATTGATTCACTTTGGAGATTATGTCTAACATGCTTATCTCTAGCTTAGTTAATATTAACCTAGTTAAAAGACCTAGTTAAAGAAACATTATTTATAGTTTTTTAAATATCAAATATAATTTTAAATATTTAAAAGCTAATTTCATGTGTAAAACTTTTTTTTAATTTTAAGTAGTTTGTTAAATATACGCTGTTATATTGTAACTCACTCAGTTTTTATTTACCCTGCTACATTGTATCTCTTTCTTCTCCAGTTCCTCTTCCTTGTTTGATCCAGTGCAGCACTGAAAAACAATAGTCTGCTCCAGCTTACATCCATACACATGTGATTTAAGAGGAAAAACAGATCAACAGAGCAGTCGGTTAGGCTGGAAAGTGTTATTTTTTGTAAGATGAAAAAATGAAATAAGTATCTATATTTGACTGGTAATTACCTCATTGGCCCTTTTCACACGGGCCTTTTCTCGTGCGACAGCCCCGTGAGCCTTGCGGGAGTGGGAGCATCGCTCCGCACGACGCACTCCCACTTCCGCCGGGCTCACGGGGCTGAATCGGCATGAGCACGGGTTTTTTGATTTTCGCTTCGAAGCGAAAATCACCCGCGCTCGCGCAACGCTCCCGGCGCCCGCGCGCACTTACCTCTTGTGCGGAGCGTCAGGAGCCGGCTAGGTCGCGCTTCCTTCCCTCCGCCCCTGCGGAAGGAAGGGACGGGGCGGGGCGCTAGCGCGACGGACGCAACACGTCCTGCTTCGCGCGTGCGGGGGGGATGGAGGGGACAGGCCCCTTTCTCGCGCGCGCGGGGGGAATGGATGGACGCGCGAGCTGCCACCGCCTCCGGGAGGCTGCCGCTTCCCCACTCGTTCCTTCGCCTGCAGAAGGAAGGAGGGGAAGCGGCAGCCTCCCGGAGAAGGCTTCTTGCGCGAGCCGCCCTCCTCCGTCGCGCAAGTGCCGGCGCTGCGAAAAGGGCCATTGTCTCAATGTTCCATGACACAATAAGCTAGGGAACTGTGGAAATTGTGGCTTATAAATTGCAACTTGCCTTTATAGTTTGTCAATTATATCATCTCAGTGAGTGCCTTCTGACTTCTGTCTTTCCCAAAAAAATTGAAACAAACTGAATTATTTTTCTGCCTTGGGGGACAAAGAAATAAACAAGAGAAGAGAAATTGCTAGCATTTGTTTAGCGCAGTAAACAAACCACAGAGTAAATTTTAGGAGTTAACTGAAGGAAACAAACAAACAAAAGTGGTGAAATATCAGTCAAAATACTGCCTCATTTGGTAGTGACCTCTGTGAAATAAATACCAAGTGCATTAATAGGAAAGTACCAATGGCTTTGACCTCTCCTCTGACAGTGTTATTTCTGATTCTGGTCTTGATAAGATACAACATATCTTGGACTTTGTGCTTCAGATGATGCACAAATTATATGTTCCAATAGGAGAGAAAAGATTCAAGAGAGGTCACCAGAACCATCCATACTTCTGAACCAGTGTTTTCTTTGCTCTCTGTATGCTGAAGTGTTTCAGAACTGATCTCTTCAGAGTCCTTTGGGTTTTTCCTCCTCAGAACTAATCTCTGAAGCTCATTGATCCATGATAGTTCCTTCACATGTGACAGTAAAGTGATAAACTTCCACATGTGAACTGCTTCAGACTTTTGCCCAGACTGCACCGTATGGTTGTCAAAGGTTTATGAAGTAGTTAACCATCCTTCTGACATGGAAAAATGATTGTTTAAGGATTGTTAAAGGTGTCAACATGAAGACTGACAATGTGAAATCAAATCACCAGATCCTTGTAAATACATAGTTCTTGATGGTAGCCGCTTTGGTTTTTCTGTAACATATGGTCATTTGGTTTCATTGATTGTTTGGGTGAAGCATCTGTGGGCTGGTTTCTGATTTAATGTGATACCAGTTGAGGCAGAGGGTCTTCTTTTTGTTTTCACAATATACATTTTTATTTTCTGTCAACTTTATGTTCAGTTCACTACGCAATAGCTCTTCTTGCACTGACTGTTGCTTCTTGCTGTACTTACTGTACTGTTTGCTTAGCTAAATGTATTCAGGCCTTCTTGGAGAAAGGATGAAGAATTTACCCATGCATGTTATTCTTCATACCTTTGCATTCCTGTTTTTTGAACTCAGAAATGACCACATGCACTATTCTTTGCTGAATACCTTTATATATATCTGAGAAAGTTTTGAATCACCTTTATCTTTAAAAAAAACATTAATTACTTTAGATATGTTTCTGGATATAGCTAGATAGGAGGAAAGATTTCAGAAGTACCCCAGAACTAGAGCTGAACATGCTTATGTTCTCTGACAATAAATATTCAGCCATATGAGGATATATTGTGTCTTGCATCCTCTACACAGCTGGTTTCCAGTGATAAGGAGGTAATGAGGTATTCATGCTGACCTATCCAAAGAAGCTCTGTCCTGGAAGTATTGAAAATAAGGAATAATTTCCTGTGACATGCTGCTAATGCGAACATTTCAAAGGGAGCAGAATGAAATCCCAGTGCATGAAACATACTGTGTCTAACTGCACAGGATTTCCTGCGTTGGAAGGGAAGGGAAGCTTTGTGGAAGCCACATTTTTCTTTTCCTTCTCTTAATTCATTCAAAAAAAGCAGAGGTCAGTGGTATCAATGGATGTGGCTACTGTTACTGTTAAAAGCTTAATTCAGCAGTTGCTAATGGATGAAATATGATACTGGGAAGATTGTAAGATGGTATAATAGAGTACTGCAGTCTGCACTATTGCTATCTTTTCTTCTTTCTTTCAGAAAGGAATTTTCTAAACAATATGAGTTTGGGAATAGTATTATCTGTAAATGTATTTTACAGATAAATGCATTCCTGTTGGATTTGAGGTTTTCCTTTGATCATATTGGATTATTTTAAACTCTTTAAATGTTTTGAGAATATTTTTGAATGTTTTATTGAATGTATCCTGTTTTTAGATCTTTGAATTGGTGGGGGGAGATAGATACTTTTGTTGTTGTGTGCCTTCAGATCATTTCAGACTTATGCACTGAATCTATCATAAGTTAGTCTTGGCAGTATTTCTTTGAAGGAGATATGCCATTGTGTTCCTCTGAGGCTGAGTATGACTTGCCCAGAGTCATTTAGTGGGTTTCCATGGCTAAGTGACCTGGTTTCCCAGAGTCCTAGACCAACCTTCAACCCACTGCACCATGTGATATATTTTAATTGAAAAAAACAGATTCTTAAACTAGTTTTGTGGAAGTAGGGGATAAAAGTGCAAGCAAGGGCAAGGGAAAGAAAGTTGGGAACAAGGAGAAAGGGAAAAGATGTTGTTGCAATTGTTTAAATGGGATGACATTCTCCAAGTTTTAAGTAGCTTTGAGGTGTTCTTGGCAGCACTACTCATGCCAACCACTATTGAGTTTCCTTCCAAATTGCTGTTAGTGAGATAGCTGACAGTGACAATGGGAGAAAGGCAGACAGAGAAAGATTACCTTGATTAGGAGGCCTACCTTGATACTGGAACTGGGTCCATTTTGAATCAGCAGCAGATAGATTTAGGAGGGGAATCCAATTGATATTAGCCTCCTAGTATTATCTCTGTGTTTGCTTGTTCCTTTTTTTGTTGTCTCAGCCTATCTGTATTTCTTCCACCTTTCAGTCTCTTTTATAAGTAACTCCTTTCTGTCACTCATTTGCTGGATCCCTCTCCTGTCTTATAAATTCACAGCTACTGAGGATCTGCATCACTATCCACCGCGCCCACACACACTCGCGTGCGCGCGCACCCACACACGCACGCACACACATATTATACACACATACATATACACTCCACTAATGGAGAGGGAAAGTTTATACTGCCCCAGATAATAAGAATGGGTGAAACCTGGCGTATAATAACAGTACCCTTCCTCACAGTAGTGTTCTAAGCGCTGGATCTACTCTAGTTAGAATTAACTGTTGGATTTAGGCCTTCATTCTTAACATATTCTAAAGTCTGCACTTGTGTTCTGGAAGTTTTCTCACTCACTTTATCTGACCCTACAATGGAAATAGTTTATTGGATAATTTCATCTGGACAGGTCTGTGATGACTATGGCCCTTTCCGCATCTTACCTTTCTGCGGAGGTGGGGGGTGGCGTTCGCGCGAGGCGCTCACTTTATTTCTCCTTCCTTACCGCAGCTGGCTTGCTGGTCGCGCGAGCACTGCACGAACGCCCCGCCCCTTCCTACCGCAGCGCAACCTGGGAATTGAAGGCTAGTGCTGAGGCAGGAAGCGCGACCGGCCCGGCTCCCAATGCACCGCAGGGCAGGTAAGTGCGCGCGGGCCCCGGGAGCATTGCGCAACCACACACCATTTTTGGCTTTAAGCCGAAAATGAAAAAATGCATGCGCGGTCCACTTTAGGCTCTTAAGCATCACATAAATGGGAGTGCGTTGTATGGACCGCTCCTCCCATTTACGCGACGCTCAAGGGGCCCTTTCGCTTTAGAAACGGCGCGTGAAAAGGGGATATGTAATTGCTGCTGGGCAAACATCTGACATGTGGAAAGGTCCTGAAAGTACCTTTTCAGAAGATGCTTTTAACCAAAGTAATTACTCATTCTCTCATCTGTTCTCTCTCCCCCATTCTTCCTCTTTAAATAATTAATTATAGCAAAAGTCTGCTTCATGTTCAGTGTGATGAAAAACAAGAGAAAGAAATAGATTTCCAAGTCTCAGAGGAGAAGTAGATGTAGTAGTATTTATTCATTTGTCTCCATGGAGGTCTTAAAAGTATGGAAATAGCTCTAGGTATGGAGTCAGTTTCTTTGCAGAAAACTGAGAGAAAGAAACACTTTGAAGTATGTGTTAAGCTAGTGATAGGGGAGACAAAAATATTTTTTTTATAGAGGAAAGATTAATATTGTTATTGTTCATTTGCAACTCTGATGAAAGAACCAGAAGTCCAGTAGGGTCCTCCTTCTGTGTGTGTATCAAAGGAATTGTTTTCACCTTGAGAGTAAAAGTCTTCAATGGTGGTAAACTTAAGAGATGTCAAATTGACATGCCATCTTGTAAGTAAATGGGGGGAAATACTAGTTTAATTTTTTGACAAACCTGCATTTATTGCAAACCTTGTTGTCTGTGTCTTCTTAGTGCCTGTTCTGGATACTCATGGAAATGAATCCTGACTCTTGGACCTAAAGGGGGAAAAACAATCTTGATTCCAATGAAATGGGAAGCTCAGTTTCTTTCAAATTCTCACCTACTTTGTAAAGTAAATATTTCCCCATTTTGATATTTATGTAACTGTAAAGCAGCTCCTAAACTATAATCATGGGCATGCTGAGCCAAACCAACAGTTTCTGCTACTGTTAAAAAAAAATCCCCTAAATTAAATATGCCATTTTCACAAATATAACTTAATACATTGAGAATGCATTACTCCCCAAATACACAGGGTGTAGGATCCAGTTAGGTTCTGTTGATAGAGATGGCTCTGCAGTAGATTCCCATGTCCTGCAGCCTTCTGCCACCCCAAGCCCGAAAAATTGCTCTGAATTGTTGGGGACCTGTCCAAAGGATATCTCTGCAGATTGCTGTGCTCTCTAGTTTAGGCTTTTGGGTGGCATGGAAAGCTGCAGGAGGAATAGGGACAAATCTCAGCATGGTAGCAAATGTCCACTAGTTTCACTTAGGATGTAGACAAAGGCAGTTTTTCCTCTTAGTTAATTCCACCTTACAGGAAGCTCAAGAAGAGATCATTCTCATTCAGACTTGTTGGGCTGTGCTAATGGCCAATATCTTTTTGCATAGAAGGGGAATCATAGAGTCTTAGAGTTGGAAGAGACCACAAGGGCCATCAAGTCCAAGCTCTGCCATGCAGGAGTCAAAGCATTCCAAGCAGATGGCCATCCAACCTCTGTTTAAAAACCTCCAAAGAAGGAGACTCCATCACACCCCTAGGCAGCATATTCCACTGTCAAACCGCGCATACCATCAGGAAGTTAATGTTTGGATGGAATCTCTTCCTGAGGTTTGAAGCCATTGCACCATGTCCTAGTCTCTGGAGCAGCAGAAGACAAGCTTGGGCCATTTCCTCATATGACATCCCTTCAAATGTTTAAACATAGCTATCATGTTGCCTCTTAACCTTCTCTTCTCCAGCAAAGCCCCCTCCCACTGCTGGAGGCATGTACTCTCTGCCATGTGGTTTCACATTCTGCTGTGTAATGGCTACTGATTGGTCAGGTGCTCACTTCACTCCTACCCTTTCTTCCTCAAGATGGCGACCGGAAGTAGCTAGAACCCTCTTCTCTGTCTGACGGGAAAGTACTGGTAAGCCTTTTGGTTTATCTTTTTTTCTTCTCCCACCCTGACCCCTAGGAACACAAGGGCCAGAGGCAAAAAAAAAAAAAAATGAGAGGGGGGAAGCTCCAGAGGGAAGTGGGAGGAGGCAGGGGAGTTATTCACAGTTTTCCCACTTTCGCAAAGGTTCTGCACCCTGAACCCTTGTGAATGTGGAGGAGCTAGTGTACTCCTATTGATGCAGCAAAGAATCTCATTGGCCTTTTTTTAGAAGCCACATCACACTGCTGACTCATGTTCAGTTTGTGGTCTACTAAGACTCCTAGATCCTTTTCACATGGACTGTGGTCAAGCCAGGTGTCACCCATCTCATATCTGTGCACTTCCTTTTTTCCTGCCCAAGTGTAGTACCTTACACTTCTCCCTGTTTTTTGTTAGTTTTGGGCCAGCTCTCGAAACTGTTAATGGTTAAGGTTGGAGTTCTAATCCTGTACTCTGGGATGTTATCTACTTCTCATAATTTGATATTTTGACGAAACCTGAAGGGAGGGACATGGTAACTGAGCCTCCATAGTGACCAGGAGTGGTTTAAAATGATTGGTCAGTAAAATGGAACCCCGGGGAGCTCAAGGGAGGGGTGGACCAAGGGGGAGGAGAAATGGAAATTTAACTGACATAGGAGGGAGTTAGTGGGAAGAAGAGTCCAGCATGAAGAGGAGCCATTGGTGAACTCTCCTTGGGTTTGGTTGGTCAAACAGTTACAAATCCACCCACCAGTAGCACTATCTAGCCCAGATTTTATTATCCTGTTTGCAAAATATCATGGGGGACCTTGTCAAAGGCCTTACTGAAATCAAAATACACTATGTCCACAGGATGTCTCAGATTTATTCTAAGCTCCTTCCACTGCCACAGTAGGTACACTAGATAAGGGAAAATATTTGAATCTGAAGAGAAACCAGAGTATAGATAGATTCACCATCAGTTGCCTTTGTCAGCCCTTCTCTTTCTGTCTCCAGGATAAATATGAGACTGATTTGTGTTGTCTCATGAAACTTCAAAGGGAAATATCCTTATATCTGACATGAAGAATATGAATACTGTGAAAATCTGTCTAAGGAGAGGATAAGTTAGAACTGTTTTATTTATACTTGCTGGGGACATGGGAGAGAGCCTTGTCAGTGACTGCTGCTAAGTTGTGGAATTCCCTCTCATGGGAGGCTCATTTAGTCCCTCTCTGGTCTCACATTTTTTAACTTTTTTTTTTTTTTTGCCAGCAAACAAAGATCTTTTAACAGACAGGCCTTTGGTTGTTAACTGGTAGTGGCAGAAAGGTATTTTAATGGGGTGTGCTCTATGTTTACCTTACTATATTTTAGATGTATTTTAAAGGATTTTAAATCAGTGTTTTTAACAGGATGGCTTGTTTCATTTTTTAAAATCACTTCTTTATTAATGGATTTCTCACCGTACTTGTTTTAATCTGTATTCTAAGCCATCTTGGGTCCAATGCCAGGAGAAGGCAGGATATAAATAAATAAATACGTACATACATACATACACACACCTAAGACACAGCTCCTTTTTGCACGCCATTTCCCATGTGAAATGGCCACGGGAGTGATGCAGGATTGCGAGGACTGCTCTGCATGACGTCCTTGCAATCACAAGTTGTTCCTGTAGCGATCACGCGGCAATCACGCAGCGTATCATTTTCGTCTCTTTGCCAAAAATGATGCACAATTACGCGTCCCTCGCATGTCGGTCCCACACTTACCTTGTATGCGGAATGTCAGGAAGCGCTACCATTGTGCTTCCTTCCACAGCACAGCCTGGGAAAGTACTCGGCTGTGCTGCAGAAGGAAGGGGCAGAACTATTCCGCTTCCTTCCGTCCAGCACGGAGCTGGTGTGGAGGGAAGTTCAGGAGACGCGATTCTCTCCCGGAGGAGGCTTTTCACTCAGTCCCAGTGTGACACCAGCAGCACTAGGTAAGGTGTGAAAAGGGCCACACGTTCCTCCCATCTTCTGCCTAGCTGTTCTAGTCCATATTACTGGTTTAAATTACGAGGTTAGGCCACTGGTTGGACTGCCTGGTTGTGCGGCTAACAGAGCTTGCTAAGAACTTTCCTGCTCTCAGGACTTACATAGACAGGTGCAAAGCTGGATTTGGCAGGCAACGTACACACTCTGATCAGGTTTTTTTTAAAAAAAAACATCCGAACAGCATATTATTTTTATTGTGTACTTCTGGGCACTCTGATGACTCCCACTGATATTGGGTTGCATGGGGGAAGACAGCGAGGGGAGAAGATCTTGCTGACATCACAACTGATCACAGTTCAAACAGGACAAAAAAGATGGATGAAACACTGGTATGGGTGTAGTGGTGGAAACAACTGCTAATAAGAGATGCAATCAAGAAATGAGATAACCCAACATTTACAGTGACTGTTGGCTGTCTGGAGGAGCCCTCAGTTAAATAAAAACTGGAGCTCTATTCTGTTGCCTAAGCCTAGAAAGAAAGGAAGCAGTGGCAGCCTACTTGTGAATAAAATAAATTAAGCAAATTCCAGCATGGTTAGACTTCAGAAGATGAGGTGGTGGTGGTGGTGATACTCATTTGCAGTCAGAGTTTCTGTTTCTCAAAAAAATGCAACAATGCTTTGTTTACTTTCATCTGTCTGCTTGGCAGGAGGAAGAAGCATATTAAAGCTCTAGAGGTAGGTCCAGCATCTCCATTTTCCTTCTGGCTGTTTTGTGGTTTGGCACTTATGTATTCTTTGTTTCTTTTTAATGTTTGTGCAGGTTTGGAATGATGGAGCTTAGCCTGTCTTTACCTCTTGTGCTCCTTGCTGGTCTTGGTTTACTGATCTTGTTCAAATAACTACAGAGCAGTTCATCTAGCTCTCAGTCTGTTTCAATCAAGGGGAATTCCTTAATCCAGATTCAAATATATGAGCATCAACAGCTTGGCATGCAAATGATTGTCTAGACTCTGCTGAAATTTTATGAAAAATCTGAGGAAACCCAAACTGAGTTTTTATGTTCAAGGTGAACACATATTTTTCAGACGTCAATGAGAAGAAAAGTTAACTGAGACATAATTTTTTATTTTTAGTCACCTGTATTTCTCTGTGAAAGTTCATTTGGAGTCTGAGCTTTTTGATTTATGTATAATCATAATTTAAATCTGAGATCTGCATTTGTGCATATGTGTAAAGGGTTAAACAAAGCAATTTGTTTAGGACAGAGTGTTTGTTTCTGGCTTGTCCTTTGTGTATGTTAAAAATGATACTGATTTTTGAGTTCTGCATCTTTGTTGGAAGTTGTACTGTGTTCAGTAGATTTAATCCCTGGTAAATTTTGGATTGCAGCCTAAATCTTTTTTTTTTTTTTTTGAAGATTTCTTCACTTTTAATTCAACAATAATTCAACTCTGATTGTTATTCCTAATTTTTTTCCTTTCAAAAATGAATAGCATCAAAGATCTCCCTGGAAAGTTACAAGTGAGAAGGAGTGTCTAACATAAGTATAGTAGAAAAAAAAAGTTTTGGTCCAAAGACATTTACTGGGCAATGCTTTTTCTCGAATCAATCAGAATGTCACAAAACATTGACAATTTTGAGTTGTTAAAGCCTTTCATCATGTTGGATATGAATAAAATTGGTTTGGGGGGAGCAAGTGCAGTAGTGTGATAATTAAAGCCACAAAGACTGTAGTTGAAATACATTCAAGGGTAGTCATGTTGGTCGTGCAGTAAAATACAACAAAATCTGAAATCCACAAACCAGTGATACCTTTATTGGCTGCCTAAATGCGAAAAATAAACCATGCATGTTTTGGAGCTTCACTGAATTCTTCATCAGGCAAAGATGTTAAAAATCATGAAGGAGAAGAAAAGTGATAATGTTAAGAGTCATATGTTTTGTCCCAGATGTTACTTCTGGTGTCAGTTAAGAAAGCCTAAAAGCATATCAATGTAGGCAGAGGCCACTTCCCTTCTTGGCCAAGTGGAGACCTGAAGCAAAGGGCAATAATAGGTAATTGTAACTCTATTATCAAGAGAAAAACAGCTTTCCTTGAGATCCAGGTTTCCCCTGACCTCTGCAAAGCTATTTGCCCCTTTCTTAGGCAGAGAACATTGAATTTATCAAGAAGTTGAAATAGTCATCATCTAACAATGGAGTCCTTAATGGTGAGCTTCCGTTTGGTGCTAACAACACTGCTGAAATGGAGAAAAAACTAAATCTAAACTGGAAACAACAGATGTCAACAGCAACTTTTAGGCTTTGCTGAGCCTAGACTACCTTTTCTCAGTAGCAGTTTTTTGCAGGTTCCCCACATTCTCCTTCAGATGTCTCAAGTACATTCCTAAATGGTCATCTAGTGAAACCCCACTAATTCAGGTAGCAATACTTAAAGCATCTTTGAGAATTGGCCCTTCAGCCTTTAAAAAAAAAACTTCAATGAAGGAGAGCCCATCACTTTCTGAAGTAATTTATTCCACTATTATTCCACTTACAGTCAAGATGGTCTTCCTAATTTTAACCAGAATCTAGTTTCCCACTGTTTGGATCCCTTGTTTCAGGCTCTATTTTCAGGAGCAGCAGAAAACAAGGTCACTCTCACATGACCCCCCATAATATGCACTTGACAGGTATCATATCACTAGTCAGTCTTCTATTTTTAAGGCTCAGCATATTGTTTGTCAACTGTTCTTTAGATGGCTTTGTTTCCAGATTTATTACCATTTTGTTCATCCTCAATGTATTCCAGCTTGTTGATGTCCTTTTTAACCTGTGATGCCCAGAACTGGATGCAGTTATCCAGGTGTGGTTTAACCAGAGCAAAATAGAGTGGTTCTGTTACTTGCTCTGATCTAGGCACTATACTTCTCTTTATATACCCTAGAGTTGCACTGACTTTTTTTACTGCCACATCACAGTGTTGATACGTGTTTAGCATGTGTTTTAATACCCCTAGCTCCTTTTCACACATGTTACTGTCAAACCAGGTGTCAACCATCCTGTATTTGTGCATCTCATTTTTATTGCCCAGATGTAGTACTTTACATTTATCCCTCTTGAAATTAATTTTCAGCCCAGTTTCTTAATCTCTTAAGGTTAACAGGAATCCTGATTCTGTCTCCTGAAGTATTAGCTACCCTTCATAGTTTGATGTCATATGTGGATTTGATGAGCATCTACTCTAGTCCTTTGTATCATTTTTATAAAGATGTTGAACAACACTGGGGCCAAGAGAGATCCCCATGGCGCTACATCTGTCACTTCTCTCCACATTGTTAAGGAAATATTTGTGAGCACTCTCTGGGTTTACTGTTATAAATCCACATAATTGTAGCATAATATTGCCCACAATTTAACAGTCTGTCTCAAAGAATATTTGAGGAGACTTAGGCCCTTTCGAGATGGGGGGGAAACGCCCAAACACGCCACTCACCAGATTTTTCCTGTGTCCGGGCAAGTCCATCGCAACCAGAAGCAGCGCAAGTTCTCCACTCCACAGTTCTTCAGTGTCCTAAATAGCGGCTTCCGGTTGCTGCAGGCTCTCCACCAACTGGAGAAGCTTGCCAGCTGAAAGCCCGCCCCTGGAAGATCTGCAGGCACGCACTTGCGTGCACCTGCAAATCTGCTCCGGAGCCGGGCGACAGAGCAGCACGGATTTGCACGCTCCGTGCTTTTAAAAACCTCTAAAAAGAGGTTTTTAAAAAACACACTGCACGCCCAGTTCCGGTCGCTCCTGCGTGAACTGAGGTATGGAACTACGAAAAGTAGTCTGACCCAGTCCACTCCTTGGTGCAGAAGACCCCCATCAGAAGTCGCTCTGCACTGTTTTAATAGCCCAGTGCGGAAAGGGCCTTAGTCAAAGGCTCACTGAAATCTAAATATATTACATCCATAGCATACCTTTGGTTTGTAACACTATGAAAGAGAGAGGGGGCAGGAGGGTAGAGGAAAGGATTGATTTGTCTGACACAACATGGTTTTGAAAAACCGATTCTTGACCTTAATAATCACAGCATTCTTTGATAAGTATGTAAAGACCAACTTTTTAAATATCTATTCTAGAGCTTTCTTTGTATCAAGGTCAGCAGCTGCCTCGTTCTTCTTTTTCCCCGTTCTAGAAACATAATATTAGTCCACAGCAATGTGGAAGGACCTTACCTGTTTTGTAAGAGTTCCCAAAGATTATAGACAAGGGGTCTGAAAGCTGTAACCTTATTTAGGCCCTTTTCACACGGGGTTAAAAAAACGGTGTAGAGCGACCTCTGACGGAGGTCATCTACACCGTAAAGTGGATTGGGGTGGACTACTGTTGTGTAGTTCCACACCCCAATCCGCGCAGGAGCAACTGGAAGTGGCGCCGCCACGTGCTTTTTGAAAACCACTTTTCAAGTGGTTTTTAAAAAGCACGGGGCGTGCAGCCCTGTGCAGCCCCATCGCAGCACCCGGTGTGGATTTGCAGGCACACACAAGTGTGCGCCTGCAGACTGGCCGGGAGGCGGGCTTCCGGCTGGCAAGCTTCTCCTGTTGGCGGAGAGCCTCCGCCAGCCGGAAGCCACATTTTGGATGCCGCGGGACTCCGCAGGACGCCACCACATGTGGAGCAGCGAACTTGCGCTGCTACACATTGCGACAGCTCCAGGTAAGCTCCGTTTTGGCGTGTTTTCGGGCATGGCTTCCTCCGCGTGTGAAAAGGGCCTTAGTATTCTTGGTTGCAGTTCATTATGCCTTGGACGCTTGAAAAGATTTAAAGTAGCTGGGTGCTGCTGTGCCATCTCTTTATTTATTTGGGTTTGTATTGACTTTGCTGCATCATTTATTCTATTTTTACCAGATAGTGCATTGTCTACCTTTTGGGAGAAGACAGAGATAAAATAGGCCATGAGCAATTTTGCTTTCTTTCCACCATTAGCTTTTCACCATCTTTTCTAAGCAGGACAAGTACCATTACCTCATTCTTCTCTTGCTCCAAACAGAAATGAAAAACCTGTTCTTATTAATATAACTTTTTTGCAAGCCTGAGTTCATTCTGAGCTAAAATCCTCCTGACATTCTCACTAGAAATATTGACTACTTGTTTGTATTCTTCCTTAGATATATGCCCCTTCATCTACTTCTTACACATGCCACTGTTAAATCTCAGCTCATTTGACAGTTCCTTATGTATCTACTCTGGTTCCTTTAGGTGCTGCCCACATTTTTTCTAGTTGGAATTGTTTGCAGTTGTGCCTTTGGCATCTCACCTTTAAGAAACTTCTATCTATCATGAACTCCCTTCTTTTTAAATATTGTCCTGTCTGTGGCTTTAGTAGTAGTAGTAGTAATAGTATTAGGAGGAGGAGGAGGAAGAAGAAGAAGAAGAAGATAGTGTCTTGACTATCAATACTCTGATTCACTTTGACCACCATAGTATTAGTGTTGACACACTTCTCACTTTGCATGATGTGGTTTCCTCCAAACCATAATGGAAAACAATGGTTTTGAAGCACACCTCCAATTCTAGTTTGGAAATAAGCAGTTAACAGTAACCACTGTGGCAAACTGTGGTTACTACCACCAGGAAACAAAAGATAGAATCAGCATGTGATTCCTGACAGCTAGACCATGGTTGCCATTATGTCTAAACAGTTATTTCTTAATCACCATTATGTCTTAAAAATGACTTGTTTCAGTTCACTACCACCATCCTGGAGATATTCTGATGTGCCTGAAGTATACATGCATGCTTTGGAGCCAGAGATGCAGCAATTATTTGCCCTTAAAAGGAAACATTTTAGACTTTTATGAACTCTTGAGACCAGCTTTCGACTCACTGCTCACATTTATGCACCTTTGCAGTGTGGCATTCCATTAAACTATGAACCAGTCTTTGTGCTCCCACCCCTTAAATTCCTTAGTATCATAGCTTTGTACAAACTGTCAGGTTCAACAATTAGATTGAAGCCAGGATGGGATAATAAAAGATTACTGTGAAACATGTTTGGAAGACTCCTGTATGTTTCAAATAGAGTCAACATTGTTAATGAGTAGTAAGCCATGCCTGTAGAAGTACCTGTTGCATCATCTAATGGGTTGAAGTCTATGAAGACACACACATTTAGAAAGATGTGAACAAAAAGAAAAGAAAATCAGAGCACGTACCAACAATTTAGGTTACACAAGTGCTGATTGTCCCTCCTATTAGTATTTATCAAGTGATAACTGCAACTATCATGCACTGTGTGAGCTATCTGTGAACTATCTGTCACAGATAGCTATCATGGACAAAAGTTTCTTATCAAGTGAATGCTGTAGTCATCAATAGAGTTCATTTTATGTTATAAGTGATAAAGCCTTATCATTTAGAGAGTTACCATTTCAAAAGTTTGTGAGCTGGCCCTGAGAGAAAAGGAGGTTCAAGACACTATCAATGGATGATGGTGGTGCATTTTCAAATCAGTTTCAATTCTTAATGGAACTAATTTCAAGCGCACTGAAATTAAGTAGAAATAATCCTATTGGATTAGGTTATATGGGATTAGGATCAGCAGTTTTGACCAGACTAATCCTGATTTGGTGTGAAAACCTTTAGTATCAACTAAATACTTTGCTACCTACTCTCACCGTAAGTATGTCAATGGGTGATGGATCAGGCCTACAAACATGATTGTAAATTAGATTTTTTTTAACAGAATGCACTGGAAACAGAGCTTTTAAAAGCCATGAGAAAAATAGATGGCACAGATTCAGCTTCCTGGTATAAAAATAAATGAAAAAGACAGAAGTTTTGTGTTTAAATGTCTAGAGAGCTATGATGAGGCAGGAGTGGGGGTTGACTGCCAGTAAGTGAGGTCAGAATGTCCAGCAGGACAGCTGCATTCTGAGCATTACTTACTACTAATACTGAAAGTGATCATAGCAACTATCACTGCGGAAACAAATGAAAGTTCAAAAAATGCCAAGGCCTGGCAGGAACAATGATAGAGGTTTCTGATTCTATTAATTCAAGACTTGTTGGGTTTTTCATAGTAGAATTGCTGAATTAACTAATAAGTCATCTGAGACTACCTTGTCGGAGGGAGATGTATTTCTTACAAGCTTAACTGAATTAGACATAAAGATGGATAGAATACATGTATCCTTTAAATGTTTTTACATACCATTGTTTTTACTTTGTAGACTATAATGGTTAGCTTGTATGTCTGCATTAATGAAGATATAAGACATCTAATTACAATAGATAACTATTAAACGTAAGTAAATAAAACTGTAAGACTGTTACCCTGTATTGTGGGGGTCCCAGGAGGGGCACCCAAATAACCAAATAAAAGCACAAGATGGGGAAATTAACTCGAGCACTCTCTTAAGCTAACGAGAGGCAGGGTAACTTAACAGGGATCTTGCAACCCTATGTATACAGCATCAGGTCAGAAGAGCAGTCGGACAGTTTTAAAATAGCAAAATAATATCTTTATTAAAGGACAAACAAGAGAAAAGACACCCCAAGCACACAGCTAACTAGAAATTAGAAATAGGAGTTTTCAGGGGAAATGAGTGATACGACACCTTATCTCGTAGTCCTGGAGAAAAGTGGAGAATTGCGGGGAAGAAAACTCAACATGGTTCACTGAGGGGAGCTTGTCAGACCGAACGACAGCAAGGCGGCATGGAAGTCCAGAGCAATCTGAGGAGGACTTGGAATCGGGGACCTTTTATAGGGTGAATTGTGCCTACAGGCCATGCCATGCTCGGTGAGAACAAAGGAAATTTGGAGCGGGACAAAAGCGTTGGAAAAGGTCCAGTTTTACATGATTAGCTTAGCGCTGGATAACAATAGTGTAGCCAGTATGCAAATGGCTCAGCATTGAGAGAGTGCTGGCTCAGGGCCGTGCGTCTTTGTGTAAAGTTGCGCTTAAGCAAGGTGTGTCTGCAAGAAATGGTCCCTGAAGCAATGGAGTGACATTAATCTGACTGCCTAAATGGGAATTGGAATGTCCAGCCATTACCGGCCGCGCCTGTTTATGTGCTTGTCTGGTGGCCCTTGCAAACACGTGGAGCAGGGTGGCAGAGAAAGGTCAAGTGAAGGCCAAATAAGTTTGATATCAAGGCGATATCTAGTGCTATCACCGGGCATGTCAGAACCGTGGTAACAAGACCACCTTCTGTAATTATAACTACAGGAATATCTCTAGTTCTGCCTTTATTTGATCTTGATACATCATACAGATGCTATAAAAATAAAAGCTAGTAAAATGAAATTTTTAATGCTTAATGTTTAGCTGATTGCAAGCTATTAAATCCTTCCTTAGTTCTCCAGCTATGGCTGGCATGTCTGACAAATCTTTTAGTTCTTCTGCTTTTGATAATCTGATTTAGCCCTTGCAGAAACCTCCAGTCCTGACCTCTCTTTTCATCTCTGAGTTTATGGTAAGCACAATATCTGTGGTTTCACTGCCATCCTTGTGTCATCCTTGATGTCACTCATCCCAGCAGGCCAAGGCATGGTTCACTGTGGACAGATTCTCTAGGCACCAGATGAAGCTAGGAAAGTGAATTCCTGACCGTTAATGCCAGTGGATCTTGAAGAAGCAATCTAGACTCACAGGACATTTGGCACGTTCCAAGCTACATATCTGATATTTTTTAGGAAACACTATCCCATCAGAACAGGTTGTTCATTGTAGTCCTGGGTTAGGTTGCCTACATGTATTCCTTCTTGCTTGGATTGAGCCTTGAGACACTGTGATCCAGTCCTTTATTGCATCCAATCAATAATTTAGGGCATCTATACCTCTTTGGCAGTTGAAGAGAAAAGAGTGTCATTGGCATGTTAATGGTCCCTAACCCCCAAACTGGAAATGACCTCCCCTAGTGGGAGGTAGTCATGTAACTGTTAGAGCATAGGGGACAAAACAGAGAAAAAAGTTAAGGGGTCTCCAGAAAAATCTTTTGGGGACGCTCAGTGAAATAGAACTGAAACCACTGTAAAGTGGTGTCTCCTGTTGCCACATTTGCTAGTCAGAACTAGTCAGAAGTTAATAATACTGCATGCTTCTGAACATTACTGTAACACAAATGTTGCTAAATATGCTGCTAAACATAACTTCAGTACAAAAAGGGAAATAATATTTAGGTAGGCCTTGGCAACTAATTTCTCCTGCTGCGGCTAATGGTGGCTGGATGCTCTTTTCTCTTCCACTGGCATGTGTTTTAAATTGCATTTTTAACTTGCATATTTTATTGATTTTATGTATTTGTACTTTTTTTGTAAAGCCGCTTACTCTCACAGAAGGAGACAGGATATAAGTCAAAGCTAATCATTTCTCCACAATTTTCAGAAAGCCCTGTGTGGTTTTTCACCCCACTCCATTAACTTCTAACTGTATGTGAAGTAGGTAGAAGGGTGGGTAAGGTTAAGGTCATTTGGTAAGTTTCATGGCTTGCTGGCGATCTCCATTCTAGATCGGCGTACTAATCATGGTGTCAGTGCTGGCTATCACTCATTTCCCTCATTCTCACAGATAAAGGCCATTTGTGCACTACACTGTAATAGTGCTGTTCTCCCACTTTCAACAGTCTGTGGAATTCTGGGGTTTGTAGTTTACTGAGGTCAAAGAGCTCTCTGGCTGAGAATTTTAAATGCCCCTCCCAAAACTGCAAACCCTAGGATTCCATGGGATGTTGAAAGTCAAATAATAGCACTATAACAATGTAGTGCAGAAATGGCCAAAATCTGGTGTCTCTAAAGTATTCAAATTTCTTGAAGAAATTGGCAGGTCTATGAAGGGCAAGGTTTCTACACCCTTGGAAGGATAGAAATATCAGCATTGTTATATGATTTGATTGTATTGTACATCAGTGCATCAAGAAAAGGCTCATAGTCTGCATTTTCTGTTATTAAATGTCATTGAGCTGTCACTTTGAAAGAAATATTAGAGCTTAATTTCTAAGAGTGTTTGTCCTGTCTAAATACCTGCATTTAGTATTCTGCAGTTCCACAGCATTATGACTCACAGGATTATGTTCTATTGTTCCCTTAAACTTATAAAACATATGATATGTTTTAAGATCTCATAGACTGATATTTCTCAGTTTGATTTACCAGGAAATTTTAAATTAGAAAGATTCTTCAGTTTTTATCACACTGTTTTTAGAGACTTTGGCAGTCTGGCTTTAACTTCTGCTAAAATATAAGTGTCCAGATCCCACATTTTTTTCTGGGCCTGTTCCCCAAGCATTGGCATATTGTATATCCATTTTAGCTCACTTATTATTTATACCATTATTTATACAGAGGAGGAAACATCCTGTTCTGTTATAATCTTACAGGTAATGAGTATTATGAATCACATCCACAATGTGGCTTATTCTGTGGTTGCACTTTGAATAATATGCTTATGAAAACCAATTCCTCTTGCCCATCAGTTCTGCTTCCTCTATGTATACCAAAGTTTATATACTCATCCTTGTGGGAATGAGATTTGTCTGCTTTCGATATTTCTAGATTACATTGTTGTTGAAATGCCACAGTTGCAATTGCAAACTGAACTTTGTTTTAGAGACAATATGCCAGAATAAACAGTTGAATTCTGGACTGAAACATTTCATTCTGCTAGTTAGGGGTTGGAATTATTTTTAAACTCCCTTATTGGGGATGGAGGAGGGTAGAAGCCTTGCACATAGTTAACTAGAACATGGGGAAAGGGGAGATTAACACAGGCTTTGTTCTGACCAGCTGGATTATTACAAGCAGGGATCAGGGATCACCTACATAATGTGTGCAGTAGTCCTCTTAATACATTTTGAGTTTTCATGCTACACACTGCTTGAGAGTAGGGCAGGGCTGTCATCTTAGTGGCTGATTCTACGCCTGAGCTCACATATTTCTGCAGGGATATAAAGGAGACATGAAACCTCCACCTAAAGTGCTGTTTTTAATAACATCAAGGAGAATCACTAACATCTGAATAGAGCTTGCATGTATGTCAGCTTTAACCATATTACACATTGCTGCCTTGCACAGTTAAAACAGAGAGGAGAATCAAAGAAATGAACAAAATCATACAATGTCTGCCTTCCTTGTGAATGTGAGTAAAGAAACCCTCTTAGGCATGGAATTGTGGTCACTAGAAAGCATGTAGTAAATATCTGGACCACATCAGTTGTTTATAGGTTTTGTCTTCTCAGCTGATAACATAGATCTTTGGCTGTCATATAGATGCTTCCGATATATTTCTCTGGAGATGTGGTACAGCATCACTTTGAGACTCATAATACATTATGAGCTGCAGTAGTATGAAAACACATTGTGTGTATGCTTTATAGGTAAAGAATCAAGTGTGTATTATAGATATGTGTCCAAAGCCAAAAAGCAATCTCATTTAGGTTCATTAATAGCATTTGTCTTTAAAGCTGTTCCTGTCATCTCCAGTAAAAGGACATAAGTTATCATTAAAATAAGCCATTTCAGGAAAAGAAAATTTTAAGCACATAGAGGTAAGATATAACATACCAAAATCCCCTGAAACTTATAAAATGTTAATGGAAGTGAGACAGGAATTTAATGAGGCAATTACACAACTTGAATTGAACTGCTGGTGAGTCACTGAGACATCAACTAATGAGTTGATAATAAGATTGAAGTGATATTGGTCTAACTGCTTGAAGAGTGGGGGGAAATTAAAGTAGGAAGTTAGGTCTCAAACTTCAAATTATCCTTCAAATTAAAAAAGTAACAGGATTAAGTTTATCTGGGAGTCACTTTTAGCAGCAGCAGTTAGGGATAGTTATTATGGCTCAGGATGGCTGTGCCATTAATTTTGTTTTTGTCTTTACCTAGCAGGATGCTTCTATACCAAACTATAGCAGCTAAAATAGCATCGCAGCTGTGTTTCTGCTGGCAGTGATATAAAGCTGGTTGGTAAAAAATAGATCTTATATCCCATTTCTTATTAGTATATTTCTGGAATGTATACATAAAGAAAAACCATGTTAGTAGAGTATACTGAGCAAAAGAGGAAAGTCTCTCTTTGTTAGCATAATAAAAAAAAAATTCAGAATAGATTATAGTAGATCTCCAGGCAATTCTCAGTGGTAGGAGTTTAACAGCAGAGTTGTGGTGCCTGATAAATACCGGTAGGCTTCTGGTGCGGACAACTGTTTGGGGTAATAAAGTATCTACTCTCCCATGTTCCAGTTTTAAGATGCCGAATTTTTGGAACCGAAAGAAAGTACGGTATGTGTCTACCTCAAATCAATATCTCAGTGTCTGAGACTAAACTTTCTTGTGCATCAGGGCTTCAGGGTGTCATACTTCTTTTCATGCATTATTTAAGTGTCTTCTAGAAATCCTGGGAAGTAAATTATACCTTCAATTCATTATGTTTGATATTTGAAAATTAAGATAATACTTAAGATAATAAAATAGATAAAATAAGATAATAAAATTAAAATAAGAAAATAAAATAAGCAGTTTGAAATCCATTTTTTTCTCTCCATTTATTACCACTATAATTCTTGCCTGAGTTTACTTTTTTTTGAGGACAGTATACTTTTTTTCTACACTATTAATGTTTCAGTTTTCAAAATAGATTTGCGTGGGGGTGCAGGAGTGTTAAACATTCATAGAAAACCATATTTGAAAATGAGCACTTGAGTCATGTGAACACTTGAGGCATTTCATGCATCCATTTGCTGATCTTGCCTGTCACTCTTTTTGTGAGCATAGTTGCCTGCACTACTAGCCTAGTGATTTTTCGAAGCTGGGGTATAGGTGGCAGGTGGATAGTTGGTAATAGTGTGGGGCGGGGATACTCCAGTAGAATCCCAGTACTCTACTCTGAATCCCAGTAGAATCTCAGAATTCTTCTCTGTCTTTTTATGCTGAGTGCTTTGGAAGAAGTGCTTTGCAGAACACAGTCTAGAAAAGAAGACTTTTCATGCATATGGGAAGCTTCCATAATTCCCTAGAGGTTACTTTGATTTAACTTTTTTCCTGCATTACTGACAAATGTTAGTAATGGCATTTACATGGTAATAAATACATTTGTTTCAGACTGTGACTGTACCTTTGTAAAGTATAGACTGGATACTTCTTCTCTTTTTCATTCATTACAGACTTTTAGAACCGAGCGTGGGGGAAAAAACTGCATATTTTACCAGCTGCTAAATATTGATAATTTTTCAACCTGACCCCACTTGGAAATTATTCATTTTGCCAAAGGCAGTGACACAGTAACACTACAGTTGCCATATTCTAGTTCTCAAATTCCAGAAGCCTTGTTTGCATATTATCAAAGTTATTAACCTCATCTACAAATTGGGCAGTGGGTTGGGAAAAGGTTGGCCAATACCCTTGTACACACACTTGCTAATATGCCATTCGGAATCACTCTTTTCATATCCTTTTAAGATATGAAATAAAGTTTGGGATTTCTTAGGTTCTTTGCCTATATTATAAGAATGCACAACTTGTGATCTCCAATTCTGTCCCGAAGCTATGGCCCTTTTCACCTGCCATTTCTCATGCAAAATGGCTCCTAGAGATTGCGTGATTGCAAGGACCATTTCACATGACGTCCTCACAGTTGTGTGACGCTCCCAAGGCCAGTAGGTGGTGATCACGCAATATATCATTTTCGACTTCTTGCTGAAAATGATGCACGATTGCGTGTTGCTCCAGGGTCCCACACCCACTTACCTTGCATGCGGAGGCTCCAGAGACACGGCCATCGTGCTTCCTCCCCCAGTGCAGCCTGGGAGAGTACCCGGCTGTGCTGCGGAAGGAAGAGGCAGAGCCCTTACACTTCCTTCTGGCCAGCATGGAGTTGGTGCAGAGGAGAAGCAGAGGGGACGCGAGTGCCTCTTGCAAGAGGCTTCTCGCGTGATCCCCATGCACCCACGTCAGGAAAAGGTAAGGTGCGAAAACGGCCTGTCTCCATGATCACTTTTATTTGCTATCTTGTATTCTGACATGTTTTATTTCCCTTCAACAGCTGCAGAAGACAAAGGAGAAGGCAACAAGTTGTCTGAGTTGTAAACTTACTTTAAATCAGGAATTGGAATTAAATGCATGCACACAACACAGATTCAGAGACTAAAGGAAACACTAAAATATTTTCTTCAGAAAAAACATACTGTAATAATAACTATTATAAACATGAAAAGTGCATTTAAATTACTGAAATAATCTCTGTGTTTATTAATTCTGAGATGGGTGTTCTCCGTTACCTACAGCAGCAAACCTTTTGATCACTCTTGAGTTACAAAATGCAGAAATATACAGCCTAATCAAGGAAGAAAGGACATGAAACAACTTACGCTACTTTTTCTTACCCTTTGCTTGAGCCTTTCCAGTAATCATGTTTGCCTCTTTAATATTTAAGTAGGAGTACTACTTGGCATGGCTGCAAGCAGTGGGTATTTATGCATAGAATGATGGGTTGCTTTACAATTTTACACCTGTTTACATTCTGAAAATGCTAGTAATTAAGTGACTTTGCTTATTGTAGATGAGCTTCCTTGTTTCTTGCAAACTGATGCTAGAAGAATAGTGATAGAATGTTTTGTCTCATATCTTGGCTTCTGCAAAGACATAATTTTTTAAAGAAAAGGAAAGCTAAGCATTTGGGTCTGCTAATGGTTTAAGTGGGCATTGGGAAGCATAGCTGGAATCTGGGTAAACCTTGGCCAGTCAGGCAGTACAGGGACCTGTGCATTTTCTAATGCTCCTTCTTGCTTTTATTTAGTTTACAACACTCTCTGTGTGTTCCTTTAAGTCACCTGTTAACTTATGGTAGCCCCATGAATGAATTTTGTAGAGTTTTCTTAGGCAAGAGATGGTTTTGCCAGTTTCTTCATCTGAAATATAGCCTACAGCACCTGGTATTCTTTGGTGCTGTTCCATCCAAATACTAAGCAGAGCTAACCCTGCTTAGCTTCCAAGATCAGATGGGATCCTAGATCCCATCAGATGGGATTTGGTGCCTTTACTACTACCGCTAAACCGTGCTGAAAACACGTAGTGTATCCTTTAACTTGCAATTTTTAATTGATTTGTAATCTTAGAATTAGAAAATATCCAAGTAAACAAACACATACATTCTTTCTAGATCAGTTGCTATTACAGAATATAGCAACAGTCAGAAATAAAGTCAGATTAAAATTAGATGAAGCTAGGAATATGAAACCAGTTAGAGCGTGTATCTGTCAGTTAAGCATATTCTTTACTGTTAAGTGATTGACAGGAACTGGATAAACCTGTTAATTTCTGATATATTTGTGAATTTCCTCAAAAGTGTCAGAGAAATGCTTGCTTTCAAAAGAAAAATGCCACTTAATACAGTAATTCTATTCTTTTAAAATCACCTTCCAAAAGTATGAGGTTTGGCTTGCAAAAGAAAAAAAAAGCTTTGCAAAGTGATCTGAGAGGAATTACACACAAAATATATTAATGGGAATATAAACTGTGTCTGACTGACTAATATTTAGAGGCAGGAGGTGAGAAGCATAATCATTTGTGAGCACTGAATGTAATATCTGGTTAATGATTCTTGAAGTTAACTGTAGATACATGCTTGGTTGTTATCACCATGATATTGAAGCAGAGATATGGCTGTGTTGCTGGTCCTTGAGGGTCAAATTAATCAGGTTAGCCTTTATAATAAATCATCATCATTACCACCACCATCCTCCTCCTCCTATCCTATGCCTTATTTCTTCGCTTAGCAGAGTTTTGTGTCTAAATTTAAGGGTATGTTTTATGTGTTTATGCATTTATTGTTTAGTTTTAATGATTTCATATATACTTACAGTTTGCTGAATTACTGCACAGTGGCCGTTCCACATTTGTGAGGGTTTGGGGTGCAGAACCCTCACAAAAAATGGAAAAACCATGAATAACTCCCCTTGCTCCCTCTTGCATTTCCTTCCAGAGTTCCGTTCTTCCAGGCAAAACAAAAGGGAATGGGGGTAGGAGAAGACTTGTGCCAGCCTTGCTGTCCCCCTCCAGAGTGCCCCCTTCCTATTTCCATGCAAAATGGAAGGGAGGGGTGGGGGAAGCCTTGTTGAGCTTTCCTTTCCCTCTCTAGAGCTCTCTCTCTTCCCAGTCCCATGCAAAACAGAAGGGAAGAGGGAGTGGAGGAAACCTCACACAAGCCTTCCTTTCCTCCTCTGGAACTCCTGTTCCCATGCAAAATGGAAGGGAACGGGGCTGAGAGAACCTTGTGTGAACCTTCCTTTCCCCTTCTGGAGCTTCATGCTAGGGCAAAATGTGTAAGAATGGGAGCGGGAGCTCCAGAGGGGGAAAGGAAGGCTTGCATGAGGCTCCCTCAACCCCCATTCCTTTCTGTTTTCCCTTTGCGTGAGTACTCCATGCCAGGGCAAAATGCGGAGGAATGGGAGGAGGAGAAAGATGGAGGGAAGCCATGCATGCTCACGAATAATCAAATTCACAAAGATCAAACCCGCAAATGTGAGAGAGGACTGTATTAAGTAGTATACTCAGTATTTTTCTTTTGAAAACACGTATTTCTCAGATACCTTTGAGGAAATGTGTGGGGTGGTGATTTGGGCATTGATGATGACTTTGAAGACCAGGCTTTGAATCCCTGCTTTGCTGTGGAAGCCCTCTGGGTGACCTTGGGTAAGTCACATTCTCTCAGAGAAAGGCAGAGGCAGACCCTCTCTGAACAAATCTTTCAAAGAAGACCCTGTGATAGCGTCACCATAAATCAAGAAATGAAGAATGGCCTGAAGGCACATAGCAAGAAATAGTTTGCTGTCTTGTCATCATCCAGCACTCAGTTGTAGCTTCTGGCTGTCCCAGTTGTCACCAGAAGGGCTGTTGAGTTGGTGTGATGGGATAGGAGAACTCATGATGAGATAGGAAAACTGGAAAGAAACAACAGGAAACAATAAAAGTAACAAGAAACAATCAGCTAAAAATATGCAAGCCCTAGAGGACAATAGAATGTAAGTGGCAGTATAATCAACGCATGTATAGGCATGCTTCCATTTGCCTGGGCACCTGAGTACCTCCTGTTACTTTTTCAGGTAGCAATGGCATAATGACATTTCATTTGTGAAGAATACAGTAACTAGTAATCTGTTTCACTTTTTGGTGTATATTTACTTGCTACTTTTCACTCTTTTTGTAGAACATAAATGCTTTCTTTGGGCATTTTGAGAAGATTCTTTTCCACATTTTAAGCCACTTTTAAAGACTTTTAAAGCCACTTTTAGAGCTTCATTATTTTTCCAAGAAGGGAACAAAAAAACAACAACAGAAAATTCATAGAGCAGTGTGGCAAGTTATGAAATCATGCAATTCTGTTACATAACTAATTACTATTAAAAAGTATCTGTCCAAGCACTAATTATGCCTTGCTAGTATTCTTCTTTCCTACTTTCCTGTGTTATACAGGTCCTCCAGGCCTATAATTGCTGTGAGGCTTCTTTAGTTTATGTGCTCACCTCCTCCTCTGCCAATCTTGCCTTAGTGTCAAGTCCCCTCAAAGCTCCTTTGCCTTCATTTCAGAACTAGTTTCCTAATTTTCCCAACAATGTTTATTTGGCTTTTTGTAGAGAAATTCCAAGTAATGTTGATGCACTTGCTTATTGAATTATGTGAGTGACTTGATCGTATCTTTCTCAGATCAGGACATCTCTGAACACAGTATTTAAAAAGCAATAGTTTTGTGGAATCAAATGGTGCCTTTTAGAATTTTGAAAATTGCGTAAAAGACTATGTGCCTTTTACTACCACCATGAATGTTTTAAAGGATGCTTCCTTAAAAACAGCATGTGGCATAATCTATGAATTATGCACAGGAAGCATATGGAAAATGATAAAAAGTCTGAGGGAATGATTAGACCTGTTATCATAGCAATAGTTATATATTGCTTTTATATGTCTGGATAGAGAGTTTCATCATACATCAAGGTTGTGATTGTTGCTTCCAAATGTGTAGCTAATACTTCATATGAATATTTAATGTCTACAGGATCATGTAGAAGGTTTTTTTTAATCCTTTAGTGGTAAATATAATTCATGGAAAGGTTGGGATATGTTTTGAAGATTAAAAATAAAAAAAATTAAAGTTATACTGTTAAAAGTAGTCCTGGTCATATTTTGTTTCTGTATTGCAGGGTGTGTGTGTGTGTGTGTGTATTTTTAATCTGTTTTAAAGCCTACATTTGTAATCTAACTAAATCTGTACTCCAGATGGATAGCTTTTAATCATGCAAGTTTTCATTTGATGATTACTGCTATGAATGGTTTTTAAAAAAGAACAACTAAGTGTTATTAATGTAGGCTTTCACCTTTCAATAAAGCAATATTCCCCTTCTCCCCAGTGCTAATAATCAAAATGAATTTGTTTCTCTGCTGGTATTATAGTCCTGAAGTATGATTGTTTAAACTGCTCATTTTGTAATGGGCAATCTAAAAATTTGTAATATGTGACTTGCTAGTTAAAAGTTGTTTCACTATCTATTGTTATGCAGTATGTCAGTAAAGCTGATGTGATTATTTTTATTTGTGGATTTCTTTCTAAAATGATTCAGAAATTCACAGCTGATACAAAGTAAATAAATAAATAATGCGGGAAAAGAACACAAGAAAGTAAACATATCTTTTAATTCTGAATAAATACTGAACCTCCAAATTTTTAAATGAATATACTGCATTTAGAGTAGTTTTCAATCTGACTGTTTTGATTACTGAAACCCCTAACAGGGAATTGAGGGCAGAGGAGTTGAAAGAATGTGAATTCTTTGGGAAAATATGCAAATTTAACACAAATCCCAAAAAATTCTGGTCCCAAGCATCTTTATATGCCTCATAAGAATCTAACTAACAAGCTAGGTACTCACTGATCAGAGATTAGTTGATTTTCAGTTCTGCTTGTCCATATTGTGTAATTCCCCCTGTTTTCAAACATAGGTCATTTCTGATGTTTCTGTTTATCACAGCTGTTCTACTGTATAGAATAAATGTCTCACTCATGCCTTGTGGCTTCCTTGTCAGTGGGACAGTGAATGCACTCCAGTGAATATATTTAGTCCAGACTAAATAGTTCATACTAAATTTAGTCCTCAAAACAAGTTTCATGTCTTTACATAGTTCTTTTAAAGTTTGGACCAAAATTCAGAGCAGATTCATTTCCTCACAGACTTGGGAGCCATAATTTGCCACTGAAATATATGTACTGTTGGTTGATGTAGACGATGAGACAGGCTGCCAAATACGTGAGTACCACAAGGAGTATGTGAATGTGCAATTCTGCTTTGCATTAAGCATTGCAATTTTCTTTCCTTCAGAAGTCTCTGCTTAAATTCATCTTTCTCCTGCACATTGCTTAGAAAGGTTACTTAAGGTTATAGGTCCTAAGAGTCTCCCAGTCAGCATGGCCACTACTGTATCTTTTCCAAGCACAGTTACTTCACTTGGCTTTATTTCATCACCATGTATTGGTTCATGAAGTTTATAGTTTTATAGAATGACCCCTTTTCTATATTGTGTATGACACTTGGAAATAAATGACGATTAGGAAGTAAAGATTTCTTTTTCTGGCAAACCTTTCAAAATATTCTGACAGTAGCAAGCTGACTGCAGCATCAGGTAGCATGTGTGTCAGCACAAGTTCAGTTTAGTCAAGGTTCCTAATAATCCAGATTAGTATGATTTAAGGATGATGCCACTTTCATGTACAAAGCTAAATAGCATTGAGTATGTCTGTTGACCAGATTTGGGAGGAAAAAACTAATCACTGTGGGAATTACCACTGAACTGAAATCATGAAGCAAACAGAGTTGATAAGGCACGAAGAAGCAGAGGATTTATGAAAAAGCATTGGAATGTAATAAACTGACATGACTGTCTCATACTGTTTTAAATAACTTTTAGCAGTTGAAAGTCCCAAAGACAGATTTTAGGGCAGAGTCCGTCAACTCCACTGAAAGAGAAGAAATAAGTCCCTTTGTATAGTGAAGAATGGGAACTCGGGATAGATGTCAGATAAAGATGAGCATCCAGAGCTCTGTTACCTCATCCTTTCTCATATGTTTTTGGCCAGTTCATGAAGGTGGAAAGAATTATGTTGGCTGCCCTTCTGCCCCCCTCAACATTTTGGTGACTCCAATCTCTGTGTGTTAGGGTAAGGATGAGAAAAGGCCATTCATGCATACATATGTGTGTCAGTCATGTTCTATACATGTTTGCTGGTCCTGGCCAGGAAATGCTAAACTGCCTTCATGCTAAACTGCCAAGATCATGAGTGAGACCAACCAGACTGTTCTCATAGCAAATTAAGATGTTAATATTGAACATTTTCAATCTCTTGACAGAATGTGTAGGAGGAACATATGATTTACATATGTGTTTGGGTTGTGGTGCATATTTTGCATTTAAAGCATTCAGTGAATCCCCCCCTCACTTGTGTTTTATCTTACATTAGAAGATGTACATTACTGTTTGCTGTTTTTGGTAGGATCTAAGTTATATTTTTGGACTACAGCTCCCAGAATCTTCCAAACAACACTGCCAATATTTCTTCCTGGCTTGGAGGTGATAACTTGTAAAACAAAAACATTTTAATTTGTAAAGGTTTAACACTCTGATATGGTGATCACTAATTGACAAAAAGGACTTCCAGGTGGCAATTTGCACAGTGTATTTTATTTGCAAATAGAAAATTGCCATGTATATTTTGTTTCAAAAGTGCTGAGGCATACATTATTGAATTGTCTTATCACTAAATAAGTTTTTTTTAAAAAATTTTTTGGGAAGGCTATCATTGATCCCAGAATTGCTCTTTGATATTTTAAGCAGCCTCAGCCTCTCCTGTCATCCTTTATTTTTTGTAGAGAATTGAGGGTGATTAGTTTCAGATAATTTATGTCAAACCAGGTACCAGTAATGGAAATGGAGGAGCACCTCTCTGGAATACTCTGCTTACCTTCTTTTCTTTTCAAAAAAGGGTATTCCGTTCAGAAAAGGCTGCCTGTCGTATATAATAATTTCAGTTCCACTATCATCTCAGTTGCTGAGTGTGCAGGTAGATAGCTGCCAGACAGTCCTGCCTTTTTAGAGTTTAGATATACGTCTCCTGACAGCTAGCAGATGTTTGTTGTTTGTTAAGTTAAAGGACGCATAAGGACAGTTTCCCTCTCTACTTCTGACAGCTTCTGTTACTAACATAAAATACTTCCCATGTTCATTCTGGAAAGATTTGTGTCTCTATGCTAAATCTTTGAAATAGATTTCTGAAACAGTAGAAGCACTTTAACAGGTTATGCTGCAGAGCATGTACCTTAGCATGTTTTCTACATGGTGAGCTGTTGGCATCATTAGTATTGCCATTCCTTGTGGCTGTAGCATATTTTGGAAAGCATGTTTTTAAAGGTTTAAAAATAAGCTTAAAAGATGTAAGACGATTCATAGTTTTGAGGAAGTGACATTCAAGAATTCAACATTTCCTTGAAACCTAACCAGTGGATAAAGAAACTTCTAATTCCTAGCTCCCCAGAACAAGGATATGGCATGCCAATGTAGCTGATGAGACTTTTTTTAAAATTACATTTTTTTGGAAGTTGAAAGAACTAAATGAACTAAAGTTGATCATTTTGACCTTTAAATTTCAGTGGCAGGTGCTCACCTTATACCACTACATGCTCTTCCTGCACTTCACCTTTGAATGCTTTGAACCACCATCCTTGACTTCTGCTAAGTGCAAATTGTAGTTTGCTGTTAACATCTGAAAAGTGATATATGGTTTATGCTTGGCCTTCAGACTACTATTAGAAACACAAATCAAGCCATGATTTCCAATTCTTAGGAGGTCAGAACAGCATACACTTTAGGGAACATGAAGAATTTAACAGAGGATAACTTGGGACCTACTGTGCACGTGCTACTTGCAAAGACAGCTTAGCACCTTTTTTCCACTCTCAGCTCACTTTGCAAGCAGTGCACATGTGCAGCTGTTTCCAAGTGAGCCTTTGTAGGGAAGAAGAACTGGTGAAAGAGTAGAACCCCTATCAAATTAATGCTACTTGTCCTTAATTTGGAAGTATCAAAAGAGTGATTCACCAGATAATGGAGTATCAAAAGCTGGGAGCTTCCTGTGTTAAGAAGGCAAATGCAAACTCTGGCTTGCTTATGTAGGGTTATGCTAAATAGAAAAGTAGGAAAGCAAACATGCTTGTGTAACACTAAACAGTAGCTTAGCATTGCCCATGAAAAAAGTCAAAATTGTTTGCACTTGATCTTCTACTACTGAAACCAAAGAAGCCAAAGAGCACTGGGGTATATTCTGGGACTGAATTGTGCTGCACCTAATTTGATTCTTTGTTGCTTTTGGAGTTTATACTTTGTGGTAAATTAGAGGATGTTTAAAAGGTCCATAATGTGTCATATACCTCAGTGGATGTCCAGTCTATCTTCCTGTCATGAGAAAAAGGGAGATCAAATGTGGCCATATCTCTGCCTTCCTTACTGTGTTTTTTCTGCATTTTATGTCTTTGTTTGATGATTTTGCTTTTCCCAATACTTAGTGACAGCTGCTGAATCTTTGCAGGCTTTTTTCTAGTAGCACTTACTTCTTTTCACCTTATAAAAAATCAATATGGAAGGCACACATGATAACTTGCTCAGCTGGGTAAATCTGAAAATAAAGAGTGAGAAAGTTTATTCTGTAGGAAATGGAGCAACACATAAAATGATCTGCACAATGTGGGTTTGATATCTGTTGTGACAACAGCAAGTCATTTTTAGTCTACTGTGCAGCTTTCCATTTATCTTGCAATTATAGTGGGATCAGGAAGTTGGAACTCTGACATCAGCTGCACTAAAGCTATTTGTTTCTAACTCTTTGTTTCTAACTTTTTTGTCATTTCCTTTCTCTGTCCCACCCCCACAACCAACCATCCTATTAACCTTAGATGGGGGAGACCTCCAATTTCTTGTTCCAGTCTTTAATTTTTCTCCATGCTTGTTGAGGAGAGTGCTTTAAAGTGAAATTAGTCATAGAGACCATAGTTTGAAATAAAAATTCTTGTAGCATTTAAAGATGAAGGATGAGATCCTGTTGGCTGATGTAACTACATTGGTATAGGTGGCAGTGCAGCAGTGAGTAAAATGCGCATGGATGTACTGATAAGGGGATAGAAAAGGAAGTAATCTCCCGCCAAGAAAGAAATGTGCCCTGCTAGGCCCTGAGGTACTCTGGAGATGCAGAGAACTGTCTCTTCTTTCATTCTGCTGTCATTGAACTCTGTTCCAAAAGGTGCCTTACATTGGTGTAATGGACCATTACTCTAACATAAGTCATCAAGCAGATTCTAGCCTAACAAATTTATTACAGTATACATTTTTGTTCGGTAGAGACCATTTCAGCAGATAGATTAAGTGCCAATACAGTCCTCCCTCCACTTTTGTGGGTTTGACCTTCACAAATTTGATTATTCATAAGGTGCACATGTGCCTTCCTCCCCCATTCTCCTCCTCCCATTCCCTTGCATTTTGCCTGGCACAGAGAAGGAAGACAAGCACATCTGGGCAAAAGGCAAGAGAATGGTGGGAGGCACGCTTGCACCTTTCTTCTCTGTCTCCAGTGCTCTACCTTCCCATTCCCTTGCCTTTTGCCCGGCACTGAGAATGCGCGCTGAAGCAAAAGGCAAAGGAATAGTATGTGGGGAAGGCATATGCACACTTTTCTTCTGCCCTCCAGTGCCCCCCTCCCATTTCCTTGCCATTTGCCTGGTTCTGAAATTGCGCACTGAAGCAAAAGACAAGGAAATGGTGGGGAGCTCCAGAAAGGAATGGGAAGGGAGGATTATTTGGGTTCTTTTTTTCACTTTTGCAAGGGTTCTGCACTCCAACCCTCACAAAAGTGGAGGGGCTGTGTGTATGGGTGTGTATACATGTGTGCACACACACACACAGACACACACATATGTGGTTAGAAAGAAGTGTAAGCATTGGAGTCAGAGAGAAAGCAAATGTAAAAAGTAGAAATAGTGACAGCAACACCACAGGGTATGCTACCTTCCATGTCTTGTCTGTAAACAGGGGTTGATTTCCTGCTAGCACAACAGACTGCAGGTTATCTGTTTTGATAGGCAAAGACACAAGGAAGGAAGGACTAGTGTTGACAGTAGATGTCATGATGAGCACAGTTGGAAGATGGTGTGTGTAAAAAACAAATGGGTTGTTTTCCTGTTGAGGAAAAATGCTTTTTAATGGATACTGCAAAATCAGTTATAACAACAGTGTGAGGGGAGGAAGATTTTGGCAAAGACACAGACAAGGAAGAGGAAAAAGCATAACTGGATACACACAGGAACAAGTAGTTCAAAAAGGGAAATGGGAAGATGGATCAAACAACACTGTGGAGAAATATTGAAATTAAAGAGAAAGCTCACCCTTTGGCAGAGCTTGGATATTCTTGGACTTCAATCCCATAGCTCTTCAGCCACCATGGCTCCTCCTGTTCATTGTCTCTGATGTTGGTTTGACTAATTTACAGATTGTTCTCAAACCTAATTTGAAGTCCTTTTTGGTCTGATAGCAGATAATTGGAAGGCCTATTGAGGGAAAGTGGGTAGAGTTGGAAAACTCGGCATGTGGTGAGTTTTGACATAAATACAGGTAAATAGAATAATAGAATCATAGTGTTGGAAGAGACCACAAGGGCCATCCTGTTTAATCCCCTCCCACACAATCAAAGCACTCCTAATAGATGACTATCTCCATGCTTGTTGAGGAGAGTGCTTCAAACAGTTCCAAGGAGGGGAACGTCCAAAGAAGGAGATTCCACCACACTCTGAAGCAGCATATTCTACTGCCAAACATCTCTTACAATCAGGAAGTTCTTCTTAATATTTAGATGGAATCTCTTTTCTGGTAGTTTGAAGCCATTGCTCTGTGTCCTAGTCACTGGAGCAGCAGAAAACAAACTTACTCCATCCTCCATATGACATCCCTTCAAATATTTAAACATGGCTATCACATTGCTTCTTACCCTTCTCTTTTCGAGGCTAAGTGTGTCCAGCTCCCTATTCTACTCCTCACAGGGCATGGTTTCCAGACCTTTTACCATTTTTTTGTTGCCCCCCCTCTGGACACATTCTAGGTTGTCAATACCATTCTTGAACTTTGGTGCCCAGAACTGGGCACAATATTCCAGGTGAGAGCTGACCAAAGCAGAATAGAATGGTGTTATTACTTCCCTCGCCTTAGACAGTATACTTCTATTGATACAGCCTAGTATCATGTTGGCTTGTTTTTAGCTGCCACATCACACTGTTGACTCACATTCAGCTTGTGGTCTACAAAGACTTCTAGATCTGTTTCATATATACAGTGGTCACCCATCCTATATCTGTTCATTTTATTTTTTTCTGCCCAAGTATAGTATCTTACATTTCTCCCTGTTGAAATTCATTTTGTTAATTTTGTCCCAGCAATCTAATCTGTTAAAGTCATTTCAAATTCTGATCCTGTCCTCTAGGGCATTAACTATCCCTCCTAATTTGGTGTCGTCTGCAAATTTGATAAGCATGCCCTCTATTCCATAATCCAAATCATTGACAAAGATTGAACAGCACTGGGCCCAGGACAGAACCCTGTAGCAGCCCATTAGTTACTTCTCTCCAGGATGGAGAAGAGCCATTGGTGAGTACCCTCTGGGTTTGGTCAGTCAGCCAATTACAAATCCACCTAACAGTGGCATTGTCTAGCCCAGATTTTGCTAACTTATTTGCAAGAATGTCGTGGGAGACCTTGTCAGAGGCCTTGCTGAAATCAAGGCCCTTTTCGCATGCTTTTTTTTTTTTTTGCACAAGCGCCCCTTGAGTGTCGCGTGAGTGGGAGCAGCGCTCTGTATGACGCACTCCCCCTCGCGCGACGCTCACAAGGCTAAAGCGGGGGGCACGCGCATGTTTTGATTTTTGGCTTTAAGCCAAAAATGCCCTGCACTCGCACAATGCTCGTGGCGCCCTCGCACACTTACCTGTGTGCGGTGTGTCAGCAAGGCGGCCCAGTCACACTTCCTTCCCCCTGCACAGCCTACAACTCCCAGACTGCACTGTGGAAGAAAGGAGCGGGGCGCTCGTGCGACGGTCGCGCTAGAAGGAAGGCATGTGGGTGGCAAAAAGGGCTGTCGTGAGCAGCTCGCGCGAGTGGCTGCTCGCACGAGCACTGCTCCCCGCTGCCGCGACGAGGTAAGGTGCGAAAAGGGCCCAAGATATGCTACATCAACAGCATTCCTTTCATCTATGAAGCTTGTAACACTGTCAGAAAAAGAGATCAGATTAGTCTGGCATGATGTGTTTGAGAAACCCATGTTGACTTTTAGTGATCATGGCATTCCTTTCTAAGTGCTTACATACTGTCTGTTTAATGATCTGCTCTAGAATCTTTCCTGGTATTGATGTCACACTGACTGTGCAGTAATTGTTTTGGTACTCTTTTTTCATCTTTTTGAGAGGGAAACTGTATTTGGCCTCCTCCTGTCTGCTGGGACTTCACCTATTCCCCAGGAATCCTCAAAGATTATTGCCAGTGGTTCTGAGATAAGTTCTGCCAGTTCTTTTGGTACTTTTAGATGTAGTTCATCTGGCCTCGGAGACTTGAATTCCTTTGGAGTAGCCAGGTATTTCTGTACTGCTTTTTTACCAATATTATACAACATTTCCCTTGCTTCATCATCTCCTCCATTTTCCTCAGGTTGAGCACTGTTTTACTTTCAGGAGAAAACTGAGAGAAAGAAGGTGTTGAGTAGTTCCGCCTTTTCTCTGCCCAAACATTTCCTTGTTCCTCCTTTTGCTATAGACATAACCATAAAAGCTCTTTCTGTTGTTTGTAATCTCTCTAATAAGCCCAAGATCTTTCTGCAATGTAATTGTTCTGGCTTTCTCCCTACATGTTCTGGCTATTGTACTCTGGAGCCTCTTTGATAATTTCCTCTCTTTGAGAGCCAGCATAATGTAATGGTTTAAGCATTGGACTATGACCCTGGAAAGCAGGGTTTGATTCCCTGCTTAGCCAGGAAGACCTGTTGGGTGACCTTGGGTGTGTCACACATTCTCAGCCCAAGAAACCCTGTGGTAGGTTCACCTTATGGTCACCATAAGGCAGAAAAGACTTAAAGGCACATAACAGCAACCATTTTCCCTGTTTCCATTTCTTGTACATGTCCCCTTTAAATCTTAGTTCAGTTGAAATTTGTTTAGCCATCTATTCCAGATTCTTTAGATACCTCCCATTTCCCTTCCCCTCCTTGGAACTATTTGAAATTGTGCCTTCAGTATCTCACTTTTAAGAAACTCGCATCCATCATGAACTCCTTATTGTTTTAGTATTCCTGACCACGATCTTATTTTAGTGGGGGTCCTGTGTCTCTGACAGCTGTCTAATAGATAGTAAAGTAACAGCTTTCTCATTAATAGCCTCCTGTGCTAGATGCAGCTTATACCTGTTGCAACGTTGTTTGTCCAGTAGCTTTCAAAGAAGCCTTGCTGGGACAAACAAGTGACATCTGCATGTAGTAACACCAGTCTCTGGTGCTGTTGATCTTGCTGTACGGATTTGTTTGTCTGAAAGACTTACACACTGCCCTTCAGCAAACATGAAGGGTACTTTTTAAAAAAAGATAAGTCACAAATAAAATACAACAACCAACTTGTTACAGGATAAAAATGCATCAGAAACCTAAGAGAATAAAGATGTCTTTGTTTGGTGTCAAAAGGAAAACGCTTGGTGCCTGGTAGGTCTCTCTGTGAGTGTGTATGTGCTTTGTTGACTTATGGTGACCCCATGAATTTCATAAGAGTCTTCTTAGGCAAGGAATACTCAAAGGTGGTTTTTGTCATTGCCTTCTTCTGAAGTATAGCCTATGGCACTTGGTATTCATTGGCAGTTTCTTGTCCAAGTACTAACCAGGACAGCCTCTGCTTAGATTCCAAGATCAGACAGGATCCAGTGTTTTTAGGGCAGTGGTCCTTAACCTAGGGCCTGTGGACCCTGAGGGTCTGCAGAGCCTTCACAGGGGGTCTGTGAAGCCCTGCTGCTGGACACCAACAGCAGCAGCAGCAGCAGCAACAGGGATGTGGCAGTGGGGAAGGGGGTTACAGATGATGAAACTGATTCCTCATTTGTGAACAAGGGAGCATTCTAGCACCTGCACACACGCACACATGCGCACACACATCCAGCTGCCATGTCCCTGACGAAAGGAACATAGCAGTTATGACTCTGGAGACCAGGGTTTGAATCCCCACTTGGTCATGGAAATCCAGTGAGTGATCTCAGGCATGTCACATTCTCTCAGCCTCAGAGAAAGGCAAAGGCAACAAATCTTGCCAAATAAACCTCCATGATAGGTTCATCTTAGGGTTGCCATAAATCAGTTTTGAAAGTGGGGAGGCATGATGGTTAGAAAGAACCTCAGTCTGTCAGAGACACTTTGTTATTTTGTGCCTTCAAGTCACTTCTGACTTATGGCAATCCTAAAGTGAACTAATCACCTGGGGTGGTGGTGGCAAGATTTGTTAAGAGGTGGGTTTGCCTTTGCCTTCGTTTGAGTCTGAGAGATTGTTGCTTGCCCAAGGTAACCTAGTGCTGAGCAGGGATTTGAATCCTAGTTTCCAAAAGCCTTTAATAAAGAAATAAATAATTCTATATTTAAATCTAAATTTAAATCTTGAATTGAGTCTTTGGGGTCCCTAGTAAAAAATTATATTTGTAGGAGGTCCCCAGTAAAGAAAAGGTTAAGAACCACCACTTTAGGGTATTTAGGCTAGGTATCTCCAGGAAAGGAATTTCATAAAAGGACCAGAATTCTCTTGATTACTCCCAACTAGAATAGACCAGTTGAATCAGTGGTCAGACGGTGAGTCAATACATAGGCAAAACCAATTGATTCTGTGGGTCTGCTTTCATCACGAACTAACCATGATTCAGGACAGGAGTGCTGTAGCCATGACTCACAGTCAATATTGCCCTGTGGATGGAAAATATCCTTGTGACTGAGCATGGTGCCAGGAGCGCTTGGCATCCTGGGTTAGCCAATGGAACTTCAGCATCCTAGAAGGACCTACCACTCATCTCTTCCCATCATCCCTTCTTTTTTTTCTTGCCCCAGTGGTGCCTACCTCTGGATCTAATTGTCATTTAATTACTTGTCATGCCCCTTATGAAGCTTCTTTAGACATGGGCCTTGTAGGAAATCAGCATGGCAGTCCCCAGTCATCCACTGCTACTTCTTGCCCCTGGTGTTAGATATACTTACCAAGGTCCATCAACAAAAAGAATGGAGTAATGAGCAGGAACTTTTACTTAGGACTCCTGTCAGATCTGGAGCTGTACCTGAGTAAGAGGGCTGCCAGAAAAGAACAAAGATGGGGATATCAGCAGTGCCTGCCTCTAGATATTTAGTAGAGGAAATAAACAAATGATGCTTATCTTGGTACTCTTCCTCTTTCCATACTTGAACTCCCTTCCTGCTTTCATGAGTGGTCCCTGATATACAGTATGTACATTTTTAAAAAATTCCTTGTTCTCAATGCTGTTGCTGAGACAATTATATCTCCCTTGGGAGATTTGCAGAAGAAACTTAAGTATAGTGATTGTTTGTTGTCCTCTATGAGCCAAGGCTTTGTTTTGTTCCATAGGTCAAAATAAAAGTATTTTTGCCAAAAGTTGTGAAGTTGCAGTAGCTAAGATGGTGTTCAAGGTGATCACTCAGAGTGCTGTGGCTGCATTGTCCATTACCTTATGCACAAGGGAGCTTACCTGTGTTTGGAGATTGGTGGCAAAATAGCCATGTCTTCCCATTTGAGCACAGTGTGCGTTGGTTGCCTGAGAGGGTGGGATGAGGAGAAGCCATTTACCATGTACACTGGTGCCCTGTATTGGGACATATAACACAGAGGACATGTGTGTAAATCATATTTTGAGGTATGTCTCATCTGGCCGCAGTGACATGTGATTAGTTATCTCCAGTTTTAGTTACTCTCACAATTTGAACATGGAGCTCCCTTTGAAGAGTGCTCAGAAGCTTGCAGCCCAGTTATTAATTAGGGCTAGTTACAAGGAGCACATTGGTTTCCTGTTAAAATAGCTCCATTGTCCGCGAGCCCATTTCTGGGTACCATTCAGGTATTATGTTCTATAAAGCCCTCAGACTTGTATCCAGACTGCAAGACGGTATGCTCCCTCACAGGCCTGCCCAGGCTTTGAGATTTGCAAGAGAGACCTTTCTTTCCATACTGCAAGCTTCAGAGACACGTTTGATGAGAGTGTGAAATAGGGCCTTCTTGGTGGCTGCTCTGTGATTGTGGATCTCTCTTGTTCTTCCTATGGCAAGCAGTGACCTTTCTATTAAAGCACATCTTCAACAACTGCCTGCCCAGTACAGGTAGGCATTTCAAATTGGCAAGTTTGAATTTCTAATATTTTAACATTATTTATTATTGAAGAGTTTTAACCTGTTGCACTGTAATTTGTGTTTTAAATTGATTTTTTACTACCTTAATTTGTATTTTATTATGTACATTTCATTGTGTCTTTATTAGTAATTGTTATTTGATTATGTTGGAAGCTGCCTTACATTGGAGAAAGACAGAATATAAATCTATGTATATATGTGTGCATCCCATCTCCCTTACTTGCCCACATGAGATTTTTTTGCTCTTGTTCCCCCAATTGCAAGAGTGAAGTGAAGTATCTCTTGGAGTTCTGTGCCTAGGTGCAAATATTAGCAATTTTCTGTTGTTACCTGTTTCCACTATCATGTAGCTCAACTTAACTTTTTGTTGAAAGTTGCTTTGACAATTTCTGAGAATTTCATTGAACAATGAGGATATAAATCTTAAGTAACAACAAGAGCAACTGCATGGTTTATTACACTAGCAGTAGGCCAATAAAATGTTCCTTTTTGTGTAAAAAATGTGTTTTTATTGTAAGACTGGAAGACCATTGTGGTTTTACTGTTCTGTTAGACTTTGCTCTCTACTGACAAAGCCTTAGATTTCTCTTTCATTGTCAGTCTCTTCACGTTCAGCAGCTTAACATTCAACCTGAATTTTTATAGCTCTTTTCTCTTACATGCTGCAATAGAAAGAGGTTTTGGTGTCTAGGGGCACTAGGTTTACCAAATGATCCTTACTTTAAAGGGCCATTTTTTCAGTCTCTGTAGTGTTATGTGACAGATGTCACTTAATGCTTTGTGGCATTTGAAATAAGTGCAGTGCAGAAGCAAATAGCTCTTATGATAATCCAGATGAAGGTTGGCTGTGGGTGAATTAAAACCAGCAAAGAAGAAGAAATTTGGCAGTCTAACGTAGCAGCTGCTAGACTGTCTCTCCCTTGCACACTTAAAAGGAAGAACAAGTGCAAATAAATACGCAGGGTGAGTGCCTGAGATATGGCAGAGCACTTTGGAATGATTAAACACAGAGTGAATGACAGCTTGAAAAACAAGAACGTAGTTTCCTTCATTCTATGAACAAATCACTTCTCTAAATGCGGATGGAAAAGATCAAAAATGCCTAGAAGTGATGACAGGTTTATAAGCACTCTAGGTTTGTAGCACAAAAATGACTAACTCTTTGAAAGAGTTTCATCCTTTGACATTCATAGATGGCTGGCTTTGGTTTGTTCTTTGATAGCATTAAAACTTGAAGAATGAAAATTCTGTGAGGTCTTTGTAGGTCAACCAGTTGGTTAAAGGGTTTTTATTTTTAATTATGTGCCTCACTCCTAACTGTTGGCATTTTGTGGATAGCGGATATCCTGAGCTAAGCAAAGTGGACCATTGTTGTTGGGACAATTATCTTCAAATCCAGAATTTTATAAATTTGCAATATTTATTTATTATTTGTTTATTTTCAAAAAGAAATGAATGCCTCACAAGCATAATAGGCTGCACCAGAACTTTGGAAAGTTACTTCTTTTAATTTCCAGAGACCCCAGCCTCGTGGCCACTGATTGCGCTCATTGTGGGATTCTGGGTGGTGTTGTCCCAAAAAGTAGCATTTCTAGGATCTGACTTTATAGATACACATTCCCCTAATGTTTTCACTGAAGGCATCCTGAAAGTGGGAGTCTGTGCTCACTGACCTAACTGCCTGCCCATCTGTATGTTTGTTAAGTGTATATGTACAGGTCCTCCACACAGTCAGGAATTCTGAGGTGATCAGAACTTCTGAAAGTCTGCAGGAGACTGCACATTGTATATATGTATTCTATTTCATACTAATGCTGAAGATATCAATGTCAGAAATTGTCTAGCAGATGTAGTGTGCTCCCTCTCAACATGTTCACTATTCAGAGGGGGTGTTTGTATATTCCTCTTGTTTCACTTCTGTGTATAATAGTATATTTATAAATTAAATGTATAGGATGATTCCAGGAGCTATAATATTACTGAATAAGGTCTATCTGAAACTGATTTAAAAAAAAAAAAACTTACCCAGTGTTGATATTCAGGTGTTATAGTCAGAATTTAACAGTCTCACAAACAATTTTGACACTGCTTCAGCTTTGAGGCTCTAGCTTCTCACTGTTATGCATACCAAACATATTTGATGTTTATATCAACCCAGCGTCGCTTATAGTTTTTCCTAATCAAATTTGTATTTCAGTAGAGGGTCCTGAAGTTACTGCAGGCTGTGCAGAATTTTCTGTCCTAATATTCATTAATCTGTTTAGAAACTTCAGTCCTACCCTTGTAATTTTCATTGTTTAATTTTTAAGCAGTGGTTGACTGAAGACAAAAAGGAGCGGGCACAACTAAAACAGAAACTTCAAGAAAGGAAAAGTCAGAGATATACTGGAAATAGGTTTTATTTAGCCCAGTATGTTTCAATTTTTTTTTTTTTTTTTGAGAACACTGGTTGAATGAAGTGACCACACTGCATTACCATTAGAGTTATAGGGCTTGGTTATTTTTCACTCAATGCCCCTGCAAAGAGTGATTGACTTGAAAAGTGTTGTTGTGACCTGCAAAGCTCACTGATCTTAGCAAGACACTACTGTGCTTCAATCCTCTTCCCATCTCTTACCTCTGGCTTCAACACTGGAGTATACAGTAAGTGTTCAGTGCATATTCACTTGGATAATCTAAATCTTCAGAGGCACATTTTATTTTTAGCATTCAAGTAAGAAAATTTTAGCTGGGTAGGCTTGCAATAATTTATGAGAATTAGAGTTGGCAGTAACCTGACATACACGCTGCACCACAAAATATGTCCAGGATGTGAAAGATTGGATATGAGAGGGAGTGGACTGAACCTTCTGGGAAAGTTCTGGTTATCTCTCTGGCACAGCTGAATTAGGGAAAGCATTGACAATAAAGTCCAGGGCTTGGAAAAGTTCCTTTTTTGGACTATATACTCCCAGCCAGCATGGCCACTGGCACATTTGGCCTCATATTTTCAAATACTTTTCAAGTATTTGGGGTTAATTTAAGTAAAAAAAATTATCTGAACTGCACACAAGTTCCTTTAAAAGTATAGTTGAATATAATATATCTGTCATGATGTTTTAAAGTAGATAAGGGCCCGTTCTCACAACCTCTTGCTGAAGTAATAATGATGTTACAATATGCTGAAGGATTACTTTATGTGACAAGGCTCAGATTGTGACTAATATTCCATATTACCTAGTATGAGGAACATGATTGATTGTATCAGCTTTTTTTTTTATCATTAAAGCCATAATTGTATAATCTACAGAGTGTCAGACGGTTCAGATTCTTGATCAGCCATGAAATTAAGTGCATGATAGATGCATTCACAGAAAACAATAAGCCATAATTCTGGAGAATCTTGGGCTGGCTTCTTACAGGCTTCTGCCACTTTTCTGACAGTTATGGATGCTTACTTAGAACCAACCATGTGCACACTTGCTTGCAAAGTCTCTCAGCCAGTTTAATGCCTTAGTGCCTCAGCTTGCTTTGCAAGTAGTACACACAGGTGAGCAGTTCCAAGTGACCCTCCATAGGCCAGAAGAACTGATGAGAGAGTGGAACCCCTGTCAAATTAATGGAACTTACCTTTAATTTGGAAGTGTTAAAATAGCGAGTCATGAGCATGACAAAAGGTGAGGGCTTCATGAATTCATGAACAAGTATACTGATCTCACCCATATGGCTCCTCTTCCCAGCAGGAGGTAGTTTCAGTGACCAAAAATTCACTATCAAGGGTTACTGTAGCATTTCATCCAACCTCACTCATAATTTCTTGCTCCCAAATAGTTCAGGAACTGTAAGTCACCCTCAGAGATCATAGAGTCTTAGGGTGATGTATAATGAAATCACTTCATGATTGTTAAGAGGGATCAGGATATACTGTGTGAAGGTAAGTAGTAGACTTGAAGTGATCTGCAGTTTGATAGAAGAGATACTATGAGTTCACAAAGTTGTTCTGTCAAATATCAACTGGCATTTTGTGCATCTGTTCACATATTACATCTGGCTGTTTTTGTGATCAGTCTTTCCCAGCCAAGTGTCTTCCAAATGATCTGGGCTACAATTCCTATTATGCCTTGCTAGCATTAGCTGTGGTGGGTGAAAAGGGTAGGAGATGTAAGGTTACACATCAGAGGGGCAAAGCTTGGCAAAATTAGGGGGGGCAGGGAGCTAGTATGTGAAATCCTGTTTTGAGCACAGATTTTGATTAGATTGTTCCAGCTCTGTGTGTTGATGAGATTACAGTGTCTTTGGCAGCTGTTTCCTTTCATACTGAGGTTGAAGAGGAAACCTTTCAGAGAAGAATACACATTGGCAACCAATCAGCATACAGAACTCTGTGCTGTTTAAAAAATATATATGTGTATAGTATATGTATATATGTATAGTATTTGCAACAATTAAGTTGAAATGTATTTCTGTTAGTATTTAATGCCTTCAGTTTTAAATTGACTTTTAAAGAGAAAAGCTGGGACATTTTAAGAGCAGTTAAAAAAGTGAGCTCCTATCAAATCAGGACAGTTGGGGGATGTCCATTTGTTGTATAGGACTCTTCCTGATTTGGGTCTTAAGTATTTTCCGTGGTCTTGTACATTTTAGAGTCCAGAATTTGAATAGTGGAATAGACTACCTCAGAAAGTGGTAGAGTGTCCTTCTTGAGGTTTTTAAGCAGAGATTGGAGGGTCATCCCCTCCCAGGAGTGTTTTAGTTGTACATTCCTACCTGGCAGGAGTTGGACTAGAAGGTCCTTGTGGGTCCTTCTATGTCTTATGACCCTATTATTCTCTTATTGATCTTTTTTATTTTGTTCTTGCATGGCGAAAATGAATAATAACATCCATGTTATTTGGTTTGCTGGTTTGGAATCGGAAGGGAGCAGCTACTTAACAAATTATATGTTTGGGGAATATCATAAAATCCCAAGATCTATATAATCTTTCTTTTTCTGTATATGTCATTAACAGGAACCTCAAGAGGAACAGCTTCTCCTTCCTTTATAACAATGAAAGCTAAATTTAATTAAACAGACTCCTCAATCCAATTTAAAATTTCTAGCAGTGGGAAGCTAGCATTACGAATCTTCCCAGCAATAATCAAAGTGTTTCATCCTCTCAACAGCTGCTTCATCCCCTCTGAGGCAGGTTTTCTACTGTTCAAACCTACCCTACTGGTTTTATTTAGAGTTAAAGACCTGACTTTCTTGCTCAGAAGCTGTTAAATCTTGCAAAAGGTGAAGTGAGTTAAATGTACACTATTCTATCACTTTGAAACTACACGTAGATTTGTCAACCCCAAAATTCTCCGAAGTTAGAGGAATCTTGATTTCAATTTACTTTCCTTTTGCATATAATTTCTCTATCATCACTGAGATTTGTGAATAAGTACCTATGTGTTGGTTATTTATTTAGAGCATCTATGCCCCAACTTTCAGCCAAAAAGTCTCTGAGAGCATTTTACAAATTGACAGTTCCCTGCCCTCAGACTTCCTATGTAAATTAGACAGGACACAGAAGGAAAAGAAGGCAACAGTGTGGGAGGGAGGGAGATTCATGAGATGCTGTCTGCTCTTCTCTCCCTCAGCCTACAGCAGGTGAAGGCATGATGCAGCTGAGTCTGCCTGTTTTTCTCTCCCCTGAGGCCAGAGCAGGGGCAGTTGAAATGGAGGGAGGACCTTTCATTTGCTGATGGTGCCAAGGTACAGTGGTGCTGTGTCTGCCACTTCTCTCCCTTGGAGGCCACGGCAGTGTGTTTAACACAAAATCAGCCCAAGTAACACTTAGCAATGCTGTAGTTTGGAAATGTCTGATACATTTTCAGTTTTTTTTTCCATTATCAGGGAGATGGATCACCAAATATTTCTCTCTTGTACTATAATTACTAAGTTTTTTTAAAAGTACAATTCCAAGAGCTGGCAAAGAATATAGAAAGCATTCGTTGGTTTCTGCTGTAAAGTAGCTTTGACTTTGAGACCCGCTAGGGCATTGCCTTGGGAGCCCTGCTGGGTTGAGAGGCAATGAATAATAAACGAATACTATAAATAAACAAATGCATAAATACTATATAACTTTTGTATAGTTTTATCTTTTGTTGGACCATCATTCGTATTTCAAGGAAGTACAAGAGAATGGACACATTGGAACATCATGCTAGAGCGTACTCCCCTCCCTCTCCTTCAGCATGGCTACATGGAGTTGAAAAACTTTCCCTTCTAATTTCTATCTACTCTAATATGGCATCCAACCCTAAATGTGATTAATGTTGACTGTGGTTTGTTTAAGCAAGGTCTGTTCATAGCTTGTGGTCTGAAGTTCTCTCATTTCAAACAACTCATAGTCACAAATCCTCTTTCTAATATAAGTTTACTGTGTATAAAATTAATCATAAGAGCATCTGACACACTCATTCACTGTTCTTTAGACCAGTAGCTTGTCATTTCATAATGGAAAAAATTGATCTAGCATACTTATGTATTCATGTGGTTCCAGGCAGATAGTGGTTTCCTTTCTTTTTCTCTAAATTCAGAAAAGAAATCTGCTAAATGCATAGAGATTACTGCTTCATAAAAGAGAAAGTGACATCTCTGCGTAGGTGTCCATATATGAACATTTTGACTGTGTCCCATGCTTTGCCAAGGAAAAGCAAGGTCTAAGATGTTACCCTGATTTCTGGGGTCCTGTGAGGGACACCTCAATGTGCTCCAATTACTGGGGAATGGGAATTAGCAAAAGCACAAGCTAAGCAATGCAAGAGGCAGGGCAACCTAGCGAGATCTTGAACCCAATGTTTACGGGATCAGGCTGAGTCAATAAGCAAAGAGAAGTAAATAATAATTGTTTTTCTTTATTTTGAAATACAGTCAAAACGTATGTATGCAAACACACCGACCTAATGAAAGAAAGGTAGGAGTTTGATAGAGGATTTTCAGAGGGATTGTTCAGGGCAAATACTACACCTGGTCCTAAAGCCTGGGTAGTCAGAAGAAAAGGCAGTTGAAGCAGAGATTCTCAGCACGTGGAGCTGAGGGGAAGGTTCGTCGAATGGAGCGGCAGCAAGGCAGGATGAAAGTCAAAATGATCTGAGCGATCCGAAGAAGCGCTCAAAATCAGGGGGTCTTATAGGGGGAAATGTGCCTGTAGGCTAGTCCGTTCCAGGGGGAAACAGTGGGTTTTGGGTTGGAGACAAAGCTTCCGAAAGGTCAGTATTTAGCATGATTGAATTATGACAGAGTTGTCAATAGCGCAGACAGTATGCAAACGCGGAGTGCTTGACAGTTGGATATTCGGCTCATCAAGCTGCCTGCTCGGGGCAGGGGATCTTTTGAAAGCTGCGTGCATACATAATGTGAGCTTAAAAGGGTACTTGCCTGGAGGTCTCCTGAAGCTGCAGTCCAGCAATTACTGGCCTGCCTGGATTTGTTTTGAATAGTTCAGCTATTTTTGGCCGTGCCCGTGTGCGTGCTTGTCCGGGGGCCTTGCAAGCACATGGAGAAGAACGGTATGGGAAGGCCAAATTCTTGATATCAAATGATATCTAATATACCACAGGCCCAGACTAGAAACTACAGTAACAAAGAGGCAAAATATGTCACAGCCCTTGCAAATAAGTGTTCCAATCCAGTACAAATGATGTATGTGTGAATGAGAGTGAACGAGAGGTGAAGATGGTGTGTTAGGGCTCTCTTTTACACTGCCTGCTTGCTTTCTTCCTTCAGCCCCTTGCATATAAACAATCCTGCACCACGGTCAGAAGTGACATCTGCTTCTCTCCTGTCAAATAACATTTCAAAATGCCAAGGATTATGGAAGTATTTTCATTTGCCTGTGTTTTATTTTCTCTCTCCCGCCAGAGTAGACTGATCCTCTATGGGAGAACATTGGCTTTCAGAAACTGCTTCTTCTTTGTTTTGTATGCTCATGCAGTGCCGTGAGGCAGCTTTTTCAGACAGTGTTGTACTTTGCAACAAGGTCAGTGTGTTAAACTTCCTTGCTGAGCTTAGAAATAAGAGATCTGATTTTAATATCATTAAGTTCCAAATGCCAGCTTGATTATGGCAGACATACAATGTGAGGTTGGCAGTATACCTGTATGTTATTTTGTTCTGAGATGCAAAGACAAAAGCTCAGATCCAGAGAAATGCAAGTAGAGTTTCTCCATCCTTCTTCCTGCTACAGCCTGCTTCTGCAAAATCACTCCTCACGTCTGGGGAATCTTATAAACAGCATGCAATGTAATGTGAAGGAGACTCTTAGCTAAGAAATAAAGGGATAGAAATTGAAGATGGCTTCACCCCCCATCGTGCAAGCAAAAGTGCTTTCTGCCAATACATACTGTTTGGCTTCCAGCCAGAATCTATAGGTTGGACTTTTCTAAAAGGAGGCAATATTGGCAGTATTGCTCTGCCTTCTCACATACCCTTTAGGTTCATTGAGAGTTACAAAGGTAGAGGAAACTTGCTGCCAGTTAAGCATTCTTAATATTGCATACTTTGTGTGCGTGTGCGTGCCTTCAGGTTGCCTGTTGCCTTCTGATAACCCCTGCATTTCATAGGGTTTTCTTAGGTAAAGAATACTCTGAGGTAGCTTTGCCAGTTCCTTCCTCTGAAACACAGCCTACAGCACCTAGCATTCATTGGGATCCTAATCTTAACACATTTACTTGAAGCTGGTTCCATGGGTTGTATTGTAAACAGGTGGTCTAATAACCCAGTCTCATATTTCCCCAGAAGCAAGTACACTCTGTTTAAGCAGTTAAATCTACTTAGAACTGCAACAGTTTGGATGCTAAAATGCTTTTGGAACTTGAGCAAATCTGGGCTCATTGAGACTTTATAATTACACTAAAGATTTCCTGTATTTCCTTCTTGATTATTTTAAACCTGGTGTCATTGGTCTGTTATTGAGACTGCTTTATACACTGAAGTTGTCTCTGGTCTTCCATTATTTACCCTTTGTATTTTAATTGTCTTTGGCACTATGCCTTCAACACAGAGGATTTACAAGCTCACCTTTAGAGGGAATAGAACAAGTATCAAAATATGCTAAATATTTTAATAGATGTAAATAAATCTTTCAGTACACAGTTGCAGTGGTAGTGGAAGATTACCCTCCAAAATGATCTTGTCAAACGATTTTTAAGCACTTGGTATTTCTAGCGGTGCTACAGAAAAAGTCACTTGAAGGAGAGTTATTGAAGTCATTTTCTTCCCCACTTTTAGAACTCTCAGAGCACAGGAGGAGGGGGAGGTATAGATATTAATTCTAAAGCATCACGTGATGAAACCAAGGTTTCAAGTACATCTTGGCAGCATTTGGCAGGTTTGTTAGCCATCTATTCCAATTCATCTTAGTTAACTGTAGGCAGAGGTTTCCTTAGACTCTCAGCTGATATTCTTTTGTTATTTTTTAAGGATTTCCTTTTAAATGTTGTCAGTGTTTTTTATCATTCTGACATTTGGGGTGCCAACAGAAGCCTAATAAGACTTTAGACAGAAATGGGCAACTGCTGCAGGGTCAGGGACCACTTGTCAAGTTGATCACATTCTCCAAGGCCACACACCTTTTTGCTTTGTTTTTGCTGTTAGGTGTGTGTGCTAATTAGTGTGTGCTAGTAAAATTAGCTAAATATATGCAAATCAGTTAAATGTAAAGTTAATTCATTATTACGTTTATTAAACTTCCCCTGTCATTATTTATAAATAAAACCCTCTTACCCATACTTAAATTTCTGTATTTAGGAATATTAAATACACTTAAATTTACTTTAATATGACTTATGATAATTGGCTGTGATAGAACAATTGACTATGATGTTCATTATTGAATATATTGTCCATTCCATTAGCCATAGTTAGTCGGTTAGTCAGCATTGCTCCTTTCCCCATTGCCTATACTTTGTGTAATGGTTTGTTATATTGTGGCAGCATATTGCAATGTAAAATAAGTAATTTCTGCAGAGCACTGCAGGCTGCAAAAAAGACTTGTTGGCTCTCAGCTTTTCCTATCTTAAACTGAGAAATTACAGTTTAAAAAGATAGGAGATTAGCAGACATCCTTGGGCTAGTGAGGCTTGGAAATCAGGCATGGAGGGTTAATTTAACAGAAGACATTGTTGTGTTCCTTCATTTGATCTTAAGTTCCCAGACCTCACAAGCCAGAGAGCAAAAAACAGACTTTGCTGTGTGATCAACATCAAGGACAGATGTAGTGCCAGCATTTAATTGCTGGCACAGATGGCCAATTTCTGCAGGATAGGTGGTTCTCAAAATGTTACTCCACATTGCCACTGTGATATTTAAGGCCTACCAAAATGTGGGTAGGCAAAGTGCCATCCATTCAGCTGTCTACCAGAGTAGGCAGCCAATGACTATCAGCTGTGATTATGAATAGCTAAGAACAAATAACAAAGGCTCCTGCAGCTACCAGAAGTATTTTGGCACTCTTAACATTATCTTAGTGAGTAGCATCTTAATATATTTTAGGTAGCAGCTTGGAGTTTGTCTGCTAGTTGGTTGTTGTGATAGAAAATCTACTTTTAATTCATCTGTAGCAGCAGCAACAACAACAAAGAAAGAATGCTGTGGATCTTCTGAGCCAAACTGGTTTATTTTGGCAAGAATTTCAGTAGTCTCATCAAATGAATGAAGTGGCTTGAGAAGATGATGTGTGTCTGTATGAAAGAGAGATGAAATACTGTGTATATGTGTGTGTCTGAATTGTTTACAAAGTATGTATTCAAATGAGCAACTGTTCATAATGAGAGAACCACCATGCAAACCCACATTAGTATTGGCAGTCTCATTGCTTCCTGTTTCTAATATTTCCTGGGCAGTTATTATAATGGCTTTATGATAGTTGCAAGGTCCAGATCTGACAGGAAAGACTGAAGATTTGTCATCAAATGAAATAGTGGTATACCACTACTAGCTGCAGCCTGATGATTTAGGTGAGATGTGTGTGTGTCATGTGACCCTCCAGATATCTTTGAGCCACAACTCCCAGTGTTCCTCACTGTGAGTTTTGTAGGCTAGGCTGCTGGGAGTTACCCTCTGTCAACATCTGGAGAGTCACATGATTCTTACGTCTGATTTAGGGCATGTAATAGGTCAAGAGATGAACAGAAGTCTGAACAACCAGAGACAGTATTCCATTCACAGATTTTACTCTCACTGTCTCTCAGGTTTAGACATTCCAATTATTATTTTAGACTTAATCTAAATTGATCCACTTCTAGTGATTCCTCTTCCTTATGTATAATTCAGTACAAAACCAGCTAAAACATTTCTGTTTCCCCTGCTACAGTTAAACAGTGCAGCCCATTTATCTTAAAGGTGATAAAATTTAATCTGCACACTTCTTTTGAAAAAGGATTTTAATACTGTTTGCGTTCTCAGAAGCTTCCCCAAATTAAGTCAGAAAACAGATGCTGAACTGGCCTATTTCTCTGATGGAAATAATAGAAGCAACTGACAGAACCAAATTGGGGAAAGCTCCAGGCCCAGAGGGGCTTCCGGCCAATTTCTATAAGCACTTCAGAGACCAGCTAGTGAAACGACTACAGAAATTGTTAAATTCGATATTGGAAACTAATAAAATTCCAAACAGTTGGCAAAAAGCAAATGTTGTATTGATTCCTGAGACCGACTCAGAAGAAGTTACATGTAAAGACTTCAGGCCAATTTCTCTCTTAAATGATGATTACAAGATATTTGCATCAATATTGGCCAAGCGGCTAAAACAGATTCTTCCGAGCTTTATTAATGAAGATCAAACAGGTTTCCTTCCTGGGAGACATATGAGGGACAATATGAGAGTTGTAATGAATATTTTGGAATATTTCGAGTCACATAATGAGAAGAAGGGAGCTTTGCTTTTCTTAGATGCAGAAAAGGCCTTCAATAACATCAGATGGGATTTCATGATGATGGTAATGGAAGAAATGAAGTTTGGACAGACGTTCCTAACCTGGATCAAGTGTATTTATCATGAGCAAAAGACATGCTTGATTATAAACTCCAACCAATCTGAAACATTTCCCATTCAGAAAGGGACAAGGCAAGGATGCCCTCTGACCCCGCTATGATTCATTAAAATGTTAGAAGTGCTTCTAAGAAAACTACGAAAGCAGGAGGATATCCAAGGTGTGAAGATTGGGAAAGATGAATATAAAACCCGGGCATATTCTGACGACATGGTGCTCTTCCTGGAAGACCTGCTACTCCAAATAGCTAATATAACTAAAAAGATAAATCAGTTTGGAGAGTTGGCAGGGTTTAAGATCAATAAACAAAAACCAAAAATGTTAACTAAAGTACGTGTGAAAGGGATCTAGGAGTCTTCATAGACCACAAGCTGAACATGAGTCAGCAGTGTGATGCAGCAGCCAAGAAAGCCATTGCAATTCTCGGCTGCATCAATAGGAGTATGGTGTCTAGATCGAGGGAGGTACTGGTACCACTCTACTCTGCTTTGGTTAGACCTCATCTTGAATACTGTGTCCAGTTCTGGGCACCCCAATTCAAGAAGTACATGGTCAAACTGGAGCAAGTCCAGAGGAGGGCGACCAAAATGGTGAGAGGCCTGGAAGCCATGCCCTATGAGGATAGACTTAGAGAGCTGGGTATGTTTAGTCTGCAGAAGAGAAGGTTAAGAGGGGACATGATAGCCATGTTTAAATATGCCATGTAGAAGAAGGAGAGGGCTTGTTTTCTACTGCTCCAGAGACCAGGACAAGGAGCAATGGATTCAAGCTGCAGGAAAGGAGATTCCACCTGAACCTCAGGAAGAACTTCCTGACGGTCAGGGCTGTCCAGCAGTGGAATATGCTGTCTCGGAGTGTAGTGGAGTCTCCTTCCTTGGAGGTTTTTAAGCAGAGGCTAGATGGCCATCTGTTGGGGGTGCTTTGTGGGTGTTCCTGCATGGCAGGGGGTTGGACTGGATGGCCCATGTGGTCTCTTCCAACTCTACATTTCTATGATCCTATGAAAAATATCAAAAGCCAAGTTAAAAGCCAATTGGATGAATTATCTGGAATCCGATGTACTCATAGTGTAAAATACTTGGGAATATGAGTTACAAATAATAATAATCAACTATTTCAGAATAATTATGTAACAGCCCGGAAATCTATTCCGGGGAAAATGGTGGTCTGGAAGCAGTTAGGCTTGACTTTATTGGGGAAAATATCATTGTTTAAAATGAGTATTTTACTGCGCTTGTTATTCTTATTCCAAATGATTCCGATACCCATCCCTTATAGATGGTTTGAGAACTGTAACAAAGAGATAGTAAGGTTCCTCTGGGATGGGAAAAAACCGAGGGTTAAATTTAAACCAGTGACTGACCTCCGGGAACGAGGTGGATTTTCCATGCCTGATTTAAGAACATATTATGTGGCTACATGCCTGGTATGGATGAGACCATGGGTACTTTTGAACAATCGTCGACTCTTGGCACTGGAGGGGCACGATCTGCACTTCAGATGGCATGCCTACCTATGGTACAGCAAGGCTGAGGTGCAGAAAGTGTTCCTCCAGCATGTAATTCGGAAATCCCTCTTTAGGATATGGATTAAGTACAATCCCATTCTGTATACTAGATTGCAACCTTCCATCTCCCCAGCAGAAGCACTTCAGATAAAAGGCTTAAGGAGAGAGGGGGATTGGTTTACCTATAAAGACTTAGCATTTTTAGAAGATGGGACAATCAAATTGAAAAACCAACAACAGCTTCAACAAGAGGGTATTGTTATACAGTGGTTTCCATACTTCCAGGTCAAAGAGAGGTTCAGAAAGGATATGGAAAGAGATGGTATAACTTTGGAACCTCCACTTTTAGAAAAACTGTGGCAGGGTGGGGATATCCACCTGCTGTCGAAAATGTACAAATTAATATTGGGGTTGATCTGGAAGGGGAAACCATTAAAGAATACATGATTAAATGGGCATGTGATTTAGGCCACAATATATATCTTGATGATTGCCAAATGGTATAGAAAAACTGTCTTAAATTCACCCAATCTTACATCTTGCAAGAGAATGCTCTCAAAATGTGATTCAGGTGGTATCTTCCACCTGTGAGAATTGCCAAAATGTTTAAGAGAGTTAAGAATAGATGTTGGAAGTGCGACAAAGAGATGAGCACATTTTTTCACCAGTGATGGGGGTGCCAAATGGTTAAGAAATTTTGGAGGATGATCTGTTCTAAAATCCAAAAAATATTGCATGTCAAAATAGATTTAAAACCGGATTTTTTCTTGCTGCGTATTTTCCATTTGGACAAGGAAATAGAAGAAAAATTTGGTAGATTGGTGTGGCATATGGTTACAGTGGCAAGAATTATCCTTACCAGACCTGGAAAAGAGTTGATACCACTTGAGATAGAATGGTTAGAGAAACTGGCTGAAATTGCTGGCACAGAAAAACTTACCTGTGTGATTGAAAATAAATCAGATGATATATTCTTAAAAACTTGGCAACCATTGTTAGAGTATTTACATACCAAAACTGGGACTGACTAATGCATTAAGAGAAAAATGCATTTGAGAGTTTATCTGACTGGAGATTTAAAGTGGGAAGTCTAGGAAAAGGGGTTCAGAAAGGGCTGTCATGGTTAACTATCCATGAATGTGGCTGTTTTGTAACTATGAGACTAAGAAATTTTCTGTATATCTTGTGATAATAATATACATACATTAAAAGTGAAATTAACTAATATACAGGTTAAAATAGAAATATATATATGAGTGTAAATACATATACACATTCATATATATTTATATATGTAGTCTCATTCTTAGCTTGGAGGGGGCTTGATAAGAATATAATTTCATGCTGTTTTGTCATCAGAGGGGGAGGTCCCCTTTGTAATTATATGTCTGATTGTCAGATATTTTTGTGTAACCCTAAGCCCAAGAGCGTTCTTAAGTACTTGTATAATTGGACTAGATTTGGCACGTGAGGGAATGTTATTTTACCAACTTTTTGGCCATTTTAATACGGACTTTTACTAACATATGACACTGCTATACAGATGCTGTTTCAAAATGTACTACGAATGGATTGATATGCCGGTGTCTAGATTTGAAAATGCCAATGTATGTTCTGTAAACATCCATGAAATGTTGTTACCTATGTTATATGTATATATACATTATGATATATATTAAAATATATATATATATATGTATGTATGTATGTATGTATGTTATAATTGTGTTATGTTATGTCATCATATGGAATGTATGTTTTTTATTTTGTATCTCTCCTACTAATTCTCCCTTCCCTTCCACTGTTTTGTTGAATAAAAATAAATTCAAAAAAAGAAAAGAAAAAGAAAAAGGATTTTAATGTGACTATATGAAATAGAGCCAAAAACTATGCCAGCAGGAATTGACTTTGCCCATATGATGAATTAGTAGACAGAATTTGCTATTGCTCTTCCAGATGCCAAACATCTATGCTCTTTCAAAAGTTCCTGAAATATTGTTTGGGGCTCTATAGTAAATTGAGAGCGGGGTGTTTTATACACCACTTGGATGATTAGGCCAGACTCTGATCATATACTCCCAAATGGGTCACGTGGATTGGGTATCTGTTTTAGCACACTGTAATTATTATGTAAACAGGCATGCACTGCAAGTTGCTCTTTTGTTCAACCTATTAAAGAGAGAGAATACCCAAAGGTTTTGCTTTTCTGGTAAGCAGACTGGTTGATGGGAATACGGTTGTCTTGCTGGAGTTAAACATCATTCTGGTCAGTAAAGCTGCAAAGTAATCAGCAGTAATTTGATGTTTGCCTCTAGTAATGACAGGGACCAGTAATTTGTTTTTGTTGCTTCAGCAACTTTTGGAAAAACAACAACTTGTCAGAGAAAAAAATGGTGTAAGTAGATTTAGCAAACTATGTTCCAGTGTGTTCTTTCAGCCTGCTTAAAACTCTGGATCCATTTTTAAGGAAAAAGGCACTTGAGAGTAAGGAGAAGCGAAAAGAACACTGTGGACCTACAAGGATCGTCACTTAAATCTCGAAACAAATTGCACTACTCCCATAGGACTGTCCTCTTCCAGTTCTTCCACAAGTTATAAACAATTTCCTCAGCACCTGCTGGGCAAATAACAGCCTGGAGGGATTGTACTGATGGAGCTGCCTGACAGCAATCCTGACAAGTTGTAGGAGGCAGAATTGATTTTGAAAACAAAGATAAATCAGGGCATCCTTCAATTTAGAATTCACAGGAGCCACACAAAACTGTTTTTTTTTCACATGCAAAAGGACCAAGAACATGTTGCCTAGCCTGTGGGCAAGTAGACAGGAGCTGGTTGCATTTTCAGACAGTGGTGATTTAGACATAAATATACACTCATTGGTGTTTCATCACTCATTAACTTAGAGGTGAATGTGTCAACTATCAGTGCTTGCCTTGAAAAGTATTGTGCTTGGGGTAATGACAGGAGATTTGAAACCTCTTTAGTGTTTGTGCTGTAAGCTGTTTTACTCAGGCAAATGTCATTGCTTAACATTGTAATTACTGAATGTTAGAACATGGGTATATCAATTCTTTCCAATTCTGTTGGGTTGTTGGAGAACTTCCTTTAGAGGACTCTTGTCCTTAAGGTTGACCATTCACTTCGACACATCCTGCCTTTGACAGAAACCCCAAACCAAACCAAAAACATTTCATTTTTGTCCATAATGACATTATCAATCATATTTCAGTTCCATACTGCTCTGGTAATATGTTGGTAAAAGAGACCCATTAGTGGCATGAAGAATGTGGTTCCTTGTATGCACATGTCACTATGTCCCCTAGCAAAGTGGAACTGAAAATTGCAGTGGAAAGGTGGCAGCAGGCAAGCCTCTTTGATGATGGGATTTCATAATTGAGATGCCATGACCAAGAAAGCTCTTTTGCTGGTCATTTCATCCATAACCTTGGTTGACAGGAAGGCCAGAATAGAGTCTCACATGAAAAAATGGAGGGTTTAGGGAGGCTCCTGCAAAACAAGATGGTTCTTCAAGTTACCAGGCCTCATCTTGTTTAAGGCTGCCAGAAGTTTGAACTGTGCTCAGAAATGGACCCACAATCAGTCCATTTGCATTACAGTTATGAGCAAAGGAAGCTAATTTATTTTTATATATGTATAAATAATTTTATTAAGAATTTCTTTAAAAAATACATTAAAAGTTACAAAATTACAGAAAAGTAGAAAAGAAAGAAAAAGAAGAAAGAAAAGTGACTTCTGATCTTCCTTTTGATGGTTATATAGGCATGTAGTTATTCATACCTCTCTCCCTAAAATTATAATAAATTCCCCATTTTCAATAGCCTTCTGTTTCTAAATGTCAAAACCAAAAGTTACCAGGTCATTTTTTTTATTTTTTGTTAAATGTCTCCAAAGGGTATCCAGTCTTTAAGAAATGTCACTGATGATCTTTCTCTAATCAAACCCATCAGTTTGTCCATTTCTGCTAAATTTGTCAGTTTCGGCAACCATTCTTCTATAGTGAGTAGTGTTGAATTCTTCCATTTTTGTATATACAACAGTCTTGCATAGTCGTATATTAAAGCAGTCTTTCATGCCTCTTTTCCAAGTGTACATCCAAGAATCCCAAAAGAAAAAGTCCAGTTTTAATTGAATATTAATCTTTAAAACCCTCTGCATCAATGTGTATATTTGAATCCAGTGTTTTTTAACTTATTTACATATCTACCATACATGATCAAAATCCCTTGATGTTGACATTTCTGATATATATTTGTGGTAATTTCTCTGGTGTCACATATTAACAATACATAATTTTATTCAAATTCTCTGTAAAATCATAACATAATGTAAATTTTAGCCCCTTTGTTCACATATTTTCCCATTGATCCATCTGTATATTATAACCAATGTCCTTAGCCCATTTATCATAAAGTCCTTAACTACTTCTTCCATTTCAAATTTCAACATAAACTTATACATTTTAGCAATTATGCAAATGAAGTGAATTGATGTAGATCATTTACATAAGTACACTTTCAAATCTTCATAATACTGAAATGTTTAGGCCTCACAATTAATATTGATGTGCTACAACTGCTGTGTTAGGGAATGCTCGGGAACGTGTTTCAGTTTCCATGCCCTATTAATATTTGGAGTCCCCACAAGGTGTCAGTTTGGTCGTGACATATGCCACTCAGACACGATAAATTAAAGGGGCTCAGTTAAAGTACTAGGTTATTCAGACAACAGATTTGAGGTATGGGATCATGCCATGGGCTCATGCATTCCCTCTTTTCTGTGGATTCCATCCTATTCTCTTTGGTTTGCAGAACTACTGTTTGTCATGATATCCAAATGGGAGAAGCTATGGATAAGATCTGGAGTGAAGTGCATGCAGGCTTTGAATGAATACACACACACACACACACACACACAATGTCTTTCTAAGTCTACTCCCAAATTTTGAAAAACATTTTACCCCCTAAAAGCTCCCTAGCATGTATGTGTGTGGGGCGTCGCCATCTTTGATGCCACTCCTCTGGGTTTCTGGAGGGAATGAATCCCGTTGAGTCAATAAAGGCCTCTAACCCATGATAGTTGCCTATCCCTGATCTAATGCAACTACTTTCCTATTAACAATTACCTGAAAATGTAAGATCCATTTAGCTCAGTGGACTTAGATGCATTGTATTGTACTGTAGGTGCTTAATATGGATTGCACATGTATAAACAGCACATCTATTTTTTAAGAAAAAAAATCTTGCTCCTGTAGATTTACAAAACTTTTCTTGAATACAGCATTATAGTAGACAAAGAGTTTGTTTTGCTCCTGCTCAGTTCTTGTTTATATCCCAACGTTCACAGTTACTACTACATGAGTGCATCATTACATTATATTTATATTATATTACATTAGTTTTTTGTTGTGCTGTATATCTTTTCTTTGTGGAAGATCGTGAATGGATGTTCTAAAGGAAAGGTGAGAGGAAAGGAATATGAATGTTTTGTATCTGGAGTCATAATTTTTGTTCTGTGGAATTTATATTTCTTATGTTTCATTGTTTTTTGAAAGGATATGAGAAATAAAAAATATACTACGGCAAAAACACTTGAAATTGTTTTACTTTTGGTGGTCTCATAATCAGAGAATTACTTAACACTTCAGCATAACAGAAATACGAGCTTTAAATAAAAGTTACCAGATGCTAATATGTTTGTGCCAGCTGGCAAGGAACTGTAGTAGGAAATGTGAAAAGAGATCGTGTTTTCTCTTCATTCTAGATAAAAAGGGTAAGCCACAAAGAACTGCTACTATACCACATTCATTCACTTCAGGGCAAAACTGGATCTTCTGACAAAGATACCACCATTCCATATCTTCTTTCTTTTGCAATACTTAACACAAATGTCATGTGGCATATCATTGCACTCTGTGTTTCCCTGCCCTCCTCTGCAAATGATGTGAGTCATGAAATGTGCTGTGCAATGCCATTGTGTCATAAGTTATTTGTGTTTGATATTGTAGGGAAGCAGAGGGAGGAAATGCAAAGGCAACAGCCTTGTGTCTGTTTAAACATCTGGTTCAGCCTTTGCTTAAATCAAGATCTATTTTTAATTAACTCTGCTCTACAATTTTAAGGATACTTAAATTACAGTTCTTAAGCCACTTACCATTTATTTATAATAGTTTTTTACCCTGACTTTTTGTCAGTAGCATGAGCCATTTCTAGATCATAATCACGATAAAACATGATATAAAGTAAGTGATTATTTACATATAAAGGAATTTAGTACATTTTCTTATAAAACCAACAACAGATCAAAACACTGAACAATTATTAAACTGGTGAACTTTAGAAATTGAAGCCATCACCTTGAATTGGTCTTGGGAACTTTCTGCTAAGGTGTGGAACTCTTTCAAGATAGGTATGTTTCCTCTGGCAGTGCCAGTTAACAACACATTGCCGAAACTATGAGGATGATTTTATTTTTGCTACGTTATAAAGAATGTTCTTCAGGGGGAAGATTGCTTCATCTTAAAAAAAATAATCAGTTTTTGTGATAACTTTGTTGTATTTTTTTCCTAGAGATTCGAGCTCAATTAATAGAGCAACAGAAATGTCTAGAGCAGCAGACTGAAATGAGAGTGCAGCTTCTTCAAGATCTGCAAGATTTCTTCCGTAAAAAGGCAGAAATAGAGACTGAATACTCTCGCAATCTGGAAAAATTAGCAGAAAGATTCATGGCAAAAACAAGAAGTACTAAGGACCATCAACAATACAAGTAAGTCAAAGTTCATTATACGATCAGTGATCCAGTTCACACATCTCAGAAACCCAAAAGAGTGAGGAAATAATAAAGCTTATAAAGTTGAAACAAATCTAAATAAATCCAGAACGAAATAGTTAATGGTTTCCTCACCCCTGATATATGCTAACCATATGATTTGTTGTGACTATATAAATAGTTGATATAGGAGCCATACAATCCTATACAAATGAGAGTCAACAAGGCATGAATCTCAGCAACACTAGACTGATAACAAATACTATAAATAAGGCAACACTTTAAAAAGCCTGACAAATTTCAACGTTTCCCATCTCCTTCCATGGCCAATACAGATGTCACTTTAATTTCATAAAGTCCTGATTCTTAAGAGTCAGAATCTAAAATATTAGTTAAAATATAGCTATCTAATTGTACAAATATAAACACAACAGATAAAACTGCTTTAATTAAAAAGTTAACTGAGCTGTCAGTTTTGAGATTCTTTATACAGTAATGAACACCTCTCACACTCACATGTCACAACCTGACACTGAAACTGAGAGCCTTTACTTATATTGTTAGTCTTCTGCTGTAGCTGTAGTGAACCATATGCTATCAGTCAACATGAAAAATTTTTAAAAATCCTGAGACAAGACTAAAATCCTGTATAAATATACCAAATTAATAATAATGATCATAAAAGGCAGTGGGGTGACTCTGTTACAATTCATGACATATTTCAGTTCTATTCATGTGAGCATCAAATTTGATATGAAATATAACCCAAATAGTCTTCACTTTTTGGGTGAGAGTGAGAGGCCAAATCTGATGGAGCATTTTTTATAACAAATCGTTGAGGGGGTTTTTGGTATTTATTTCATAATTTGCTTCATATAGTAAATCTGATTCATACTGATCTTTAATTATTTATACTAAATTAAGTATATGTCAGCTTTATTTATTGTTTTCTAACTGTTCTGGGCTTGTTGGTTGTTAGTTTTTTGAGTCATATTATATTTATCTTTTTTGTTTTGCCCAGTTCACAAATCACACTGTCAATCTATAGCTTACTGGACCATAAGCCTGGAGTGCTTCCCACTTTGTCCGACCAGCTGCAGCAAAATATTCCTTTATTTCTTAGAAATATAGGTAAATGTAATTTAATGGGTCACTCCAAAATTGGATTTGAGACAAGGTTCATATTTCAGTTTTAAACCTGGTTTCAAGGGGGCCTTTAAACAAACTTTTCTCATCTATCTGTCATAGGAAAGGGCTGCTTAAGAAACAAGGGTATCTTTGTAAATCGCAAGCATTACAAGAACATGATGCACAACCATGTGAATTGCTTATTATAGAATAAACCATGATGTGTTGTAATGAGATCATGATGTATGAATTGTGTGTTCCGTTATTTAAATGGTTTGTATTATTGATTATCAGTTTTTTGGGTTTTTTCCCCTGATCTTTTATATATAATATTTGTGCAACCAACAATAGCCAATTTGTAGTTGTTTACTTATTTTTTTTGTGCCACAATAAAGCTATTTGGCACCTTCACAGTGTTGAATATCTTGTGTATATCAAGTGCTGACAATACCGATTAAATCCATCTCAGTTCAAGGTTGTAACACTGAAAAATGCTGGAAAGTGGAGGAGGAAGGGTGAATACTTCTGTGAGATGATGTGTTTGAGTTAAAAACGAAGAAGGATCTGAAGCTCAAATAGCCCATGTTTCCTTTCTTGACTGTGCTAGTGAAATAGAAGTAAATGGGTACATAAATAGCAACATTTGCTATAAGCAAGCATTATTTTTTCTAATATTTTGTAGCATATGAAGATTGTTGGGAGCCAGCAGAGAGGTATTCTCTCCCTGTTTGAGTGCAGAAACACAACACAGTCATGCAGCTGCTTTTTGCTATCTTCATGCCTTATAAAGAATCATTTTCCCAGTTCAAATGACAGACTTCCCATAAGGGAGCATGGGGATATCCTGTCTCTGAATTACGTCCCGTATTTTCAGCTGCGTGCTACAGCTCTGAGCTGGAAAAACTGAAATATGCCATCTGGACAGGCCCTCATTATATATTGTTTGCTGATTTCCTACACAGATACAGATGATGTTGATAAATGAGGATTGCCATGTGAGCAGTTAAAGCTTACTCTAAAAATGACACATATGTAATTTTGTTTTATGCCTAACACATTTATGCACTCTGTTAATTAAATTAAAGATTCTTGTGCCATCCTGATAGGGTCCATGACCATTAAGGGAATTAGAATCCCAACACCCTTAATAATGCATGGAAAAAGACATCCATTGTTGATGTTGAAAGAACAATATTTGGGAAAATCCTATCTGTATTTTATTTATTATAAGTTTAATAAATATAAATTGGGGAAAAAATGCATGGAAAAGACCTGCTTTATTCTTGAATCATCATGATTTTGAGCATCAAATGGTTGTTAAAGAACATTAAAAATTAATTACACCAATCCTACTGGATTGTGTTGGAAATGTCAGAAAGAGTGGAACAATATTTCATATGTGGTGGACATGTCCCAAGGCAAAGAAATATTGGAGTGAAATACATAAAAAGATGTGTGAGGTATTGAAGGTTCAATTTGCTAAAATACCGGAATTGTATTTGTTAAACATGACAAATGTACTTGAGGGTACTGATATAAAGAGACATTGGAGAATTATATTGTACATGATAACAACAGCTCGAATAGAATATTCTAAATGTTGGAAAACTCAGCAAATACCCACAATTGAACAATGGGTAACATTTATTGAAAACAGAAATGCAGACATAGTCTCCCAGAGACTAAAAGGGAAACTGGAGGGGGAGATAAAAGCAGAATGGCAGATTGTAATGGTTGATTGCTGGGAATTGTCAAATGGAAATGTCTAATTCATGGTTACGATAATATATGAAGGGGCAACAGTAAAATACCATGGAGCTGAATGTGAAGAGGGAAATGTATGAACTATCATGTAAAATTAACATTTTATTGTGGTACATAGATGTAACAGGTAAATATATATATATATATAATGAAATCTAGATCAGTGTGGAAGATCTAAAAAATAGTTCAAGTGAAATTACAATTATAAATGTATGTTTTATTTGTGAAATTTAATAAAATTATTTAAAAAAAATTAATTACACCAATCCTGAATGTTTCCTCCAATAAGTATTCCTTAATTACGTAAGCAACAATATTTTTGTGCTTATGTTCTTACTTAAACTGGTGACATATTTGCAGCTATTGCCAATTATGTAAAATAATCTACTCTTACTAGGAAAGACCAGAATCTGCTGTCTCCAGTAAATTGTTGGTATTTACTCCTCAACCAAGTGAGACGGGAAAGCAAAGATCATGCAACTTTGAGTGATATTTACCTGAACAATGTCATCATGCGCTTTATGCAGATAAGTGAGGATTCCACCAGGATGTTCAAAAAGGTACTATACTGTGATTTCTCAGATGTCATATTGGAAATAGAAATATCCAGAAACTGTAAAATTTAAAAGAATATTCTGCAAGGTATTTGGTAATGTTCGGCTTCAGCATAATATTTTTTACTGTAAATGTGATTTTTTTTGTGATGGATGTTTTAAAATCTTACTTCATAAATACAAGAATGGTAAATGAGAAATCTCTTTTATGAAAAATTATATTATCTTCAAAAGGAGAAAAATTCTAAATTTAATTCATCAAGGTAGATAAGTTAAATTCTGTTCTTTTAATACTCCTTGAAAGAAATTTTGGGGGTAGTAGAAGTATTGGGAGAAAAGATTTGAAACAAGAATACTTTTCCACACAGCAGTATAAGAGTATTAAAAAGTTTAACTTTGCTTTATTGCTAATGACAGTAAATAAAATAGTAATGAGCTCTGTAAAATCACCTTGGGTTATTCTCATGGCCAGCCCAGACATATTCTTTGCTATTCAAGGACACCTCAACTTGACTGTAAATCAGTGGATGGTATTCTGTTTTTTTTAATCTCAGCTGAAATAATGGTTGAATGATGAGTCAACACATAGGTAAATCCCATCGATTCGATAGCTCTACTTTAGTCAGAACTAACAATAGAATTCAGGCTAGTGTGTGTGCGTGTATGTATGAGTGTATGTCTTTAATCATTGAATGGAGCACACAGGGACATTTAACTCTTATCATCATTTACTGATAAAAGGAATACCACCCTACTTTACAGCTAAACTGGCAAATACATGTTAGCAAACATACATTTCTAGTTTGTCCCTTATTATTGGACTTATATTTATATGAAAGACCAAAGTGTAGTTGGATTTTGTGATTCTGTTTTCCATTGTCATTAAGATGTAAAAATGCTGCCTTTTCTTGTACAATGGTAGAAGTGGTACATTTGGAATGTTATTTTTCACCTGTATACATATGTATTACTCCAGCTAGTGAAAACAGAAGAACATGTTGATGTTTGAATCAGTCAGAGAGATGTATGTTTGTATGTGCTAGTATGAATACACAATACTTGTGGATCTTCCCTGTTGAAGGGGCATACTAATTCATGGACCCCCATCAGCATTCTATACAGATAAATCAGTTTAGGGATTTGTTCTTAAAAATTGTAAATACAGTCATCTTGATCTATCTTAGATGCTCTGTCCAATTAATCATTGAAAAAATCCTCACAATATGTTGATGAGGAGGACACTGTGTCACAGCAGGTTGCTCTAAAAGTGTGATTCTCATGATAGACCCTAAATTGTGTACACAGTTACAGCTTTGCATGAAAGTGATGTGCAGGTCTATAAGTATAATACCTCTTAAAACCTTTCTTCTTTCACATACTAAAAAGAAGAAAAGCCTGGAGAGTGTTGTATTTTTTAACTACCTTGGTTCATTTGTTTTTATTTCTGTGTTGTGATTATAGAAGACACAGTAGTTAGCTATTAATTTTGTGTATTGCAAAAAGTACTGCAAGGTCAGAGCAACCTCTGTTCCCTCTATCACGGGCTTCCGTGCCTTCCAGTGTTGACTCATTCTGTGGCCTTTTATATTATTCTGTTTTCTCTGTGAGATGAAGAATTATTTTTAGATGATGATATGTCCATCACTCATTTAACCATAACCTAGTTTTCAAAGGTATTTTTGGCTTTCCAGAAAATGGCAGGACAAGCACTAGTTGGGCATTCCCACTGGGCTTTCCTGCCTCTGTCCAGCTGTCAGAAATTCAGCCTTTAAAAACCTTCAGTGCTGTCAGTTGAGCTACATGTAAATTGCTCCATGGGCAGTCAAACTTATGTTGCCAGTGCCATCTGTCATCACTATAAATCTATTAATTCCTTGTCTTGTAAATTACGTGAAGTTTCTAATACTATTTTGGACATCTATTCAGTAGTAGTAGTAAGAGCAACAACAACAGGTTTAGGGCAACATTCTTGTGCACACCTACTTGGGAGTAAGCCTCATTGAACTTAGTACAATATACTTTGTGTAAACACATGTAATGTTACATGTAAGATAGCTTTTATGAGCCGTTATAATGTTTTGAACACTGAACTATGACCCTGGGAGGCCAAGGCTCAATTCCCCACTTAGCCATGGAAACCCAGTGGTTGACGTTGGTGCATCACGCACTCTCACCCATACAAAACCCTGTGATAGATTCACTTTAGGGTTGCCATAAGCTGGAAACAACTTGAAGGCACACAAAAACAAAGAATAGCTTTTAGTGCATACTCAATATTGCTTATTTTCCTATTAAGGAATCTCATAATGTTGCTTAGTGAGGAACATAAAACAGCTATATAATTCTTTCACATTTAATTTAATTAGAATAAGCTCTTCTTTCAATTAAGATGTTTACCACAGTTGCACTATTAATTCTGTGTTGGTGATAAACATTTCTCTCTTTTTGTTTTAAAAAAAACAAGATTAATTAAATTAAATCTGTCTCTGCTGTCTGATTAGGATCTAGAAAAGAGACATTTCTTCCATTTGCTATCTAAATAAAAATGCTGTGAGGTATTTTAAGGCCGTAAGATCCAGTTAACCAGAAAAAATGACATATGCTTTTTCAACATGAACATCAAGTATGTATTAGACAGTATAAAGGTAGCTTAACTTTTCCCCTACATATACTAATCTTTTAGATCATATACAGACTCAAAGAGATGCTAACTCAAAGTTTTTCATAAATGCAGTATCAAAGTGTGTGTGTGTGTGTGTGTGGACCTGTATGTGTGTGGTTTTAATCTATGCTTTCCTGTGGATTGTGTTTGAAGATACCTGGTCTGGGAACCTGGTTTCATTACGGAAAATTGAGTACGCTTGCCAGGAGAAAATGGAAGATATAAATGTCATTCAGAATTTCAAAATGATATGTAAAGCTTTAGGATGAGACTGAGAATGGCCCTCCATGTGTTGTGGAATTGTAACTTCCATCATCTCTGACTACTGGAATTTTGAATGGGGCCTTTGGAGAGCTGAAGGTGGTTCCCCAGTCCTACTTTGTGATCAGAGAATACTATTAAGATCATTAGTTAAAGAACCTGTATTAGTAATTGAAAAGTCTTTGCCAAAACACCTTAGAAGAGTTTTGCTTTTCAGGAAATAGTTTCCAGGATATCCATTCTTTAAAGCTTGAGCGTAAATTGTCCAGTGTATCCTTAGCATGGCCAGTGTCTAAGACTTCTGATGTTAGATATCCAACTATATTCCCAGTGTATGCCTAGGACCTTTATTTTATTTTATTTTTTAAAATATTTTTATTAAAAGTTTCATTGCATAAAAAACAGAGAGAATATATTGTTGAAAAGAGAAATGGAATCAGAAGTAGTTAAAGATAGCAATGGTTAAATGGGCTCAGAATGTGGGACACCTGATCAAATTAGAAATTTGGGAGAAAGTATGGAAAACTGATATAAAATTTATCCCAAACTTAAATTTAAGAGAAAACTTTTACAAAATACTACATAGATGGTATATGACCCCAGAAAGATTGTATGCCTAGGATTTTTAAATTGCACTGAGTCTTCTCCAGCATTTAGGTTGTTTTGTTTTGCTTTGTTTTGTTCTTCTTCGTGGTCTCTGTGCCTCACACATTAGGAGCTTTCGCGCCTGCGCGGTAGCGTTCGGAAACTTCTAGAGCTCGTTTGCTTGGAGGGAACCCCTCCCCCACGCCGGTACTGCGCATGCTCCTCCCGCCGAGCAACGGTCTCTCCTCAGTTCTTTTTCGTCCGCCATCACGTACGGAAGGTTCTTAGCTTGTTCCTCGCTATTCTTCTGCTTGGCTGTTTCTCTCACAGTTTTTTGGACTATTTCGGACTGTTTCTCGATCTCTCTCTCGGACTTCCCCTCGGACTTGGTAAAAATTCGGACTTCTCCGCGTTTTTTCTAATACTTCGTCGGTCGTCTTATGTCCGCGCTGTTTAAAAACTGTGTTTCGTGTGGGCGTAAGGTCGCTCTTTCCGACGGCCATAAGGAGTGTCTCTTCTGCTTGGGCGAGACCCACAACACCCAGACTTGCCCAAGCTGCCGAGAGTTTACTGCCCAAACTCTCCGGAACAGGTCTTCAAGACTAAAATCTTTTTGTTGGGAGCAGTCTTTGAAGGCAGTTGAGGAGACCTCTCAATCCAAGATGGCCGACAAGAAGACGACCACACCATCGACGGTATCGGCGGCTGCCATTCTGTCTACTTCGTCGGCATCGGGCTTGGTGCCGGCGTCGAGAACGCCCATCGCAGCGCTACCGAGGATCCCGAAGCTGTCGGTGGCTGCCAAGTCGGCGAAAGGGTCCTCGACGGCGAAGAAGACTGAGGCTCCGGCCAAAGAGACGCCTCAAAAGAAACGCCCTGCTCCGGACGGAGACAAGGGAAAGGAGGAGGAGAAGGACAAGAAGAAGAAGAGGAAGGAGAAGAAGTGCTCCCCAGCTGGTGACGTTGTCCTCCCGCTCCTCCTCCAACTCTTGAGCCTTCAAAAGGGCGAGGTGAGCCTGCCAATCTCTTGGACGACGAGATCGAGCGCCCGGACTCGCCGGTGGAGGAACCTCCAACTCTGGTGGAGGAACAACACCACCGCCCTTCAAGCCGCCTCAGGTCGGCTGACCTGCAGCAGAGACCATCCGGGCAAGTCTCTGCTTCCCCGGAACGGCGCTCGGTATCGGCTAGATCTCGGTCACGCTCTTCGGAGCTGCCGCAAAGATCGCCGCCTCCACAGGAGACACGAGAGGAACAACCTCGCTCTTCTGCCTCCAGGTACACCTCGGCGTCCTACATGGCCAGGTACGCCAGGGAATCTGAGTGGAGAGAGCGCCCAGCGTCCTACCACCGTCGGTACCACCGTGATCCGAGGCACTGGGAAACCTTCCGGACGTCCCGGTCACCTCAACAAGAATGCCGTCGGTATCGAACATACCGAAGCCGCTCGCCAGCCGACCACCGCCGCGCCGACCGCTCCTTCAGTCGCTCTCCCTCGCCTCGATACCGCAGAGCGAGGGAGCCTTCACCTCGATACCGCGCGGTATCGCCGCCGCCCAGGGTTACGTCCACTGCAACGCGCCCTGTGGAGTCTGTGGTGACCAAGCAGGCCACGGCTACAACTGCCAGACAACACCTGTAACCACCAAGAAGGTGAAGTCGGTGGTCGCGCCGCCTAAACGGGACGCCCCCACGGTCCCCGTTTCTACCGCGGACAAATCCAAAACAGCGCAATCTGCGGCCATGACGAAAGAGCCAGAGTGGGAACACCGAGAAGACTCACCCATTTCCGAGTCCTATGACTCCAGCGCCGAGTCGGAGGTGTCGGTCGCGGCCTCGCAGGAGTCTCTAGGGTCTCTAGGATTCGGAGAACTGGTTCCCGATTCAGCTCCGGAGGACGTGCAACAGTTCTCCGCGATGCTGCTTCGGATGGCCACTGCCCTAGGCCTCAAGATTGCAGACGCAGAACCGGAGGATGATGACCCGGTCTTCTCCATGGTGGAGGGAAGGCAACCTGCCACCGCCCCGTTGCCTCTTCTACCTCGCATTGCAAAGGTTGTAAAGTCCGCGTGGGACAAACCGGCCTCAGCGCAGCCGATACCGCAGAGGCTCGAACATCTTTACAGGGTGCAGAAGGATAACGCCGGATATCTCTTCAACCACCCTTGCCAAACTCTGTGGTCATCGAGTCGGCTCAGACGAAGGGGAGCGGCAGACAGCATACCACCCCACCGGACAAAGAAGGCCGCAAGTTGGATGCCTATGCTAGGAGGTTCTACTCCGCCGCCTCCCTGCACATACGGCTGTCCAACACGCAGGCTTGCCTCGCGGCATACCTGCGCAAGGTCCTCGAGTGTCTCTCCTCGGCCATAGAATCGGTGCCAGAGGACATCCGCCAAGCTACTGCCATGATCTTCAACGAGGCAGTAGCTATCTCCCGCCAGCAGATCGTCTCCTCTCGACACGCTGTGGAGATCGCATCAAGGGTCACGGCAGGATCCATCGGCTTGCGCCGCCACGCCTGGTTAAGACCGGCGGACATTCAGGAGGACACTCAAAGGAGAATTGAGGACCTTCCCTTCGATGGCGAGGGCCTGTTCAATGCGTCGACTGACGAGGCGTTGGACAACCTAGTTAAGGCGAGGCTGATGGCGAAGAAGATCAGCCTTCACCCATCCTCGCAGACCCGCAGGCCCTCTACTTATCTCCAGTCGTGGCGAAGGTCGTCGACCTCGTCGTTCCAAGATCGGCCCAGTCTGGTCACTCAAGGCCTTCTTCGGGGGCGTCCGCTAAACGTTCATTCAGGTGACACCCTACCTCGTCCAAGAAATCCTCCTCCGATACAAAATCGAGGTTTTGACCTGTTCCGCGGGCCGCCTCAACAACCTCTCTTCAGCCTTCCACCAGCTCTCGGAGACCGACCGACCTTAGCTCGACATCTTTTGGAGTGGCAACATGTCACTACGGACTCTTGGGTGCTTTCCATCATCCATCTTGGCTACGCCATCGAGTTTCAAGATATTCCGCCTCGAGGCGTTTACTACTCCACTCCATCAAGCTCGGTCCTCCTGGAAGAGATCCAGTCCCTGCTCCAGAAAGGAGAAATCGAACAGCTCCCGTCGAAAGCCAGCGCTACCAGCTTCTTCTCCCGGTACTTCACGGTACCAAAGCCCGACGGTTCCCTTCGACCGATTCTCAACCTCAGAGGGGTGAACAACTACATCTGCCCCAAGAAGTTCAAGATGGTCACGCTACCGTCGATCTTGCCCTTTCTCCATCGAGGGTACTGGTTCGCCTCCATCGATCTCCGAGACGCCTACTTCCACATCGCCATTCGCCCGCAACACAGACGATACCTCCGCTTCGCGATCGACGACATCTGCTACCAGTACAAGGTGCTGCTGTTCGGACTCTCGACTGCCCCCAGGGTCTTTACCAAATGCATGGCCCCAGTGGTATCATTTCTGCGGACAAAGGGTGCCTCCGTCTACCTGTACCTGGACGATTGGCTGTTGGTGGCGTCCTGCAAACAAAGACTTTACCACGACGTCCACATGACTTTGACACTCCTTACCCGTCTCGGATTACAGGTCAATCCGAAGAAGTCTCACCTCGAGCCGGCGAGGACGTTGGACTTCATCGGTGCCACTCTGGACTCCATGTCCATCAGGGCGTACCTGCCAGAGACTCGGGCACATACCTTGATTCAAGCCGCCGTTCATGCATACGCGGCTTCCACATTGTCCGCAAGGAGGATCCAGCAACTGCTGGGCTACATGGCCTCGACAACTGCGGTCACCTATCTCACAAGACTGAGGGCAAGACCTCTTCAACACTGGTTTGTCCGCATATTCAATCCCCTGCGAGACGAACAGAGCATCCGACTGCAGCTGCCAGAGGAAGTCCGCTCATCCCTCCGATGGTGGCACTCATGGGACAACCTGTTGTCAGGGATGCCCTTCCAACAGCCAACACCAAAGGTGACGGTAACGACCGACGCCTCCCTCTACGGATGGGGTGCCCACTGCGGCGATCTCAAAGTCCGCAACAGATGGAGCGGCGACGAGACGGCTCTCCACATCAATGCCCTCGAGCTGCTAGCCATCTCGAAAGCACTCCGTGTGTTCCGCCACGTTGTCACCGGGTGTACAGTCCTGGTCCTGACGGACAACACGACTGCCGTCTGTTACGTCAACAGACAAGGAGGGACTCACTCTACAACCCTACTCAACATCGCCCTCGACCTTTGGGACTGGTGCATTCGCCTACAGACACATCCCGTAGCTGTTCACCTGGCCGGGCAGGAGAACACTACAGCAGATGCCCTCAGCAGGGACACCTCATCCCATCACGAATGGTCTCTCTCCGGAGAGGCGTTCAGACTGATTCGAGACTGCTGGGGCGAACCATCGATCGACCTCTTTGCGACCAGGGAAAACGTGAAGAGCAGCCGATTCTGTTCGAGAGCAGGCCACGATCGAGCCTCCATCGGAGACGCCTTCCAGTTTCCGTGGACCGGGGAACTCCTATATGCGTTCCTGCTGCTCGGCCAGACAATATCAAAGATTCTCGCCGACCGAGCCGACGCGATCCTGGTAGCCCCATATTGGCCGAGGCAGCACTGGTTCACACCCCTGCTACGAGCTGCGCGAGGCGACCTTCTCCGGCTACCACCGACGCCGGGCTTGCTCTCCCACTTCAGCGGCCGCGTCCTCCATCCGAACCTGCCACGCCTGACCCTCCATGCCTGGAGGATATCGCACTAGACGATCCCGTGCTCGGTAACGTCCTCATCGCGGCCAGGAAAGAATCCACCCGTCGCAACTACCAATACAAGTGGCACCGTTTCCTGACCTTCGCTGAAGAGAGGCGTGAGCCGGTATCGCCCGCCAGGCTCTCCACCGTCCTCCACTTCCTCCTTCACCTCCGACAGCAGGGCCTGGCCTTTCCATCTCTGAAGGTGTACCTCTCCGCGATCGTGGCATACCAACCGCCGCGGTCCTCGGCATTAGCCTTCTTCAGAGACGATACCGTTAAGCGGTTCCCGAAGGGTTTGCAACATCTTTACCCACCGGTATCGCCACCGCTACCGCCGTGGTCTCTGTCGTTGGTGTTGTCACAGCTTACGAAGCCGCCCTTTGAAACGATGGCAACCTCGGATGACAGGCTGCTCACCTTAAAGACTTCCTTTCTTGTGGCTGTTACCTCGGCAAAATGAGCAGGTGAGATAACAGCTCTTCAAGTGGACGAGCCCTTCCTCGTCTTTCATAGGGACAAGGTGGTCCTCAGACCTGATATCTCGTTCCTGCCGAAGGTGGTGTCCAGCTTCCATCTCAACCAGGACATCATCCTGCCTGCTTTTTTCCCGGACCCGACAACACCACTGGAGCGGTCCCTTCACTCCCTGGACGTGCGTCGGGCCCTTGTCTTTTACAAGGACAGGACTGACCCCTTCCGACAGACACCGCATCTCTTCATATGCTACGGACAGCGTCGGAAGGGCCACAAGGTGTCCACCCAGCGCTTCTCCAAGTGGGTGGTACAGACTATACAGCTGGCGTATGAGCTCGTGAGGAAGCCTCCGCCAGCCCTGCTTCGAGCCCACTCCACCAGAGCTGTGGCAACTTCTGGAGCCCTCCTGCAAGGAGTAGACCTGCACGAACTCTGCCGTGTGGCGACCTGGTCCCAGCCATTGACCTTCGTTCGCCACTACAGGCTCGACTGCCGGTCGCGCAGAGATGCTCGGTTTGGACGTGAGGTGCTGGCTTCCGTACTCTAGGACCTGACCCGCCATCCAACCGGTAAGCTACACAATCTCCTAATGTGTGAGGCACAGAGACCACGAAGAAGAAGAACAGGTTGCTTACCTGTAACTGTGGTTCTTCGAGTGGTCATCTGTGCCCTCACACATTCCCGCCCTTCCTTCCCCTCTTCTCAGGTCCCTGTAGATTCTACGGCGGACGACAGAACTGAGGAGAGACCGTTGCTCGGAGGGAGGAGCATGCGCAGTACCGGCGTGGGGGAGGGGTTCCCGCCAAGCGAATGAGCTCTAGAAGTTTCCGAACACTACCGCGCAGGCGCGAAAGCTCCTAATGTGTGAGGGCACAGATGACCACTCGAAGAACCACAGTTACAGGTAAGCAACCTGTTCTTTTGTTTTGTTTTGGGATATCTGTGTTAATAACATCAAAAAACATTAAAACTCTAGAAGTATGTAAAAGAGAAGAGGAAAAAACAACATAAAACATGAAACCCAAGAATTGCAAATTAAAAAGTAGAGAAAAAGTGAAGAGAAAGGGGGGGAAAGGAAAAAGAAAGAAAAAGAATCAACTTCCATCCTTCCTTTAAATGCATTATAGCAGTCTAAATGATTCAAGCCTTCCAAAGATAATATCCAGCACTTCACTTCCTCCCCTTCCCCAGTTCATACTTTTCTTTAAAAAAAGAATATGAACTTTCCCTTGCCAAAGATTAATGTATCCACCATAGTTTTTCAACATTATTTTCTATTACATACCATTACATATTAGATTTACATGATAAATGACAGTACATGATAAATGATGTTAATATTATTGTTTGATAAATGATACCATTGCTAAGTACAACTTGCTAACTTGATTGTATAATATTTTCAGTAGTTGAAACTGTAGATCTATTGCATTTTATCCTAGATCCAAATATTCCTAAATCATTTTATATTGTAAAATCCTTTACAACATTGACTAAACCAATCCCATTTTCATTGTCTTGTTTCTGTTACTTCATTTTAAATTTCAGTCCCCACCTCCCTTGTAATCTTCCCACATGTAAACTTCACTCTCCTCACTATTCATAGATTCAGTATTTCAGATTCCTTCCCACTTGATATTTTAAAACAATTGTCCTGAAATGGCATCCCCGCTTTTTATCATCTTTTTCTCATCCCCTTCTGTCAGACAGATTAAGTCAGTTTGGTTTTGTTCAACCATCAAAGCAATTTGACTACAAATGAGTGTCAGTTTAGCCTCCTCCCTCTCCCCCTATTGGGTTATAAACCCCCTTTCACAAACCGAAGCTTCTTGGTCATACATCTCCCCCAATTCAGTAATTCCATCCATTAGGTCAACTTGAATAGGTCTCTCTATATAATTGTCATCTTACGTCGCTTCCATGTTACAAACTTCTGTGTCCCTCTCTTGTCTTACACATCTTCCCACAATTCCTTGATCTCGTTCTTCAGAGCCTCCACCATATTCCTCTTGAAGGTTAAAAGTTCCATGCATAGCTCCTCCATCATCCATTGTAAAAAGTCCTGAAAATATTCCTGAGAAGGTACCATGTTTCATTTAATCCAGTGATTTCAGAATTAGCAACTTGCTTCTCTCATCAATACCCAGAAGCTGCCAGCAAGCCAGTTTTATCAATATCAAATAGATAATGTCTGAACTTTCTTATGAGATAGTTTCTCTCACAGTGGTAAAATCCAATTCTGTCTTGCAAATAAAATGCAATTCAATCTGTTCTCTAAATATAGACACTTAAATCCTTAATTATTCTGTTTTGAAGACATCAGTCCACAATATTCTAATTAATTTGTCCTGATCCCGTTGGATAAACTCACTTACTCAGCTCTTAAATGGCATAAGAAGATAGCTATCTAGGCTCTGTTCTGTTTTGATCAGAATGATTCTTCACTTATCTAATTCTAAAGGTTTAATCAAGAATTTCTTCTTTAAAAAAGCAAGTTGCTGGTATAGGGCTGCCAGATCCTCAGATCCAAACAGCTGCATTTCACAGCAAGGACAAGATGTAACTTCCTGATCTTTCCCATTCGTAACACATTTACTTGCAAGTAAACTCAAGTAGCAGGCATTCTGGACCCTAATAGGTAATCCTCCACTCTTCCTTTAACCCAGGGGAGTATCTCCAGCCAGAGATCCCTCTGGCCAGCGCTTTTACTATGAAAGTTTTCCTTGGCACAGAGCCGCAGCCAAGAAAATCTGCCTGGCTGGCCTGCCAGAAGCTGAATCCCCAGCATTTACATTTATTTGACAGTTGCCAGTGGGGCATAAAGTTGTTTACAGTCATTTTGCCTGCCTCCACTATTGCCCAGTAGTAGAGGGTGGGCAGGTATCTCTGAGAGACTGAGAAGACAGGAGGAAATAAATTTCTGGATGAGGACTGGAAGTCTCCCCCACCTAAAAGAGGAAAGGAGAGAAGACCTTGAAATGATATTCATAAATTATTGTGTTATATAATTTAGAATCTCAGCATGTCATCTTCTTTGGGGATGAAAATAATCTCCCGTGCTTGAATTCAAATGCTAGTGCAAAACTAGAATAGTCCCATTGAATCAAGATCCATCCAAAATTCTTAATTGTAGAACCCTGTGATCATTCTACTTATTGCAGTAGTTCACTTAGAGGTTTTTCCAGTCATGCCAGACTTTTTTTTTCTTCTACAAATCTATGATAGTTAATAAAGGATACTTAAACTGGTAATCTGTAACATTACATGTAAATTAACTGTTGGTCACGAATCGTCATTTTGGATGAAGGATGGCGAGACTTCGGGCATATAATCATATATCATTATGAAGTAACTATTTACAAATTGTAAAGGTAGAGTGTAAATGTTATGTATTGACTAAAAATCTGGGCAAAAGTGCAAAGTGAAAACATTGAGTCAGATAATCATGTTTAAGTTGTATTCTCAGCAAGGTCACACCTTGAAATAAAATTGTGCTACTTCTAAATTTCTTCATGGTCATTATTGCAGATGTTGACTTAGTACATCTACAGTGTGCTTTCATACTATTACAAATAAAGGTGAGATGAAAACCAGTCAGTGATAGCTTTACATCTCATCATAGGAGAAACCAGTTTCAGTCTGTAGCTAAACCTAATGTTGTTGCAAAGTGACACTCATAAAATAGGTTTATACTTTTTGCATATGCCTAATCATATTAAAATATGGAAGCATCTGAAATATTTAAATATGGCAGAATATTTACATAAAGTGCTGAGGTACACTCCAGTGTAGCTATGTTTTACTAAAGCAAACCAATTATTGTTCTGGGAGGAAATGTATACTTTTATTTATGTATTTTTTCCTTTTATTAAATTCTTTGATGAACACTTAGAGAATTAATCAAAAAAGAATATAATTGGCTTAGATGTACAAAGCTAGTTATAATTTAATATAAGATTATTTGTTTAATCCATCCTAATTATTTTGTAACAGATTCATTCCTGTTAATCTTTTAAACATATTAATCAAGGAAACTGTATTACATCATTACAAATTATACTTTTAGAGCACAGATACACATTATAGTTGTTCATACTAGCATGAACATTGTCATATGATGGGAAGGGGGTATTTGAATCATTCTTATTTGCTTAGTGGTTTTGAACAAAAGTACAAGAGCTCATTAAGTCAACAAAAATGGGATATTCCAGAGCTTGTAAACATTATTTATTTGAACTGAAATTTCCAAGCTCCAGTTCAACAATGACCGTATTTGCCGGTGTATACGCACCTGCGTATGAGACGCACCCCATTTATACACTGGCAAATACTATTTGTTGGCACCAGCGTATAAGATGCACTCCATTTTCAAACAGTATTTTTCAGGGGGGAAAACTGAGTCTTATATGCCAGCAAATACACTATTTTGTCCCTGTTGCAAAAACAGGAGAATAAAAAACTCCCACTGAGAAAAATAGCAAAACTCCTACCCGCTTCAAACTCCATGCCTGCCCCACGGAGTAAGTAAAAAAAAACACTCCTGAAGTCAAACTGGCAAATTGACTATGTTTATAGTAAAATAGAGATCAAACTAACTAAGTGACAGAAGAATAATACAATCTGGCTAGCATTGTGACAAGTCAAAAACAGAGCGCGAAGACAAAGGTAGAGAGAGCCTTTTACACAAGGCTTGGGGTTATATGGTAAGTTGTAAACAACATGTGATTACGCCAGCATGTGCATGAATAACAAGTCAAAGCCATAACAAGTCATGTAGCATAGCACATATGATAGCGCAGCTGCATGAGTTCCGGACAAGCTGATAACAGATTACGCGAAGCTGAGGTAAACATTCCCAAGGGAACTGGCCAGCCACATTAACTGTTTGAAACAGTTTACCTTCACACACACACACACATTAGGAGTTGTGGTGAATTTTGTGGAGCAAGGAGTCCATTACATACTCATATAATGCAACACTCCCCTACTCCTTGTGGAACAAATTTTAGCCACATATTCAGCCACTATGGACTGGAAGCTCTGTCAACCCCAGCTTGCTTACCAGTGACCAAATGTCTCAGCAGACAGTGCCTTAGTGAACACATCAGCCAAGTTACATTCTGAAGGCACATAAGTGAGAGACACTTTCCCATCTCGCAAAAACATCTTTACATGGTGATATTTAATGTCAATGTGTTTTGAGCAAGAGGAAATCCTATCAGAAACTGCCATGTGAATACAGGCCTGTGAGTCACAGAACACTTGCACTGGTAGAGGAACAGTAACCTGTAAATCCTCCAGCAATTGCATGAACCACACTAGTTCAGTACATAGTGCAGACAAACTCACATATTCTGCCTCCGTTGAGGATAAAGCCAAACAAGACTGTTTCCGGGTTTTCCAATCAATAACCACTCCACTGTATTTGATAACATAACCAGATGTGCTTTTGCGATCTGACACATCCTCTGCAAAATCACTGTCAGAGTAACACACCAATGTAGGCATTTCTTTGGGAAGAATACACAAACAATACTCCAAAGAACCTTTCAGGTATCTTAGCACTCTTTTCACACCCTGCCAATGATACTGGGTGGGCTTAGCATATGCTCTGCCCAGTATGTTTACACTCAGAGCAGTATCAGGCCGGCAGGTACCAGCTAAGTACAAGAGACTCCCAATGACAGATTGATACAGGTGTATGTCAGGAAACAATTCACCACCAATGTTTTTCACAAACCCAGGTACCATAGACATTTTTACAGCCTTGCAGTCAGACATGTTACATTTTTCCAACAGCTTCACAACCTTTTGTTTCTGACACAGCAGAAAACCATTTTTGACTTTCTGTACTTCAATTCCCAGAAAGTTTTGAACTGGCCCCAGATTTTTGACCTGAAACTTTTTGCCCAGTTCATTCTCAAACATTTGTGCTTGTTCTTGTGTAGCAGTAACCAAACACAAATCATCCACATAGGCAAGGAGAATTTCCAAACTCTCCCCTTTCCCCCGGACATATACACAGGGATTAGCAACACTTTGTTTGAAACCACACACCTGCAGAGCATTGTGTAAACAAATATTCCAACACCTGGCTGATTGTTTAAGACCATATAGAGCCCTTTTTAAATGCCAGACTTCAGTCTCTCTTCCCTCTACTACAAACCCATCAGGCTAGAGCATATAAACATCTTCCTCCAAATCAGCATTGAGATAGGCAGTAGTGATATCAAAGTGTGTAAGCACAGCATTCATTTGAGCTGCCAGGGGAAAAAAACAATCTAATAGACTGCTGTTTTGCTGTGGGACTGAAAATTTCATCAAAACTGGCATCATTTTGCAAACATCCACGTGCCACGAGACGTGCTTTATGTTTCACCTGCCCATCAGCAGAGGTCTTTAGCTTGTAAACCCATTTGCTGTCAATTGGTTTCACATCTTTGGGCAATTTACACAGGGAATACACATTGTGCTGAGCAATGGAATCCATTTCACTTTGCATAGCATTCCACCAGTGGCTCACAGAAAGTGTGTGAGAGAGAAAGAAAGAAAGTAAAATAGGATTTGTTTAGTTATGTGGGATGGTAGGCTTAGACTGTGTCTACGCTAGTTTTACTCAGAAGGAACTTCCCACTCCACAAAAAGAACATATTGGGAACATATTGAGTCTAGTGCACAAAGTGTATAAAGGCTTTCAGTTACATAGTTGTTAGGGAATGAACCATGGGAAAGTGATCTCTAGTTCACCACCACAAAAGGAGACTGATGAGGATTAATTCTGCTCATCTAAAAAAGTTGGCTTTAAAGAATGTTATAGTAGTTGTGGTTTTTCCCCCTTCTTCCAATGTAATGGAAGACCCTTAAATAATGTATTTCATTGTACAGGTGCACAGGAAGAGCAGAGTAGCATGAACAAATGTGTAGAGTAGCATGAACAAGAGAATGTGATTGTTGTTGTTGTGTACCTTCAAGTCGTTTCCAACTTTTGGCGACCCTAAGGAGAACCGTGGGGTTTTCTTGGCAGGGCATTTGCCCTTACCTTCATCTGAGGCTGAGAGGGTGTGACTTGTCCAAGGTCAACAAGTGGATTTCTGTGGCTGACTGGGAATTTGAAACCTGGTCTCCAGAGTTGTAGTCCCACAAGCAAACCACTACATCATGCTGGCTCTAGGATATGATATAACCTAGATATTACCTACAGCTAGCATGGTGTAGGGTCTCCCTTTTCCATTCCGTCTCCTGTGCATCCCAAAATCTGTTCCAGATTGCTGAGAAATTATGTGAAACCAATTTTCAGGCAGCATTATGGACTACCAAAGAGAAGGGAAAGAAGCAAATGTAGATGTAAAAGCAATTTATGTGATATAGTTAAAACAAAGACCAAAATCCAGTTATTATTCTCCATCAGAATAAATACCGTATATCCTCATGTATAGGACGACTGGCATATAAGACGACCCCCAACTTTTCCAGTAAAAATATAGAGTTTAGGATATACTCGCTGTATAAGACCACCCCTCTTCCAACTCACACCAAATAAAAATTAAAAAAACATCAGATTTGATTTCAATATGGTAATTTTAATTCAAAGGCTTATGACATGCAGGTACTTAGCAGGAAAACTGTCACTTATAAGGCTGTTTGTCATCAAACATGTAAACATAAAACAGTGCAAGTGGATTAAACTTTTCCTAATTCACTCTATAACTTAAAAGAAGGACAAGACTGGGGTGGTGTAGGGCGGCGGGGGAGGGCGGGGGAGTTGTTTTGGGCAGGCGATGGCAGCGGCGGCGGAGGAGACTTGCCTCAGCGGTGGGGGCCGGCGTTTGGGCCGGCGTCTAAGACGACCCCCCCAACTTTTGAAAAGTTTTTTGGGGGTTAAAAAGTCATCCTATACATGAGGATATACAGTAATTGAATTAGTGGGATATCCAAAAATACTGACTCACTTTTCAGCAGTCAAATCAGTGGGTTGATTCATCCACTATAACTGAGAAGTAGTAATTGGATTTATGCCAAAGTTTGAGAAGATCATGAAGCAGCCAGTTTCTAAGAACATTTCTAAACTAGATTCAAGAGTACAGATTTTTAATTTGTATTAGCAGAAGCGTGGTGGAAAACTGAGTCTGCACCAGTAGTACAAAGTATTTGAACATCTTTAACTAGATGTATGCTTTTTTACAAAAAAAAAAAAAAAGGAACTAAAGTACTGAGTATATCCCTTCACGTGAATGCTAGCAATGTATTTAGCAAAAGCTAGTTGCATGAATGTAGCTGTAAGCTCTGATAATGCTTTATTTTGTCAATTTCACTAATTAGATGCAACTTGCTATATTCTTTGCTTTCTCATATTTTAACTCCCCCAATCTCTGCATTCAGTTAACTTCAGGCATCTGTATGCTGTGCTATTGCCATCTCTTGTAAACTAGTATCTAACTCTGCTTTCAGCATTTTTCTTAGACATGCATGAGTTCCAGAAGGGAAATCAGGCAGCATCATGGGGCTGAATTTGACCGTTTGTCACTTCTTATTTCTTGCAAATGTATATTGGATTGATTCCAGGGATTAGTGAAACCAATTTGTTATGGTAAACAAATAAACAGAAAACATTTTGAGCCTTAAAGAGTAAGACTGAAATCATATGCACACTTAGCTAGGAATAATCTGCATTAATAGTCATCATCATCATCATCATCTGTCCTGCATTGAAGTTAAAATACACAGGTTTGTGCTGTAACAAATTTATTCTTCTTTGTGGTCTCGGTGACTCACACAAATGAATTTACTGCTGTGCACAGTACATCGTTTGGAACCTTCTAGAGCAGTTATATAAGTGTTTTGACAGTAGCTCCATCTCCCTGGTCCATGTTACCTGCCTGATTCCCTCTCAAAGACTCAGTTCCTTTTGTCCACTGCAGCAGCAGCATCAAAGGAACTATTGGTGAGCTGTATTGCTTATTTTACTACTTTTTCTCCTGACTATCAAACTGTGTTTTGGCTTCTTCTCTTTTGGATCTTGATTTAGATTTGGATTTTGGACTTTGTCTACATTGACTTGGACTGTTCTTCTACTACATTTTTGGCTTGTGGATTTTTAATTACAGTTCTGTCAGTGGTTAAAATGCCTTCTGGTTCATTCAAGAAGTGTACTTCCTGCAGGGCTAAGATCCCTGCTATTTATGAGCATTAGCACTGTATACTGTGCCTAGAAGGCCACAGTGTTGGATCATGTGCTCATTTTAAAACAATAACTCCTGAAGCAAGCAAAAAACATTTATTTTCTTTACTTAAGGTGCTCTTGTAAGCAAGTCTTGATGGCTGTGGATATGCCCTCTGATTCAGGATGTGGTTCAGTTCTACAATCCTTTTCTGCACCGACTGCCTCCAGCTCCTCAGCCCGTCTTGCCATTTAAAGGTCTTTAAAGACTTAACAACTAGAGAGGGGACCAAGAGGCCTGCTTCTGATTCAGCATCTCTTCAGCTCTAAGAATCATTGGTATCGATTTGTGAGGCTGAATTGAAGGCTTGGTCTCGAGTCCCATTGAAACTGGCACAATCCATTGAAGTAGAGGCCTCTTCTTCTAAACATTGCTCTGAAAAGAGACAACCTAACAAAAAGAAAGAAAGTGAAGGATGTATTGAAGCCTAGGTTGTCCCCTCTGCAGTGTGTGGTTCAGCCTCCTTGTATGGAATGGGTGCAAAGAAGCCAAGCATCAGTACTAGTATTGGTAGAATCCTGTTTTTCTTCTCTTGTTGGAGAAGCATGTACAAGTCCTCTGTGGAGGAATCTTGGGTGGTTCAAGTTCTCATGGCTTCAGAGGGAGAGATAGTTTAATTGTCCCCTGACACTCTGCTACTGTCCCCTGGATTGCCATAGTCCATACTCCTGTACTGCCAGCTCCATTGGGAAAGGCAGCTCTTTTTCCGCCTACTCCATCCCATCAGTCAGTTCAGCATTGGTGCTCAGTATCCTTTTTGTCTTCACAGACATCTCGTAAATAGATTTGCCCAGATCTAGATAGGCAGTTGTTACTCCTATGCTCTAAGCCGACAGTGTCGTCACCACAGTGGTCATTGTCAGAACAGACATAATTCTGGAAGCTACAGCCATAGGCAATATTAACATTACCACCATCGTACACTCTGCATTATAGTCACTCCCCTTCTTTGGAACTGGATTATGAAGAATATAACTATGATTGGCACCACTCTCATGATTTGAGATCACTTTACCACCAATGAGAAAACCATACCACCAACATAGTTCCAGGTAATCACTTGGCCACTAACGCTCCCCACTGTACCACTGATGTAGTCAGTATCAGCTATCACGTTTGGTCTTATTCTGCATCGAGGCCGTCGCTTTTGGCACCAAATGGACCACAATCACCTCAACAGAAGTAGTGGGATGCAGAATCTTCCTGCATGTGTACTACTGTGGCTCAACCTTCTGATCAGATTTTGGGTTCAGCACAGCTGGCAGAAGCTGCCAGTTTACATAGACCTCCACTAGTGCTGCAGCCTCCAGAGTAGGTTCAGTTTCTGATTTTGGGATCCTTTTGGGTTTTTCCTTCTCCATCCTGTGCCAACAAGCATTTAATTCAGGATTCCTCATCATTGGAGGATTCTGAGTCAGATTCTTCTTCCAATTCCACCAGTGCACTCCCCAGCAGCCACTGTGGGGTAGCATGAATCAGTTTCACCTACTGATGATGTCTAAACCTTTGTGGAAGATATGACGATAATGGCACAAGCACTACAATTGGACATCAGACAGCTGGAAACTGATCTCAAGGATCTCACATACATCAAATCCAAACAAAGGTCTTGATGCCTACAGTGCATCAAGATGATGCCATCTCTCTTCAAGGTAGTACATAGGCTACACCTTCAACCATGCAACCAATTTCAAAGAAAATAGATAGTCTTTACCATGTAGTAGAGTCTAGTTTCATTGACACCTACATCACCCCAAACCAAACTCCGTACATTTGCTCAAAAGGAACTCATCAGTCCTGCTGATAAGGAGGATAGGAAATTAGACATGCTAGCCAAGAAATTCTATTTCACCATTTTCCTCTCCTTCAGAATTGCCAATTACAAGGCCTGTATGGCCACGTATCAACAGAACCTGTGGCAGAAGATGGCACCTACCTTGGCAAAGTTGTCTAAAGATGGTAAGTGTTGCAGATGGAAGCCCACAGTCTAGCTGCCCAGCAGTTGACTACTGCAGGGCACATGGCTGATTGTAGCAGTAAAGCATTGTTGGAGGCAAGCGTACTTAAAAGACATGCATGGTTGTGGTTGTCTGTATTGTTACACCGAGTTTCGATGGCATGGAGAACCTCTAATTCAATGAAGGTACCCTCTTTAATAAGGACACAAATGACAAGTTGGAGTACACTCATGAAAAGCATACAGCTGTGAAGAAGTTTGGATTCCAAGTTCAAGTCCACTTGTTGTCCCAATCCCATTACAGATGGTCTAAGCAATCTTTGGGACTGAAGTGTTCCTTCAGTTCTTTGATGTCCAGACTTTCCAGAATATCTACATTCCCACTGTTTTCATCACAGTAGTCTTCAACAACTGCCAAATGCCACCTGCAGTCATACCACAAAAAGCCTGGTGACCTGTGTAAAATTGTCTTTGACTTCTCTGTCAGCTATCTTTTCCTCGCATTGCCTCTCTTCAGCAACAGACCATGAGATTACCATCATGCCTGCACTGCTGTAACTTTGGATGCCTGAGTTCTAGACATCGTGTGGAGGGAGCATGTCATAGAGTTTTGGGACAATCCCTCCTCAGGGATAACCCACATTACTCCCCCCTCTGATGCGGATCTCGAGGAATTCAACACTCTTCTCCTCAAGGGTGCCTCTGAACCCTTTCGCAATCCCTCCCTTGTTTTTTCTTCTTCTACTCTTTCATCATGTTGAAGAAAGATGGAGGCCTTCATCCGTCCTAGATTTGAGAGATATTAACTTTTACATCCAGCTAAGACACTTTTGCATGGTCGCTCTTGGTATCACCATGCCCCTATTGCAAGAAGAAAACTGGTTTGCAACATTGTATTTAAAGAATCGCATCACTGCTTCCTCTGTTTCACCATGGGAAGAAGAACCTATCATTTCTGCATCCTTCCTTTTGGATTTTCAACTACACTTCGTGTCTTCACAAAGTGCATGATGGTGGTGGCTGCATGGCTCAGGCAACAAAGTATCATCATATTTCCTTACATCAATGAGTGGCTCCTTGTTGCCCATTCCAAGAACTACCTTCTTGCCAACATTGATATGACACTGCACTTGCAGGGTAAGCGCCAAGGACATTCTCGGGCTGACAGGAGGATCAATCCACAACACATGGGTTGATCCTCGCGCCAGCAGAGTCAGGAGCCGTCCTCGAGCTAGATGAAAACCATTAACGGACTCCAGTCCCCCTCCAGCCAGTTTTAAAATTCTCCTGCGTGACAGCAGACGTCTTTTTGTCCCTTTCCGGCAAAATAACACTTAATTAGATTCAAATAGAGAGAGAGAAGTATAGAAGAGTAGGAGAATTAAAAAGAGAATGACTTCGGAAAGAAAGACAGAGCGGAATGGAAATGGCAAAGCGTTGCCAGAGGAGGTGATCCGTAGCACCACAGAAATGTTGGGCTCGGACACATTAAGAGCAAATCCCGTCCAGAAAACCGCCAGCAGGCGGTTCACGGATGAGGAAAATGGAGCAAATGGAAACAAGATTAATGTGCAGCAGATCGTTCCGGACGATCGAACTGCAGAGCTCCAGAAGATTTTTATGTCCTCCAGTGAGAGTGAGGCTGACGAATTAAAAGTAGCTGCAGTAAAAAAGGCTACAGAGAAAAAAGGAAAAACAGAGAAAAAGGTAAAAAGGCTGGAGGACTCCGGGGATAAGCAAACCTCCAAATTGCTTACCAGTAGTAAGAAACGAGTCATGGAGGGCTCCGGATGCCATCTTGGAAAGAAGGATTCCAAAATGGCGTCCCGAGAGAAGGCCACTCCTCCAGGAGAGACGGCAGCCATCTTAAGTGTGGCATCGAGAGAGAAAGCCACGCCCACAGAGGGTATGGAAGCCATGTTGGGTGTGGCGGCTCATACAACTGACAGAACAAATTTCAAAGCTGGCTCAACTGCAGACACACACAGAGCAGCAGGGTCTGTTACACCGGAACCGCGTTTAGCAGGTCCGGGTATTCAGAGACCGGAACATATAGGATTGCCTGCTGAACTTACTCAGTTCATGCCAGGATGGCTGGCAAATGTTCCACAGCAGAGACATGAAGTGCAAGAGCATATGGAGGCTTGGCAGAGGCAGCACTCATTCGGAAATATGAGAAATGAGATGCAGCTCATGATAAATGAGGCAGTGGCAACACAGTTACAAACAGTGATGGCCACTCCAAGGGTCCCAATGACAGTACAAACAGCTGAATATAGGGACCAATTAGCAATGTTAGCTATGATGAATTGGAACAATCAATTAATTCATAATACACAGCTGCCTGGTAATCAAATGAACACTCATCAGCAGTTAAGTCACAACATAGGGCACACAGAAGTATTGCAGGCATCTAGGGAGAAAATGCAGGAGGAAACAGTACAGACTCACCAGGCAAAGAAGAGGAAAATGGTCCAGGCAGAGGTGCCATGTACAAGTAAAAGGAAGGAACACTTAAAGGAAGTGCATACTCCACCACATAGAGAGCCACTACAAACTATATCTGAGGAGGTAGATTTAACTGATGAAGAAATGGTTCAGGAGGAAGAGGTAGATTGGGAAGATAAGGGAACTCAATCTTCAGATGAGGAACTAGATGATAAGCCAGAAACGGACAGAATGTTTGAGTCACAATATTTTAAGGGTACTTTAAAGCGAGTGCTTATAACATTAGGTTTGATGACTGAGAATGTAGCAAATGACACAGATAGCAGTGAGTGCAGGCTGGCTGCCATAATTAGAAAAAGGGAGACAAAGGGTATGGATATACCCATACCAGATTTGTTTAAGGAAGAAATTATGGCAGAGTGGTCTGCCCAAGGAAATAATAGGAGGAATTGGTCATCAGGACAAAAGTTGTATTCCTTTACAAAGAAAGAAACGGAGTTCCTCAAGGTGCCCCCCGTGGATGCTCCAATTGCAGGTTTAGTTTCGGGGGCCATTGTCCCAAAAGAGGGAGACACCCAGTTAAAGGAGGTAGATGAGCGAAGGGCAGAGTCATCACTTAGGAAGGCTCATGAAGCAGCGGCACTGACTATTAAGGCTTCCACAGCCACTTCAATGTTTGCTAGAGCAGCAGTTCTGTGGGCTCAGGATATACTGGAAGCTCAGGACCTGAGCATGCAGGAATTGAGGAAGGCAGTGGAACGCATACAGAGAGTGCTAAAATACGTAGCAGATGCGGGTCTGGATGCAACAACATATGCTGCAAGAAACATTAATTGGTTAACAATAGCAAGGCGATCCCTGTGGTTGCATCACTGGGAGGCAGACCCTAAATCCCGTAATAACTTGGCTTTTGTCCCGTTCCAGGGAGATTTGCTGTTTGGTACAAAGGCTTTGGAGAAGGTATTAGTAGAGACAAAAGAGAAAAAGCAGGTAATGCCCACACTTCAGAGGAAAAAAGGAGAAAGAAGATCTTACAGAAATTATAGTTATTCCTTTCGTGGAGGAAGATCATATGGATCGGCAGGTAGAGGCTCTGAATATAGAGCTGGAAGGTACCAATGGAATAGGCAAAGACCACAACTCACAAAACAATATCAGTACAGTAGACAAGGACAAGGGAAGCTTGGGAGCAATCCCAAGAGAGGAAAGAACCAATATTGACAACCAACAGCAGAAAGTAGGGGGAAGACTTCTGGCCTATGGACAACGATGGTCTCGAATAACATCGGACCAATGGGTTTTGAAGGTGGTAACACAGGGTTATCATGTGTTCTTACATACAAGTCCAAAGGACAGATTTCTTCCCTCTCCAGTTCCAAAAGAAAAAGACAAACAACAGGTGATATGTCAGGAAATAGATCATTTATTAACGATAGGGGCTATAGAGGAGGTTCCCTTACTTCAGAGGAAAACGGGAGTGTACTCAGTTTTCTTTGTAGTGCCAAAACCAAACGGCAAATACAGGCCGGTATTGAATCTTCAGTATCTCAACCGGTTTGTGGAACATCGAAAATTCAAAATGGAAACTTTGCAGACCATCAAGGAAAATCTGCTTATTGGGGATTACATGGCATCAATAGACCTCAAGGAGGCATACCTGCATGTTCCCATGTGCTTGGACGACCGGAGATACTTAAGATTCAACTACAAGGACGGTCATTACCAGTTCAAGGCTTTACTTTTCGGTCTGGCATCAGCACCGAGAGTTTTCACCAAGGTTTTGGTACCATTAATAGCCTTCCTGCGGCTGCAGGGGGTGAATCTTTACCCATACTTAGACGACATCCTGCTGAAGGCACATTCGCAGGACAAATTACGCAAAGATTTGGATTTAGCAATACAGACTTTGACAGGTTACAGTTTCCTGCTAAATTACGAGAAAAGCATGTTGACTCCAACAAAAGTACTAACACACTTGGGAGCAATTATAGACACATCGAAAGGGAGATTGTTCCTTTCGAGAGAGAGGTTAACAAATTTACAGCAGGCAGCTCGCAGTTTGAGTCGAAGCAAGTCTGTAGACTTAATGAGGTTAGTGAAGGTGTTGGGACTCCTAGTTTCTGCAACACAGTTAGTGGAATGGGGGAGTTTCCACTTGAAGCCATTACAGAGACTACTGATGGGACATCAGATGTCAATAGCTACAAGAAGGCATTACAAGGTAGAGGTGCCACATCATGTCAGAGTCGAAATGTATTGGTGGCTGCAGGACAGGAATGTGAATGTGGGAGTTCCTTTCCAGAAACAAGACATGATCCATATTACAACAGACGCAAGCCTTTCCGGTTGGGGTGCCCACTGCGAAGGATATGCGGTACAGGGATGTTGGGCGGCATTGGACAGATGCTTCAACATCAATTACCTGGAGATGAAGGCAGTCCGTCTGGCCCTTCAGAAGTGTGCCTACTTAGTGAAGGATCGGCATGTGAAGGTTTTTACAGACAACATGACGGTAAAAGCATATATTTGCAAGCAGGGCGGTTTACACTCGACACCCCTGGTACAGGAGTCGACTCGCCTGTTCAGGTGGGCAGAACGGAATGTGAAATCAATTACGGCGGTGCATCTGAAAGGGGAATTGAATGTACAGGCAGACTTTCTGAGCAGAAATTGGCTGCATCCAGGAGAATGGTCTCTGAACGACGCGGTATTTCGAGAGATAGAAAGATCTTTTGGTCCTTTACAAGTGGACTTGTTTGCCACTGGAGAAAATGCCAAATTAAAAAGATATTTTTCTATTACTGGAGAAGGAGGAGCAGAGGCCCACGATGCGTTGTCCGCAAAGTGGCCTCAAGGGACACACTATGCTTTTCCGCCAATTCGAATCATACAAAGGGTCTTACTAAAGGTCCGTATGGAGAAAGCATCGGTGGTGCTTGTGGCTCCACACTGGCCACGGAGACCGTGGTTCCCGTTGCTCCTGGAATTGGCACAAGGGCCTCCGTGGAGATTACCTTTGAGACCGGATTTATTAATGCAGGGCCCAGTGAGTCATCCAGATCCAGAATGGCTGCAACTGGCTGCATGGAGATTGAAAGGCAGTGTTTAACACAGCATGGATATGCAGAGAATGTGGTTAGAACTATGTTAGGTTCACGTAGAGAATCAACTATAAAGGTTTATGATAGAACATGGAAAATATTCAGTAAATGGTGTGAAGACAATAACATTTCACGTTCAGAAGCAAGTGTGCCACAGATACTGCAGTTTCTACAGGATGGATTGGAGAAAGGATATCGCCCTAATACCTTAAAAAGACAAGTGGCGGCATTATCATCAGTTCTGTCAGACGATGGGGACTCTTTGACTAAGCATCCTCATGTCAAACGTTTTCTCAGAGGAGCTACTTTATCCTCTTTTCCAACTGTTCACAGGTTTCCGTCATGGGACTTAAACCTGGTGTTGAATGCCTTGACAGAACCACCGTTTGAGCCTTTGAAAGAGGCTTCGTTGAGATTACTATCATTCAAAACTGCTTTCCTGCTGGCTATAACTTCAGCAAGAAGGGTGTCAGAGTTAGCAGCTCTGTCAATAAATGAAAGCTTGTGTAAGTTTGAACAGGATAAACTTACTTTGACATTGGATCCTTCTTTTCTGCCTAAATGCTTGCCTTCAGCATACAAGCAGCAGACAATACATCTACCTACTTTTTGTCCAAAGCCAACTCATCCATTGGAAAAAAGATGGCACAAGTTAGATGTCAGGAGGGTTGTAAAGGCATATATAAAAAGGACCGCAGATTTCCGTTGTTCTGAGGCATTACTGTTGTCTTTTCAGCCAAAGACATTGGGTCAAAGAGCAAGTAAGACAGTTATTGCAGCATGGATAAAGACTTGCATATTTATCTGTTATGACTATGCAAAACAGCCACGGCCACAGAATGTGTGGCCTCATTCTACAAGGTCAATGGCAACATCGGTGGCTTACAGTTCCTCCTGTTCCTTGGAGGATGTATGCAGTGCGGCTGGATGGAAGGAGGCGACAACTTATCAAGCATTACAAACTTGACAAATACAGTTCGGCCCAGGCAGCCTTTGGGCGCCGGGTACTGCAAGCAGTGGTGTAAATATCCCACCCATGAATAAGCTTGGGAAGGTCCCATGCGTTGTGGATTGATCCTCCTGTCAGCCCGAGAATGAGGAGTTGGTACTTACGTGAACAATCATTCTGGGATGACAGGAGGAGCAAACCACACCCACCACTTAAAAAGGAAAAAAAAAAGCAATAGGTTAAACATATGGAGTGGTGGAGCATAGTAGAAAAGTTTTTGGGTACGCTAGAGAAAGGAAACTGGCTGGAGGGGGACTGGAGTCCATTAACGGTTTTCATCTAGCTCGAGGACGGCTCCTGACTCTGCTGGCGCGAGGATCAACCCATGCGTTGTGGATTGCTCCTCCTGTCATCCCAGAATGATTGTTCACGTAAGTACCAACTCCTCATTATAGAGGCTGCTCATGTTCATAGCCTCCATAATGTCAGTAACACCACACTGAGGCTTCACATGTGGCCTCTGCTGGTCAGGGTCCTGTCCTGCTTTGACCCATTTTTTGAATGTCCCTGGATGCATCTTACCATACCAAGCACCTTCTATGGATCCCTGGAATACTGGCTCAATCCCAAGAATATCCAGGCAGACATGCTCTTCATTCCTCATCAGCCCACAACATTGGTGGTGGCAGACACTTCCATGGAAGAATGGGAAGCTCCGATGGAAAGGTTCTCAGACAAGGATCACTAGACAGAGAAAGAGACTGACCTCCACATCAGTGCTCTTGAGATATTGGCTGTGGAAGAAGTCTTCCAGGCATTCAAGTTTCTTCTTTGTGGCGTGGTTGTTCAGGTAGTCTTTGACAACATCCTAAACAAACAGGGAGAAACAAAATCAACCACCTTGCTTCAGTTAAGCTCCATCTGTGGACCTGGTGCATTGATTGAAGCATATCCATCTACCAGGATACGAGAATGTTCTAGCTGATGCTGTCAGTAGAACTCCAACCTCTTGCCACAAATGGAGACTACATCTTCAGGAAATGGGGCACTCCAGAAGTGGGTTTATTTGCTTTGCAGAACAGGCAGTGCCATACGTACAGGCACCTACTGCTCCAGGGCATGTCAGGGGAAGAAATCTTTTGGCCATGCCTCCCTATTTCATTGGAGAGGCCCTGCCGTATATGCTTTTCCTCCATTTCCTCTTGTTACCAGGGTGATTGCCAGAATTCAGAGAGACAACGTGAAGTGCATCCTGATCACCCTGTGGTGGCCCAGACAGCCTTGGTATTCCCTTCTTCTTCACTTCACTCAGGGCTCCTGCCTCAGACTGCCAGTGAAACCAGATGTCTTGATGCTGCACAACAGGCAAATTAGACATCCAGACCTGAACACTCTCAGGCTGATGACTGGAGATTGTTTCTTTAGACTCTTTTGGCTCCAGTTGAGGAAATCATTGCAGCTGCACTTAGGCCTACAACCCAGTGATCCAATGCATATAAATGGGCCAAGTTCTTCTCCTTTTTGGTGCCCAGAGGGATTTCTCCAAACCAAGCACGAATCTATCATGTTTTGGAGCTTCTCCTATTACTGTCTGACAAAGGTCTCTCTCTTCCATCAAATGTTACCTGGCAGCAATTTCTACCAACGCTCAAATCATGGGTAAACCTTCCTGCTTCCAGAACCCATTGGTTTCTGAAGGCCTACAAGAGTCTGCATGTACTGGTACTGGGATCTACACCTCAGTGGAACCTGAAACTTGTATTGTCACAGCTTTCAAAGAAACTGTTTGAGCCAATGGAGGTCTGTGATATCTGTCTACTTACCCAAAAGATGGCTTTCTTGGCTGTTACACATGCCAGGTGAGCATGTGGACCCTCCATACCTGAAGTTCCACAAGGACAAAATGGTCCTTAGACCAGACATTTCCTTTCTTCTGAAAATGATATTGGCATTTCATGTGAACCAGGACATTGTCTTCCCTGCATTTATGCAGAATCCTACAACTAACTTTACACTATCTTGATGACCTTTTATGTCAATAGGACTGCTGGCTTTCACCAGTCCCAGAGGCTCTTTGTGTGCTACTCCTTGAACAAGAACCTGTGTCATCTCAATGCTTCTCTAAGTGGGTCTCTTCAACCATCCATCTGGCCTACAAACTGGGAAAGAAAGACTCTCCTGTTTGTGTGTAGCATTTCTACCAGGGACATGGCTGCTTCATCAGTCTTTCTGAAAGGCATGTCTCTGGAGGATATTTGCAAGGCAGATACTTGGTCTCAGCTCCTGACCTTTATTACTCATTATAGGTTGGATGCCAGGTCCAAGACTGATGAGAGATCTGTGCTGTTTTCTTGTGTCCCACTCCCACTTCCTATGGTGAATAGCTTGCTAGTCTCTCATTTTGTGTGAGTCACAGACATCTCAAGAAGGATAGGTTGCTTACCTGTATTTCTTTTGGGTAGCCATCTTTGAACTCACACAACACCCTCTCTTCCTCCCTTTTAGCTTCTTGGCTGCTGCTTCAGTGTCCAGGGGAATGAGGGAAGGAATCAGACTAGTCACATGGACCAGAGGAGGAGGGGCTATGGCCAAAACACTTGTGTTACAGCTCCGGAATGTTCCAGATGATGCACAGAGCAGGCATAGTAAGGCGATTTGTGTAAATTTACAGACAGCCATTCAAAGAAATATGGTTGTAGGTAAGGAACCTGTCCTGCTTTTGTGAACTAGAGCCATTTTGTCAGACATTGTGAAGTGTTGCCTGCGGCTGGCAGAAATAGATATACCCATAAATTGAAACATTGGGGTCAGAAGGTCATAAAGTACAACAGGTATAATGCATGGCATTTTTAAAAAAGTTATTTTATTTATAAGTCACTAAGTCCACTCCGAGCAGCAAAATAGAAGCAGAAAAATATCTTGGTTAAGCACAGTGCTGGAGCACAATAGCAATCATAACACATAATCCTTGTGCCCTTGTTATACTGAACTCTAGAGCTTGCAATGTCATGATGACTGACAAATTCTGGCTATTGTAATCCAAAAAAGTAACTTTTGTAGACTCTGAACTTAATATATGGGGTGAAAGAAAAACTTAGTTATAACTTAGTCCTAGAATCAAACTTCCTGATATATTCTGATATATTCTAGCTTAACAGTTTCATGGAGGAGTCATTCTTTCAAGTTCTTTTCTTAAAGAAAGGTGACTTTTAGCAGTTAAATGTTCTCCCACAGATTTCAGTTTCCTAGGATGCTTTGTTGCTTTTCTGCAATTTTCATTTGAGCCTCACGTTTGTCACTGTTTTTCAAGAAAAGGGATGCTCAAGTGAAAATTGTAGTAATGCAATTTATCTACAAGCTCAGTTACATTTTTCTCCTGTACAAATATGTGTGTCTTCAAAGTGAGGATAGGACAAGTCATCTGAAGATGTAAGTTCAGGTCCATGAAATAGTCACATTAAAGACATTTACTTAGAAATAAATCCCAGTGAAGATTTTAATATAGATTAAAAGCTATGTAATGCAGAAGTAGTTTAACAATTACAGTTGTTAAGAAAATTGTGGTGTGTAGATTCCAAAAGATTTTAAGTATGCTTAAGTATGTAACATACATGGTATTGGTGAATGAACAATATATCCTTGAAATTTTGTGACCTTCTGTCCAGTTCCACTAATGGAAGCAATTATCTTAGCAGAACTACAGCATTGAATCTCACTACAGGAGCATAATCTGTGGGTTTACCATATACATAGTAGCAAATTCTAATACACTTTTTTTAAAAAAGCCTTATTACATGCTGAATTTTAGTCTTTCTGGTTTCCAATTATGCTGTGCAGCTGTTTAGTGTGTGTTAGAATACTTTGACTTTGAATAGGGCCATTCCAGTATTTTATTCTCAAACACTTTCAAGGCAAACTTGGTTGTTCTGGGAGAGGTGCCCAATCTCCTCAAAATTCTTCCTTGTTTTCTTTCATTGTTGCTTGCATGTGTTCATAGTTCCCTACTCTGATCTTTGCTGTTAGTTACAGTGCCCTTTTTTATCTGGATCTTATGGTTTTCTGTGATTTCAGCTACTTGTAAGTTACATAGTGAAGTAATGACATCATAGTGTCCTCAGCCAATTAGATTTGGCAACACAACGATGTCACCAACATGCCCTCTCTCTGACTATCAGGAACAAGAAGTGCATCCCCATTGTTGAAGCAGTCTGCTATTACTTTCCGTTTTGTTGTACTATGGTAGATTGAATTAACACAGGAAAGTAAACTAAAGGACATTAGGTCAGTTGCCTTGGCAATATATATGTGTTTCTTTTGCTAACACTTTTTTCATGAACACTTTTACTACTTTTCATAAAGAGATATGAAGGGGTGTGATTTTGGGTGCCCTGCAAAATCTTTAGTGAAAAATACTTCTGTCTGTCTGTCTGTCTCTCTCTCTCTCTCTCTCCTTTCTTTGTCTCAGTTCTAGTTTTATGTGATTTTTTCCCTAATAATTTCTTTTTAATTACAGAGCAAAGAGATTGCATTCCAGCTTCATGAGGATTTAATGAGGGTTCTTAATGAGCTTTATACGGTAAGCATATTGATTCACATTTGGTTAAAAGAAATGTTCATTGAAAATCCATTTGTCTACATTTTAAATGTTTTTAATTGAGTTTACTTGTCATAGAATAATACCATTTTTCAGTCTCTAGACAAATAAGTTTGTTGATTTATCCTGAAAAGACATTTTCTTCTAGCAGGTTCTGATCTCCTTCAAGGTTCTTTTAAAATCCACTATATACATAGCTAGTGTTTGGATGCCTCCTGGCTTATCTAGTTACACTTAATTTAATTAAATGGTTGATTTTAATTTGCACCTTTATGTGCTTGCAGAAGTTGTTAAACTTGTTTTTCACTGCCCCAAAACCTAAGCAACTATATGTTTTCCTCAAATAAGGTCCAAGTTAGTAAGAGCTTTTCATTGACTTCAGTGGAAATGGAAGAAAAGCTTGAATATTTTGCACATTGCCATATTTTGTGCTTGACTGTTTCTCCCTCATATGTGACCAAACCTCTTAACAACCCTCAGCACAATTGATGCTCAGTCAGAGGGTCTTATTGAGAGAGGCTTTGAGTTTGGTGAGCATTGTTCATTTGCTTCCAATGCTTATATGTCCCAAATATATATAGAAGGCAAAGTGATTTATGGCACCTCTTGTATAGTTCCTAAATTGTTATGAGAAAGAAACAAATTCAACAAATGCTAGTAAATGCAAGCAGCTACATAAAACATCTGAGATGCTCTTTCTCTTGTGGCCTTCTATATCAAGGGTGGTAAGCCTCTAAGCCCCTAGCCAGGGATTTTTAAAAAATGCCTTCTGGAGGTGTGGAGGGCATTGTCAACACATTTCCTCTCAGGACAATTTAGGCTAGGAGGGGCCTTTTATGCAACAGGAACTGAACAGGAAATGACTTCTACTGATTTCTTGTTGTTAAAAAAAGGCCCTTCTTGAGCCTAAAATGGCCTGGGGTGGCTAAAAATGTGGCAAAAATGCCCCCACTCCCATGTAGTTTTTTGTTTGCAGGGGATGTGGTAAGGTTTACAACCCTCTGAGGTCTCCTCTAGAGTTGCCCACCTCTGTTCTAAAAGCTAGTAGCCCTTAACTATATTTCATCCAGACTACTCTTGGAAGTTTGTTGGTTTCCCCCCCTTTTTTTTTTTAATAATGCCAAAGAAAATATTAAACAATTTCTAAAGAAAGGGCTGTTATTGCTACAAGGAGGCACCTTAATCCTTTGTGCCACAAAAATAGCTTATGTTTTTCCTTTAGTAGGCTTCATAGTGATACCCTGTTTTTTGCTACAGGCCACTATAGGGTGAGAAAGCAGTGTATGGTGAGGCTGCAGAATGTGGTGACACACAGCACACAAACGGTATTGTCCTGCACTTCTACAACAATTCTAGTTAGTACTTAGGGCACAGTTCAGTGTGTTAATTTTAACCTATAAAACACTAAACTCTGGTGGACAGAAGAGCCATAAATATTTAAAATGAGGAAATAAACAATTCTGTTCCTAACATCTTAGAGGCGATTTCCTTGTCTATGTCCCTTGCAACCTCTGTTACTATGGAATAGTCTTCCTTTTATTCACTGACATAGGGCATCTACCTCCTACTGTCATCAAACTGTCCTCCTTTAATGTTTTATTTATTTAATGTATTTCTTAGCTGCCTTATAAAACCATAACCTTCCCAGTGGAGCTTATAATATAGTTGTATGCAATTTCATTTTAAAGCATCCTAAATAGAAAGAATTTTAAAACGTGCTAGTAAAAATTTAAAAAAAAGTTTCCAATACCTAATAACAGCAAAAAAAGATGTATATTCTTGCTTGTCCTAATACAAGTGTGTCTGCTGGTAGTTGTAATTTGTACCTCCTGAAGTTGTACCAGCATGTTCCAAGGCAGCCCCAGATAAAGGGCCTTATAACAGCCCAAATTGCCACATGGATAATTAGAGCATGTATATTTATGAGGCAATGTGGTGTAGTGGTTTGAATATTGGGCTACAACCTGGAAACCAGGTTCAGTTCCCCACTTGGCTGTGGAAACCCACTGCATCACACACTCTCAGCCCCAGAAAAACCTGTGATAGGTCTTCTTAGGATCTCTATAAGTCAGAACCACTTGAAGGCATACAACAACAAAAGCAACAGTAGCTCAGGCAAGGTCATAGAATCATAGAATCATAGAAATGTAGAGTTGGAAGAGACCACACGGGCCATCCAGTCCAACCCCCTGCCATGCAGGAACACCCTCAAAGCACTCCCGACAGATGGCCATCCAGCCTCTGCTTAAAAACCTCCAAAGAAGGAGACTCCACTACACTCCGAGGCAGCATATTCCACTGCCGGACAGCCCTGACCGTCAGGAAGTTCTTCCTGAGGTTCAGGTAGAATCTCCTTTCCTGCAGCTTGAATCCGTTGCTCCTTGTTCTGGTCTCTGGAGCAGCAGAAAACAAGCCCTCTCCTTCCTCTACGTGGCATCCCTTCAAATATTTAAACATGGCTATCATGTCCCCTCTTAACCTTCTCTTCCATTTGCCCTAGATAGGTTTATATCCCATGTACCCACCCAAGCTGATAAAAGCCTTCTGACTATTGCTACTACCTTTGTTTCTTCAATCAACAATGAGTCTTGAGACTCATTAAGCTATATATTCAGCAGGAATACAATCTCATATAAGTACTAGATGAACTAGATTATTGGAGGACTTCTGTTTAGCCAAATAGCCCATGAAGAACTATCTATATAAATAAGGCGCCTCTCCCCCTCCCAAAAAAACCCCTCTTCTTAGAAACCTTAGAAACATTTGTAGCTCTATTATTACATTGCCTTCACAAAAATAGCAATTTGCTTCAGGTAAATGAGGACTAAATAGCAGGTGCTGTTATGTTGCCTCATTGGTTTGCTCTCTTTCTTGTTTTTGTTTTTTCTTTTCTTCAAAATGAACAGTTCCCAGAAGGACCAATTTTAACATTTAAATTACTGGATCCTCATTAGTATTCAGGTATTTCATAGAGCCGTGAAGCAACTGTGTGAGGAAAAGGATTAAAGACTTTAATCTGCTGCAGCAGAGTGTGGAAAAGGGTCTTAATATGTGTGCTGCTGTAGTATAGTAGATTATTTTGTCCTATATTTCAGAGGAAGGAACTGGCAAAATCACCTCTTAAGTATTCTGTGCCTAAGAAAAATCTGTGAAATTTAGGTAGTCATCAAAAGTTAACAGGTGACTTGAAGACACACACACACACACACGCACGCACACTATCTGCAGTGTTAAAGTCATGACGTAAAAACTTGTTTCATGTGAAGGTAAATAAAAAAATATACAAGTTAAACAGTAAACTGTTGAGGACCTGCTTATCTGGACAGAAACAAGGCCAATATGCAGTTAAAAATACCTTGAAGAATCTATGTTGAATTGTTACATATGAACCAAATTAGAAAAATGGATCCCCTCAGACATATATTGTATGGTTTTCAGTGAGTTTCAATTCAGACACAAGGATGAAAGCTCAGCCTTCAGTCTAATACCTGTGTTAATTACTTTTAATACTACCTTTTCAGATACTTTTTTTGGCATTTAGTAAGCCCTATTTAAATGTGACACAGTATTAAATTTAAAGCATCAGTACTAATTAAATTCTACTCCACTTGCCTTTGCTTCTTCATGGGCTAAGTGATCAACAGCTTGCTGCTTTTTAAACTATATGAACTTTATTGTTTAAGCTGTGTACATTTCCCTCTGTGCAGGTTATTTAATTGTTGATTCTTTAAAGGCTATATCACTTTCTCTATTCCACTATTAAATGTTTTTTTTTTTAGAGATAATGGCCATAACCCTAAAGTACAAGCCCTAAATCCCTTTTCATAATGATAGCTTGGAGGGGTTGGCTGAGGGGAATTGGGCTAAGGGACAGTTTTGTTTGCTGTCTCTGAACCCAGATCTTACCATCTAGTAGTTTCTTCAGTGTCCAAAGGGATGCACCTCCATCCTCACAATCTGAAATGACAGTGCATTTTATGGGACATCCACAACTGGCCTTGTGCATTTCTGAGGCCGCACCTGGGAAAGCAGCCACTTTCCCAAGGAGCTGTTATTAAATAGGTGTGTGTGTGTGTGTGTGTGCACGCGCACGCATGTGTTATAAATGCATTATAGCAAATACTGTTCATATTTTTCTTTTTAAAATTAAGTGTGTCCTTTCCTCTGTGCTCCATGTTAACCGGAGCATTTGTTTATCGTGTGGTATTGGTGATGTTGGTAATAAAAAGAAGATACTGCAGAGGTTGTTTTACCTAACCTCCTGCTGATGGAGGAAATCTTCCAGTACTGCACACTCAGTAGGTGTCCATCCAGTCTCTACTTAAAGAGTTCTGTCAAAGGAGAATCTGTCATGTTCCAAGGCACTGCATAGGGGGTTGCTTAAGGAAGTGATTCTCAACTTTCCTTCCTCCAAATGCTTTAAGCTTCAGCTCCCAGAATCCCTGATTATTGGCCATGATGGCTAGAGATTTCAGCTTTTAGGTGGACCAGAGCTTGAGAATGGTTGGTGTGCTCAAGGGCTTACAGGCATTAAGTGACTGGTTTCACTGTTTTTGTTTGAACAGCAGACCTGACTTTCTGCCTGATTAAATGTGTTTGAAACCTATAAGTTTTCAAAAGTTAGTTGCTATGCTGTTAAATAGAACAGCTATTTGATGGGGGTGAGGGAATCAGTAGCCCTGTGGTAGTCAATATGATTTAGTGGTTTGAGTGTTGGACTGTAAATCCAGAAGACCAGGGCTCAAATCCTCACTCAACCATGGAAACCTGCTGCGTGGCCTTGGGCAAGTGACACATTCTCAGTCTCAGAGGAAAGCAATGGAAAACCACCTCTGAACAAATCTTGCTAAGAAGACTGTGTGATAGGTTTGTCTTGGCTTCTCCATAAGTTGGAAATGAGTTGAAGGCACAACAGCAAAACAACTTGAGGTCAGTGCAGCGTGTTTGACAGTTTTCTAGATTATAGCTGTGTAGTATTGAGGCCCAGAGAAATAACTTTCCAGTACTCTGGCTTCAGAATTTCCACTTCTTCTCTTGCTTTAGAATAGATCCTACTGATAAGCAATTTGTGGCCATGATGGCTAGGGGATTCTGGGATTTGTGATTAAAATGTAAGTTTCCTAAACATTGATATAGGTTTTGTTGGATTACAACTCCCATGAGGCATACTCAGTTACCATCCCTTAACTTGATAGACTAGGTGGGCTTGAGAGTTTTTAGAGCTATACCACACAGCTGCACATAACTTTTTAAATAAAGTATTTGCATTACTAACTTTTTTGTGATGCCTCTCAATCAGTAGGCAAGGTTCGACAGGCAATACAGTGGGTATAGCTTTTGTTAATTTTATAATATTTTACATCTTAATAACACATTGGATTAGAATCTGTAGGTTTGATTGTCTAACATATGAAGACAGTGAGGTTAGCCTTAAATCTTCTGAAAATGCAGCAGCAAAGTAATGGATATTTGGGGAGGAAATCTGCAAAAGGCAATGAAACCCTGGAAAATAGGAGATAATGAAACTTGCTAGGGCAGGAAATTCCACATATTCAGTCCCAAAGCCAGAAATTTGGAGCAGACTCATGGTTCAGGTAGCCTTTAGTTATCTTGGTCTCAAGCTCTTTAATGTGTATCTTGGTGTCCCCTTAATGATAATAGCCTGTATAATTAAATTAAGAGTAGATGAAGCACAAGGTTTGTGAATATTTTAAGTCTAGTTGACATAATAGATTCCTTTTTCTTCATACAGAGATAAATATACACTCAAGTAGAATAAACACAGTCTGGTGAGATTGGTGCCCAATCTGTCTTTCCTCAGGGGAGGGCAGAGGGATGTTTGAGGTAGCAGGGATCTCCATGTGACTCTAGGCCTGCATGTATAGGCCAAAATCCTCCTTTTGTTCTGACTGGATTAGGCCCATTGAATCCATTAGATTTATCTACATGGCAGTTCACCATTCAACAGTTGGTTGAATTAGTCCTCTCTAGTTGGGACCAACTAACAAAATGCCAGCAAGTGGGTATCACAGTAGTCTTTTCACATATTCCCACCAGCAGTACCTTGGAAAATATAAAAATGCACATAAAAGGACTGACTGGGTGACCACAGGAAAGGAGCAGATTCATGTGATGCAAGCAGTCCTTTAGGTATTCTCTCAGGCTGACTAGGGCTTTAAAGATGATAGCCATGGCCCTGAATTACTGTTGGAAATGGATTAGGGTAGTTCACACAGTAAAGGAATAGTGTTGTTTTGAAATTTGTCACCAGTTAAAGCCATAGCATTTTGCTCCAGCCAAAATTACAGTCTATGCTGTTCTAGATGAAGTTAATGCATGCTTGATCATGGTCAGGTCTGACTGTTCTAAGAATGAACGCAGTTGGCACATCAGCTGAAGCTTGGGGGAAAAAACTCATGGCCAAAGCACCACCTATTTTGAAATGATACCTTACCAAGAATATGTAAATAACTACATGCTATTTTGAGAATAGATTTTAGAGCCCATTTACAGAAAATGAATAGTGGGGAATTACTTCAAAGTGACTTAAAGACCTTCTTAAGACCTTATTTACATTTATGGTATATAAGCTCCTTCAATAATATGACTTCTCTTAATAGCTTGTTTAAATTTTCCAAGTCAAATCCAATAAATCAGGAATAGTCTCACATGGAAAAAAATGCAGTCAGAATTACTATATTCATATGGGATTCATGTTCTTTGGTAAATGATTCCAAACCTTTGTTAGATAAATGGTTTTAATTTGCATGAGTAGAGAGCGAATGTGGAAGAAACACATATTTAGGAATCAGTGCATTAACTACTAAATGTCAATACTGGAAGCTTAATTTTTAACCACTTTATTATTGGATAGTGGATGACCTGCTGCTGACTTGGGAATGTTTCAGCCAAGCAATTGAAATCAATAGATAATGAACAGCTTGTATTTATTAAAAAGAAATGGGTCCAAGAAGAAGAACTTGCTGGAGTGTGATGCTGTTCCCACCTCCTGTTGAGAAGGCCTTGGAGCATGAAAAGCCTTTTTGATTTTGTAAAAAAGTAACTCCTTTTACTCAAGAGTTCTTTAAATAGTTGAATGGCCGATTTTCCCTGAAGCTCAAAATTTCATCCTTTGCAATAGACTATAAAGTAGTTTTTGCAAAATATTCTGCATAGAAAAGTTCAGTATTATATGAAACATGCAAATGAAATGAAAAGTATCTACAAAAATCACATCTTTGCTAGCATATTAAAAACCTGCAAAGCCTTGTAGGACACTGGTGATTTAAAGTCCATTTATATCTGTATTCAAGCATACAAATTGGTATATGTTCTTCAAGTCTTTCCTTGTAGTCCTATATTGTTGTTCATTCATTTCATACAGGGGAAAAACACTGTTCTTTCTTTCTTAATCCAAGCTTGCAAAAATACAGTAGTAACTCTCTACAACCTGAAGCTAAGCACATTGTTTTTGTTGTGTATCTTTAAGTTGTTTCTGTAACTTCTGCCTTATGGCAACCATAATGTGAACCTATCATGGGGTTACATGGTAGTAATACATGTTAAATGGATTTTATTTTGCTGTCAGTTCAGCTCCTTTTAGATATGGTCAGATTTGGTGCTGTGAGTGGAGTAGCAAGTGCTGGTGGCTTGGCCTGCATCTGATTACTAAAAAGTTATAAAAATTTGCAGGATAAAGAAGATAATTCATAAAGCAGTGAATGTTTAGTTGTTCACTAAATGTTTGGGATTCTGTTAGTGACATACGCAAACTTTAGATTAAGCCTGCACATGGTTGTTGGAGATCAGTGACACTGAAGAGGGTGGTATTCTTTCCCATGCTCCACGATAACCAACTAACTCCCCAACTTAGGACTCAGTCTTGGTATGGTAGCCCCCTTGAATGGCCTTTCTGTGACTGAGCAAGTGCACGGGGCGTTGGAGAGGGGTCTGGCTTTGCCCCATTGCCAGACCCAGATGGGTAAGATTATCTGCAGGGAAACCCACCAGAAGACCACCAGTGGACTTGATCCTGCCCCACTGTCCACTGATTTTCCCTGTTCACAGAATGGTCATTCAAAGCAGGCTGTCACAGGAAAACAGTGAGCCCTGGGAGTGGTAGGTAGGTAAGCACAAGAGAATTATGTCAGTGGAACTCTTGATACTATGCTGGGCAGTGTAGGATCACAACCAATTACTGTTAACGTGAAATAAAGTCTTCATATTTTCCACAGAGAGTAGAACCCCATCAGTGGCTCTTAGCTGTGATGGCTGTATTTTACCTTCAGTTATCAGCAGTATTGTCTGTGAGACAGTGTCATGGGGCTCATGTCCTGCTTGTGGGCTTGCTGTAGGCATATCAGTTGGTCACTGTGGGAACTAGATTGCTGGTACCTTTGGTCTTCTTACATTTTCTTTCCACTGGCTGAAATAGTTATCTCTATATTGAGATTCAAACATCTTCTGAAAGTAATTAAATATTTAAAGTTTGAAATTCAAGGCAAAATATAGCTTATAGAATTAATAAGTTATATATGACAGGTATTTTAAATTATATATGATAGCTTTTTTACTGTGCTGCTTACCAGTTTTGTATTGGGTTTTGTAAGTAATGTCTCCTACTTCTCCCTGATTTACCTCACCTTCCAACATTCTGCTGTAATCTTAGGTTTTTCATTAATTAGCACTATGGCATCCCCTCCACATTTGTGAGGGTTTGGGGCACAGAACTGTTGTGAAAGTGGAAAAACTGCGAATAACTCCCCCCTGCAGTTCCCCTTCCATTCCCTTCCAGAGCTTCCCCTCTCCCATTCTTTTGCCTCTGACCCTGGTGGTGGGGGGTGAAAGAGGACAACTTAAAAGGCTTACTGGTAGTTTCCGGTAAGAGGGGAGTTTGGAGTTTTTTAATTACTTCCGGCAGCCATCTTGAGAAAGAAGAAATAAAAACAAAGAGAACATCTGACTAGTCAGCAACCAATATACAGCAGAATGTGTAACCACATGACAGAGAGGCCATGCCTTCAGCAGTGGTAGGTGGGCTTTGCTCACCCAAAAGGGGAAGAAAAGCTCATTTTAAATCACAAGTCTTGCAAGCCTGGGATGAAGAATGAAAGGGATAGAAGAGGAATGCGGGGGAAGGCAAGTATGTGCCTTGTGAATAATCAAATTCGTGAATGTCAAACCTGCAAATGTGGAGGGAGGAGTGTTTTATTAGCAGTATGAAACATCTCTATTGCGATAGAGGACCACTGACTACTGGCCTGCTCTGGATCAGTGGAAGATCTGCATCAAGGCTGTGGGAACCTCTGATTCAGTCCCCAGCTAAAAGGGAGAGCAGCATGTAGAGGCATATATTCAGTAGTTGATTAAAGATAATAATGCATATTTCTTTGTATGCCACACACTTTTGTGCTAGCTGCACGAAACCAGCCCAGCATTCAACCAGCATTTCTAGAACCCATTTAGCGCAGCCTCAGTAATCAGAAGGTGCCAGATCATTCCACTCCCCCATACCCTTCTCCACATGTGTAAGTGGGAAAAGAAGGAAAGCTAGTCACTCTGAACTGGTGTCTGCAAGTGCTTCATTCTTTCTTCACCTTGTGTAGGTCTTCAGACAAAGTGACTTCCTTTTGCCTATCTTTCATCATTTACCATTTAGCTTTATTGTATGATGCCAGGTTCCTGTATTAATGAAAACGAAAAACAAAATTCCTTTATCTACAATATGCTTCATTTTATACATCTCTATCATGTTCCGGTTACCCAGCTTCTTTTTTCAACTAAATGTTCTTGTAATTAAGTCCTCATTGCTTCAGCTGTAAATCATTTCATTTAGTTTTTCCATACACCTTTCCCTGCTTTACAATATCCTTTTTCAGGCATAGTGACAAGAACACTACACAGTGTTCTAATTACTCTGGCACATAAATGTAGATAAATGTGTTCTAGTATTGACCACCTCTCTTGTCTAATGATTTCTAACATGGATTTTTTCTTTTTCATAGCTGTTGTGTTGACTGCCCAAGATCCCTTTTCTGCTGTGTAATTACCAGCCAGTTCTTCCCATGTACATCATTTTCCACTTACTTACATTGGACCACATTTGCCATTTCAGTACCTATTCACTGAGTCTGGAGAGATCTATCTGGAAAGCTTCACAGTCAGTTTAGCAGTATCTGGAGGGCTGCATAACTACCATCCTGGTCTACTAGTTCCCCTTTTGCATCTTGAAAAGTTTTAACAATTTGTTTTTTAAACTGCTGTAACTTGTCCTAAGCCTTACAACAGCTAATATATCAAATGCTATTGTCTGTGTCTTTATAAGCATAGATTTTTTTCTCATTTCTCTTGTCTCACCTTTAACTTCTTCTGTCGTAGGTCATGAAAACATACCATATGTATCATACAGAGAGCATCAGTGCAGAAAGTAAACTGAAGGAGGCTGAAAAACAAGAAGAAAAACAAATTGGCAGGTCAGGAGAGCCTGTTTTTCATATTCGGCTGGAGGAAAAACACCCAAGACGGAGTTCTGTGAAGAAAATTGAAAAAATGAAGGAAAAGGTAAAAAGCAGTCTGTTACCTTGTATCACGCCTTAGTCACTTGAAGTTAATGGACTATCAGTCCAAAATCCCTTTGAGGGTGCGGCGGGGGGATGGATTCATAATTGGACAGCCAAGCAACATGTGCTGGAACTGAAAGGGAACTGTGGTCCCATCACCAACACTCAGACTTCATAATCCCTGTTGCAAAGAAGTGCAGAATCCACAGTTTGATTAGTTGTTTGGAGGGGACTGACTTTGTTTGTGCTTCTTTTCCTGCCACTATTGGAATTAACAGTCATTGTATGGTTGAAATCAGAGGGTAGGAAATGAAGACCATGGATCCACAGAAGTCTTTGGCCTCCATCTTCAGATTTCCCCCTCCAGGTCTCCTCCAGGAACTAAGGGTCTTCAATCACCAGACTTGATACTGTGTTAAACCTGGTTAATGCTCCTGTCAGACAAGAGGCTGTGTTGACAGCAGCAGTGCTGCTGGTAGGGTCTCCCATGTCGAACATACTTTTGCTGGGGAGCGAGATTAAAAATGTGTCGAACAGCTACTGAGCAGCAGCAGTAGTCAGCGGGTGACACTGGTAAGTATCTCACAGACAATGACAGCGGCACCATAGCTAACATTTGTTACTTACTGTGCAGAAGGAGGCATGGTAAACCCCTTTTGAATGTCTTTTACCACAAAAACCATATCATGAGATAATCCAAAATGAAGAATACAATGCCAGAAGATGAAACTTTTAGGTCTAATGACACTCAAGTTAGTGGGGTATGGCAGAGGATAATTACAACTAGCACTGTGGCTAATGACACAACTGGTCTCAAGCCAAAAGGACATTCAGCTGTTGACATACTCAGAGGTGAAAGGAAAATACAAACCTGCACAACATGTATTATAGAAATGTGGAATGTGAAAAGCATGAACCAGGGGAAGCTAGACATAGTAAAACAAGAAACAGAAAATAACCATTGCGGTACTTGGGGCAAGTGAGTGAAAGTGGATAGGATGGGATGTTTTGAGACAAACGATTATACAGTGTTTCATTCACAAAAGGAAAATCTAAGAAGAAAGGAGGTGGCACTAATGGTGAGGAGAAATGTAGCAAAAGCAGTCAAAGGATATAATGCAAAGTCTGACTGAATAATATCAATAAGACTTCAAGGAAAACAATTGGTATAACCATAATCCAAATTTATAATCCAACTCCAATGGCAGAAGAAATTAACAGTTTCTGGGTTGGAATTTAGAAGGGAACTGATCATACTCCAAAACAGGACTTCTTGTTGATGACATGTGATTGGAATGCGTAAAGCAGGAAACAGAACATAATCAAAGATTGTAGGAAAATTTGGCCTCAGATAAAGAATTGAAACAGGAGAGCAGCTGATTGAATTTTTTGAGGCCAGCAGTTTGTTCATCATAAGCACATTCTTATGACAACCAGAGAGGCAAGATCACCTGATAGCCAATATGAAAATCAGAGTACATAGTCAGAAGCAAAAAATAGAGAAGCTCCATTCTGTCTGCAAAAACAAGACCAGAAACAGATTGTGGCACAGATCACAAACAGCTAATATCAAAAATTAGAGTAAAGAAGACCACTAAACCAACCATCATGCCAAAATATAACCTGAAGAGCATCCCCATAGAATTTAAAGATAACGTAAAAAATTGATTTGCACTATTAAGCCCATTTGACCAGGCGCCAGAAGAACTAGAAGTCAGGAACATTGTCAGGGAGGCATGCAAAAAGACAATCAAAAAGAAAGAGAAGCCCCAGTCGGTGTCAGATGACACTCTTCAAGCAATTGAGGACAGATGAGAAACAAAAGTAAAAGGTGACAGAAATCAAGTCAAAACCCTGAATGCAAGGATGTTCAATGACTTGTGTGTAGGAACAAGGAGAACTACTGTAATAATCAGTACAGAGAAACAGAAGATGACAAAAAAGGAAGACCAAGATGCCTTTTCCACAAGATCTAAGAAATCAAAGGGAAATTTTAAAACAAGAATGGGAATACTCTTCATCCAATAAGGGATGAAGATGAAAGATGAACCTACAATTTTAGAAAGTTAAGTGGAAGCTGCACTCAGTTCAGATTTATTTGGGAGAAATAAATCTCCAAGAACAGATGGCATACTAATAGAACTGCTTCAAACTGCAGAGACAGAATTTTTGTTAAAAAGACAAATAAATGAGTCCCACAGCAAATCAAGCCTGAACTCTCTCTAGAAGCCAAAATGACTAAACTGAGACTGTTATAGTTGAGAAAGATGAGAAGAAATGATGCATTAGAAAAGACAATAATGCTTGGTAAAGTAGAATGTGGTAGGAAAAAAGGAAGGCTACATCACAGATGGATAACCTCAGCCAAGAAAGCCATGGCCTCAGGTCTGCGGGACCTGAGCAGGTCTGTTGATGACAGGGTGACTTGAAGATCTCTCATTCACACAGTTGCCATGAGTAAGTCAAAATTGAGTTGATGGCAGTAAACAACAATTACATTATGCTTGAATTTTGGATTTTTTCCCCTCAAGCATTCAAAATGGCAATTTGAAAATAAGTATTGACAAAGGTATTTTAGAAAATGGGAGCAATTTTTATATTCTCTACATACAGTAATTTTGTTTTTGTTTTCTGAAACACTAATACACCTATAATTTTTTGCGTTATTAAGTTAAGGTAATTGAAGCATTCTTACCATCTTAACGTCTTTTTTTTTCCCAGCGTCAAGCGAAATACTCTGAAAACAAGCTGAAATCCATTAAGGCTCGAAATGAATATCTTCTAACCCTCGAAGCAACAAATGCTTCTGTTTTCAAATATTACATTCATGACCTTTCAGATTTGATTGATGTAAGTAACTGGTATTCATGTTATTCTTATGTTAGAGAATATTTGGCATTTCTGTTCTCCTCTCTTAACTCTTACTACTATGTTAATCACAAGTGTAATGGAATTATTTTATCTTTTAACCATTTTGAAGTTGTCTTGTACTTCAGATGGTTTGTATGTGTGTCGTATCATTAAAGCCTCTAGTGATGGTTTGGTGACAGAAGGAATATAGTCATATGTTTGACATCAGGATCATAGTCTTAACAATCAGGCTCACTGACCTAAAAAAGAAATATTTTTATTAAGGGAAAATTTTATTAAGGGAAAGTTTGGCTTGAATTCTGTTGTGAATCCCAACCAGATTAGACCCACTGAAACTATGGTATTTACATAAGTGATGTCATTCAGCAGTTGATCCAATAACTCTTTCAATAATATGAACATCTCCTCCAATTGCTTTGATTTTTGACATTGTCCCACTACATCTCAAGTTAATATATCATCATCAGTGTACTCAGTCATGCTGTCCAGAGATAAATGGGGTGACTTACATGTTTCTCAGTGGCAAATTTGTCATTGTGCAACCACAAGTATACTAGATAATGAGCCAGAGTCAAATTTGCATTTCTCACATTCATGCTTTACATTTTAGGGGTACATATTTAAAACTTCTTCAGTGTATACTGAATTAACCTTGTTAGTCTCTTGTAGCATAAAAAGGAGGAATCTTCTCAGAGAGAGTTTTGAACCCAGGCAAACTGACTTTTAGTAAGCAAATTTATTGCTTTCACCCGTCTACTGACCACTGTAAATATCTGAAAGACCTGTATCACCCCACTCCACTCCTTTGAACATTTAGGGAATGGGACGTGATTTGCATCTTTCTGGAGCCTATTATATTCTGTCCCACTCCCACAACTGTATAAAATGTCCTTTATACCTGAAGCCTTAATACCACTTGGTATTGCATCTGAAAAAGAGGTTCGTATAGAAGAAAGCATGTGCTGAAATAAAAAACAGTTAGTTTTAATGATGCTGTCATATTCCTTTTTTTCTTCCACCTCCCTTCTTCCTTTTTATAATGGATTATGTGTCCATTATGGTCTAATCTGAAGTGGAAATCATGCAGCCCTTTGTATTTTGTTGGACTGTACATCACAGTATTCCTCGCCTTTGGCAATGCTGGCTGTGGCTAATGGAAGCTGCAGCCCACGAGCTTCCAGAAAGCTTCATGATTCCCACCTAGATCTTTAGGATCTGACAAGCAAGGGACTTGGATCAGGAACTCATAACATTGGGGACACATACACCCAGACACATATGGTATGCAGAGCACCATCAGAATGCCCTCATTCCACCATCCTTGGTGCACAGGCAGCAATGATCCCACTACTTTTAAGTATCCTTCCTACTTCCAGGGAGAGAAAGGCTGATTTGACAAGCAGCCAAGGAGCCATTGAGGGGAGAACATGTAAAAGGATTAGCCATAGAAACACATGCACATTTTCCAGCAGATTCTGGGGATAAGAAGCAGAAATTTCTGCACCTTTGGGAAGAGCAGGAAAATGTCCTCACCTCATGTTCTGCATGCCCCCCCCCGCAAAAGTAATGTCAGAATCAAAGAGAGGAACCTTCTGGGACTCAAACCCACATTTCAGACATCCCAGAATGGTTCTCTAATTCCTCATCTACAGCAGAAGCAGATAATCAAACACATTTTGGAGCAAATGTTCTTCTCAAACACATTCAAGTCTTCCCTCACCTTTAGACCCAGCCAGAAACCTTGTTGAGAATACAGGGAATGCAGGTTCAGTCAGAACCAAATGAAGTAGCTTATGGTTCACATACCAGGTATCTGTTGAATCCTGCACTAGTAAAACGGAGGGAATGCCCTGCTGAACCACTGACCCAATTAGGAGTTCTGCTTTGACCAAAAGCCTAGCAGTCCATCTTTCCATTCATCCCCCAGTATTTTCTCAATAGTCCAGCTGTACAGGCCTCAATATCTTCTTCCTCCTTATCCTTCACATATTGCCATGAAGGTGGGGCAACAGTTGTAGTCATTAGAACATCTGTTCCCTCTTAGTTTTTTAGGTAAGAGCATTACAGTGTAATCCAGTTCCCGTGTATGCTGTGCAAAGTAGGCCTCCTTTTCAGCAAAGTGTTCCTTAAGATGAGCAACATACAGCCAGAAGGTTATAGCCACTTGCTTGGGCACCTTGCCACCAAAGCTCAGGACTCCTGCTGTACGGTTTTAAACATTATTGATGGTAGTGACATCAGCTGTAATATGTTCAGTTACACCAGACTCTATGCTTTGTTGAGGTGAGAAAGTATGTCAGTATTGAGTGGAAGCAGTATTTTCAATTCCTTTTTCTTTCATAGAAAATTATTCCATGGAGCCTGAGGCATTGTGTCAAAGCTGCATTGTGTCATTGGGAGCATTGTCATGAGAGGTCTAAGGCAGGCATGCCTTCCCTCTACCTCCTGCTGCCATGCCTTGACTAGCAGAATGCTCCCTTGATGTTATTCTTGTGGTCTTTTGGTGTATTTGTCACAGGGAGGCATATCAAGCATTACACTCCCATAGCAGACCTTCTGGTGTATTATGTTGTCCCTCAGGTGGCATATCTTCAGTGTAGGAGGGTGTCTGCAAAGGAATACTTCATGCAAAACATTGGTAGGTAGTAAAGTCAGCCAATCAGACTTTTGTTGGCAAAGATATTATGACATAAACTTGGTGGTATATTTTGGAGGTGTAAGAATTAAAAATTAAATTGCTATCCCTGTCTTATAGGGCAAACAATTTGGACTACCTCGTAGAAGCATTAATTCTTTCTGTTTAGTTTAAATTATCCAATTCTTTTTAGAATTAACATTCATCAAAAGGAACAAAAGGGCTGACCTTTCTTTTTGTCAGTGCTTTCGTACCATTCTAGCCAAGATAATTAGTTGGGGACAACATCTCTTTTACTACATAGACAAAAAGAAGGAAAGGACAGAAAGTCATTGTAGTGCTGAACTCCTGTTAAGAAGTCTGGTTTGAGGGACGATGAAGTTTGAACATATGACTGTTTGAGAAGAAAGTTCAGCTTTGTTTTTGTTTTCAGTTTTTTTTTTTTTATCATTGAGTATCTTCACTCCCCTTACTCTAAACTAGCTCTTGTTCAGAGGCTGGTTACATTGCAGAGAAAAATAATCTCTTCTAAACCCCTCCCCTAAAGAATAGTACCCCACAGTAGAAGAATCAATTGACCTTAACACTTTGCACTTCCTAAAGTTCTGAGCCATATGATGGAACATTTGAAATGAACTAGAGCTAGACAGTTGTCATCTTCTGTCATCATGTCATCTTCATACCAGTGTGTCTGTGGGAGTGCCCAAATTGAGGTAGAAGATGAGGTGTCCCACCTGATAGCTTCCTAGCCAATATCTGCTTTCATCTTGTTGTGGTAATTGTCATGACCCCAGATTTCCCTTCCTTCTCAGTCCCAAGTCTTCTCCTGCAGTTTTCATTTCTGATTAATCTCTTCTGTCGTTTCTTCAGTCTTATACCTCTTTTAGAATTCTGCCTCATCCACTTACAGCTTTCCATTGCCTTAGCTACCCTACATCTGGAAACTCTGTGTAACTGCTTTTATCTTCTACATGCTTTTCGCAGTCAGATTTGCCTGTCTTGAGCCCATGCTTCAGCTCCTTTTTTTCTTGCTAATGGCATATTACTAGGCTCTATGAAGCAAAATGTTTTGAATAAAAGTAAAATACCGCTCCCTTTAAAGAAGCTACGGTGCACAAATTTAGACCTCACTTACATGTGTTGTAGATTGGGACAGAAATGACATAGAATAGGCTATACCATTTGAGAATGCAGTTAGAGTATGTGTCTAATTTTCTGAACGCTTCTGTATATTTTTAGCATTCTCTCCATGTTAAAAAAAAATATTGTAGAGAAGGAAAAGGTTAGAAAATTTCTCCCTGTTGTCCTGATTTTCTTCTGGCACGAAAGCTTTGACATGAGAGCATATTCAAAATGTCTCCCTACCACTGAAAAAAACTAGATTCTTCCTTGTGGTCTCTTGTGGCTCACACAAATGGGTTTACTGTGCCTGTGTAGTGCATCATTTGGAAACTTCTAGAGTGAGTATGTGAGCATTTTGGTGGTAACGCCTCCACTGCTAGTACCATATGATCAACCATATTCCCCCTCAAACCCTGAGTTCCTTTTCATCCACGACGTCAGCAGCATCAAAAGAAACATTGAGCTGTGTGTTTTCACTTTGTCAGTTCATCTTAATCTTGACTTGGACCCCTTACTGTTTTTGGCTTTTGTCTCTTTTTTGGCTTGATAACTCCATTCACTCGGTTTTGACTTGGACTGTCTTTCAATCCTTCTACTCTCACGGCTACTCTGTCTGCTCAGTGTACTCAATAGCCATGCCTTCTGGATCAATTAAGAAGTTCTCCACTTGTAGGGCAAAAATTCAAAGTACTGATGACCACTCCCATTACCTGTTGTGTCTGGGAGAGAATTATAATACTGGGTCTTACTCACATTGTAAAGTGATGACTCCACAGTCCCACAAAAACTGCTTTTCACACCTAAAGCCTTTGTTATATAGCAGGCCTTAATTTGCCCGGACATTCCTTCCGCATCCAGTCAGTTCTCAGTTCCATTCATCTCCTCAGTACTGACTGCACCTGCTGTCTCTTCACATATTCCTTTTAAGTGATCTTTGACCGAAGCACTTTTGGCTGAAGGTGTCAAGCATCCCTTGTCCAATCTTGCCATTGGTACCAGCCAATTGAAGCATGACGTCGCCCATACCAGAGTCTTTTCTACACCAACATGTTCTTTTGGTCACAAGGTCTGTTTCCTATAGAATCTTTCTGTTTCTTCTTATATTGCCGTTGGAGTTTGATCATGAACTTGGATTATGATTATACTGATGTGTTTTCCATGAAGTCTTGTTGATATTATTCAGTGAGACTTTGCATTATATCCTTTGACTACTTTTGCTATATCTCTCCTAATTATCAATGTCACTCCATTTCCTCTTAGATTTTCATTTCCTGAGTGAAACATTGTAATTGTCTATTTCAGAGTGTCCCATTCCTGTCCACTTTTGCTCACCCACCCTAAGTATTGCAGCGTTTATGTGTTCTGTTTCTTGTTTTGCTATGTCTAGCTTTCCCTGGTTCAAGCTTCTCACATTCCATGTTACTATAATACATGTTGTGTAAGTTCAGACTTTCCTTTACTTTGACCATGATCATGTCAACAACTAAACATTCTTTTGGCTTGAGACCAGTTGTGTCATTAGATCCAGCAACTCATAGTTGTCCTCTGCTGTATCCCAGTAACCATTGAGTGCTATCTGACCTGGGAACTTCATCTCCTGGCACTATCTCTTGTTTCTTTTTGAATTGTCTCAAGGTTTTCATGGCAAAAGACATTCAAAGGGGGGTTAACATGTCTCCTTCTGTGTAATACAAACAAGTGTTAGATATGGTACCACTGTCATTGTCTCTGACAGATCCACCAGTGTCACCTCCCACTATTGTTGCTGCCCAGTAGCTAGCTGTTTGTCACATTTAGTCTGGCTGTTCAGCAAAAGCCTATCTGACATAGGAGACCCTACCAACAGCACTGCTGCCATCAGCTTAGCCTCTTGCCTTACAGGAGCTTATAGTCTCCCCACTATGGAAAAGTAGTATCATTGGTGGGATTTTCTTCTTGATGTTGAGTTAATTTGGAATAATGTAAAAATCAGTTCATAATTTCAATGCTGCTTTTGCTTCATTACCAGGTCTCTTAGATCTAAGTTCTTTATCTGCAGAAAGGTTTCAAAATCTGTATTTTAAAAATTCTTCCTGTTGTGAAAGTTAATTAACATGTGTAAAGCCCATGGAAGGTTAAAAAGTCTTTAAAGAATTACTGTGTACAATTATTCCTACCAACTGTTGTATTTTTTGATGATTGTATTGAAATTTGCTTTATTCTCCTTTAATATATTTCTTCTTCTTCTTCCTCTTCCTCTTCTCTCTTCTTCTTCTTCTTCTTCTTCTTCTTCTTCTTCTTCTTCTTTTACATTCTATTAGTGTTGTGATCTTGGATATCATGCCAGTCTGAACAGAGCCTTAAGAACATACCTTTCTGCAGAGTACAACCTTGAAACTTCTCGACATGAGGGTCTGGACATAATTGAGAATGCTGTTGACAATTTGGAGCCACGAAGTGACAAGCAGAGATTCATGGAGATGTATCCTACAGCTTTTTGTCCTCCTATGAGATTTGAGTTCCAACCCCATATGGGTGATGAGGTCAGGAGCTGGTGACTCCTTAAAAACAAAACAAATTTTTTTAAACGAGTATAAAAGCCAAACAAATTTTTGTTTGTTCTTAGATGAGTACTTCCCTCTGTTGTGATTTGTGACTTCCTTTTTGTTAGTGTTTTGCTTATATTCACTCAAACAAAGAGTCTAGTTAGAGTAAAATGAGAGCCAGTATTATTCATACAGACACAAGAAGATTGGCAAACAAACTAGACCAAGAATATTATTCAGAGAACATTTTGTTTGAACTTAATTTGCCATCTGCTCTAAACAAATCCCCTGCCAAATGAACCCTTCATTAGTGTGTATTGAAATCTGCCACAACACTGGTAAACCTTCTGTAGCTTGGCCAAATAGCTTCCAGCATATAAGCAAGGAAAAGTTAGTTTTGTATAGTTCCTTTGCTTCTCATGCACCTTCAGAATAGCCCCAGGCACATTCTAAAGTGTAGTGAGACAGCAGCTGCAAACAGACAATAGCTTTTCAAAGACTTCTAAGTGGTATTACAACTATCTTTGCCTGCAAGTACACATATTCATTTGTGTGTGTGTAGTTTGCCCCACCATGATCTTCAGTCAGATCTGTTTTTCATACTTCTGTAGGGCTTCAAGCAGTGCTGAGGGAGAGGTGAAACTAGATTTCAATAATTCAACAGGCACTGCTGCTGTGGGTGTGTGCACTACATCCATGTCCCCGGACACCTGTTGCACAGTGTCTTTGCATCCATGGGGATGAATACCATAGTTTTTCTGTCACTGTTTTACAGACACAGGCAATATGCATCCACAGGACTATTCCTTTGACGCAAATCTTCATTGTCTTTTTCAATCAAGGCAGCATAATCAACTTCATTTTATTCCCTGACAGTTGGAGATGTTATTCATTGAATTTAAGCAAAGTCATGGGTGCCTTTGTGCTGAGCTTTTTTCCCCACGATTTGCGGCTAATTTTTCTGTTTTGCATTCCATTTCTTAGATTTCTCGGGTCAGTGCCCAGCAGCCCATACAAGGGGAACTTATGCTTAGGTATCAGCAGCTTCAGTCACGACTGGCCACATTGAAAATTGAAAATGAGGAGGTAAGATGCCTCTTCTAGCGTTATCTCCATGGTGGTGAAAACTGTCACCTGCAAATAGGGATGGAATTCTGTTGACTAGGCACTCTAGGGAACAGCGTTCCTGGTGATGGGGAGAATATTGTGATTCTTTCCTTAAACTTTTGTGGGATTCATTCTGTGTTTGGACAAGTACTTGATGGGTTATAGAGTTGTAGTACTGTCATTGGCATGACCTTATTCTTGACTTTAGTTTCCAGAAGGTTGACATTTGAGAATGTTACATGAACATGAGTATATGGTTATGATTATGAATATGATTACTTTGTCTGTATACATCAAACTTTACCAAAAAAGCAGGAGGGCAAGTCCCTGTCTCATGACCTGTGTCCTAATCTAAGCAGAAAAGTTATGAATGATTAGATAGTGACTTTTTTCCCTTTGTATTGGTGGTTGGAAAGGATGTTCTACATCTGGTCTTAGTGAAGCATTACATTTGTGCACTGAAATACATTGTCCTGTTTCTTATGATCATATACTATTAAGGATTTGCCCTGTTCAGCCATGCTAAATTGAGTGAGCCAACTCCTTGAGGTGAAAAACATCACTGTCCTGTCTGTCAACTCTTCTGACATTCTGAAGAGGATGGCCTCCTTTATCTGTGGAAGTTCTGCACAGAGGAGGAAGCATGATTTTCAGCTCATATGGTGAGCGTCCATGGATAAAGAAGACACTTTTCTTCAGAAATTTACCTGTCACATCTGAAGGTTGGAAGTGCTACAGAGTGGGGATGGGGTTACTGTCCTCCCTTTGCTCACACAGTCAACTCACTCAGTTTTAGAATGCCTGAATAGGGATATTTTTCAGAAAATTGATTTCACTCATGTAGTCTTCTTTCATATCATTCTGAAATATATTTCTTCATTATTTTGATTGATTAAAATGTGCCTCTTAACCCCAGGTTAAGAAGACAACTGAAGCAACTTTACAGACGATACAAGACATGGTCACCATTGAAGACTATGATGTTTCTGAATGTTTTCAGCATAGTCGCTCAACTGAATCTGTGAAGTCAACTGTTTCTGAGACCTACTTGAGCAAGCCTAGCATTGCTAAGAGAAGAGCTAACCAGCAGGAGACTGAGCAGTTCTATTTCATGGTATATTGTATGCTTCCCAGCTGGGCGATATGACATACTTGAAATTATTCTTTCAAAGGCTTTAAAATATCAACAACAGATATTTAGACGTGAAATTATTGATTTTGCAGAAATTCAGAGAGTACCTGGAGGGGAGCAACCTCATCACTAAGCTTCAGGCAAAACATGATATATTACAACAAACGCTTTCAGAAGGTAAATGGTTCAGAACATATTGCACAGTGAATTTTCTTAAAATAATTCCCATTTATATATTTGGCATTTTGAGTGAGTTCATGAACCGTGGTTTCCTGTTTCATAAATAAGCTGGCCTGTCCCTGTCATCTCCTCTTTTGCACTCCAAAAAGGGAAACTGAACATGTGCACTCTCACGATCCTTTTGATAATTCCTTCTGATAACCAAATTTGGGAAACTATGGTTTGTTTAAATCTAGAACAGGGAATCTTCCCCCAAGATGCTCTGTATTAAAGTTTCCATAATGAGTACATGTCCAAAGCATCTGATGAAGGAGCAAAGTTGACCCACTCTACACTATAATTAGTGAGAACATGCAAGGATCAAACCGTCATTTCATGTTCTGACTTGTTCACAAGCCACCATAAATTCATCACAGTATTTACATACCATTTAGAAAGTATTCCATTTCTTTTTCCAGTATTAAAAAAACATAAAAATATCCCACCCACACACAAAACAAAACTCAGTTCTGTTTTTCACATTTAATAGCTCACCAGAATTGGTCTTTTATTTTGTGGGGGAAAAATCCCAGTTACAAGTAATTATTGAAGAAAGTCTGAAAGGTCTAATAAGCAGGGTAAAATAAAAGAGAAACGGAGAAACTTTCCTGTGGCAGAATTAGCTGCCCCACTGTGCAAGGCCACACATGACCTATTTTGTGTGTGAAATGCTCTGTATTATAACTCCTAAGAGTCATGATCTGTCTTTTCCTCTCTCTCTTTTAATAGCATTACCTTACATCTTCTGCTGTAGTATTTATTAACTGCTTCCCTGTAGACTGAAATACTGCTTCCTAATGAGCAGAATGTGTTCTGAACATTCTATGCACCAGCATGGTGTTATCAGTTTGTTCATTATATTATTGTGACAATGTGTCCTGTATTTCAAAATGAACTCCTTGTAGAGTAATTCTTGTAACAGTGGGACTTCCTATATTATCATGAATCACAGAATATCTCTTTCATGCTTTTCAGTGGAATTAATAATCCTGTTGTTGCACCTTGCTAATTTTAAAATATCTACAAAAACAAGGTTTAAAATACCAGTTGCCAATAGAATTTAATCCTGGCAATTAATATCACATCTTCAGTAGTTATAGAAGTAATTGTTGTTCTAATTAGAATTTTTAAAACAACTCTGTACTTTTCATATTTTGCAAAGGTGACTACATGTTTATTTTTGATGGAAAAAAAACCCTGAATCCTGCAAGCTATGGTACAAAACACACTCTCTTCTTGCCCACTTGATTGTCTCCTCAATACCTACAATATAGCACAATCCAGCAGCATGAGCCAACACTATGCAGCATTTCTCCTACTCCATTTAATTAGGCCTGATACTCTGTAATTATTAAAGTAACCAAAAGATACTTCACTACAAAAGGAGTGGAATTATTCCTTTTAAAGTTACAATTGTAATGGAAAGTAGTTGTTGTTGTTGTTGTTGTATGCCTTCAAGTCATTTCTGACTTATGGTAGCCTAAGGTGAACCTATCATGGGGCTTTCTGGAGGCTGAGAGTGTGCGACACACCCAAGGTCACCCAGTGGGTTTCAATGGCTGAGTGGGGAACTGAACCCTAGTCTCCAGGGTCATAGTCCAACACTCAAACCATTACACCATGCTGGCTCTCCAAAGTAATTATACCCTTGTGTAATTTCTTGGAAATGTGGGTTACTAGGTATTAGAACCAGTTACTTTCAAGTCTGCATTTGCCTGTATTTCCTGCCCTCTGCACAACTAGCTTCTATTGTTTCCTTCACATCAGAGCATAGGATCAGGCTGTATGAATCAAAAGAATTTGAGTGGCCCTGCTACTATGTAGGATTGGGTACTCTTCCCCTTTGCTGATGGTGCAAGGCTCATGGAAATGATGGGGACAGTAGCCTTGATATCCAAACAGTAGTGTCATACAGCAAAATCTGGATACTTCTTTATGAGCACAAATGAGAACCTTAAATACCAATGGAAGCCTTTCCAAGTATGGGTGGAACTGAGTGTTAGAATAACTAGAGCTCTGATTCAAATTCAATATGGATCATACCTTTATAATACTGAGTTTGAGCTTTTATCCCATAAATGTCAGTAGAACTATACTTGAAATGTTCTGCCACCTGATTACCATAATTGTATTCATTTAGGGTAATACTGAACTGCTGACTTAATAAACTAGGGAACACCGAATTATTTTCTACATGTTTAATTGAACTTTCTGTGCTAGGATGCAAGCCAACAAGCCAAGTCTGCTGCTGTTCAGCTTCCATTCACTTAAGTGAAATCTTCACAGTGCTGCATACTCATACTCATTAAAACCAAGGAAGGATGAATTGAAATAATGTGCACTAGGGCCAGGATCCTATGGTATCAGTTGCTAATGCAGTACACAAATGATTTGATAATTTCACTGCTTGTACAGGATGACATCCAGTACCTCCTTGTACTAGTGGAAAAGTGACAAAAGTGATGAACGAAAGTGGGCAGCCTCTGCCACCCACTTGAACTTTTCCACCACCATTAAAGGAAAAGGTCCTAGACTGGTCTATCCATAGCCACTTCTCTCTTCAGTACCTGGCTGAGGAATTCTCAGGGCCAAGGCATTGTGAGAGGAATGGCTTGAAAAATTGACTGGCCAAAAGGCTTAGGTAATTTCCCAATCCCATAATCCTTTGCCTGCATTGTCCCCTTGGGCATTTGAAGAGATCTGGCATGACAGGACCCGTGGGCCATTCCACTTTGCTAGAACTGAATAGGATCTCAGCCCAGGTGTTCATACTACTTAATATGAAGTTATGCATTCTTGCGTGGCATGTATTAAATATTTACTTTCCTAACTACAGCTACATCTATGCATATTTTAACTCAATGGCTTTTGGCAATGTGCCATCCCAGCCTGGCAACCTTTTCTCCTTATTTAAACTTTGAATAGGACATTAAAATAGGCAAGTACAGACTGGGAAGACTGCTTGAATTGTTGTTCTGCTTAATTTACCACGTGAAAACCCTTTACGCTTATAAGAGAGAGGCTTTGAAATAGTAGCTTCATATTGGCTTTGCTTTCTGAATATTTTAAAACTCACTGTGGAAATGGAAAACAGTTCCTTCAGTATGCAGACATAAATAGTGTGAAATAAACATGAACATTTGCAATTAAAAATAATTGAGTATTCAAAATGAAGGAGTGTGTAGTGTAGTGGTTTGTGTGTCGGACTACAAGTCAAATCCCATTCTTTCAGCCTCAGAGGAAAGCAATGGCAAACACCTCTGAACAAATCTTGCCAAGAAAAGTGATAGATGTTTATGGTCATCATTATTCAGGAACGATTTGAAGGCACACAACAACAACAAACTGAGAATGAGCTGAATGAAATATTAGTAGTTTATGCAGTATAGGAAAACCAGTTCTCGTTCCATCAATTTTAAAATTGCTGTTCTCTTATCTTTTAGGTCATAGAGCAGAATATATGACTACAAGGTAAGACATTGAAAGCATTTACATGTTTTACATTGCCAAAGTTCACAAGCTGAGGGGGAAATAATGTTCATAATGTATGATGTAATGTAATGATGTACTGTATGATGTAATGTACAGTAGTTCTCCCAAAAGATATGTATATGATTCAGTTTATCATGTACCTCAAGGGAGTTCAAGAACCTGAATTCTGTCCTCAGTAATGGTCACATACCAACTGTCCTTTGCTATCCGTGCACAGATCTGTGAAGGTGTTGCTGGATCTCCAAGCAAGGGAACCAGACTTTTCAGCCAGATCATAAATTGAATACAGTCTGCAATTGGCTGGAATATGCTGAAGCTCCAGTGGAGCAAAGCTGCACCTTGAGAAAAGAGTGCATGTGACATAGTCCAAATAGTTTATCATATATCCACATACTAAGCTGGTACTAGAAGGTAACCGGTAGAGAAAACAGCTACGCAGAGCTTCTATGAAGTAGTTGAAGTGCATTAGCTGCAGTTTTGGACTAGGACCCATAACTGCAGATCTGCACTTCATAGTCTTTGTACAGGTGAAGAAAAGCATGCTATGTTTTGTTTTATTAAAAGACATTGAAGATTGTATTTGTGGAAGCTTACAAATTTTACTTAGCTGAAAACCAAATTCTCTGGAAGCAAGCTGCTTATAAAGGGCTATGAGGATGAGGGATGGGTTAGTGAGTGGAAGAAAGAGCCTGATTTCTGCAGCCATGCACAAGGGAGGCACCTCAGGAAAACATGTATTCAATCCAAATCCACATACTTTTATCTCCTTAATATTCCATGTTTAGAGCCAGCTGCTGTACTAGCAAAGTAACTTCATTTTTCACTAGCGCTAACAAAAGTGTTTAGAAAGCAAAACTGAAGTACCTAAAGAAATAGTTGACTACTGCTATGTGTGACAGGATATTGTTCACTTTTTGTATAACGCGATGTGTTATATTCTTTCTTTCATGCATTTCATAATTCATGAACATATTTCAGAATATGGATTGATAAAATAAGGTTATCCTATTCATAGAATACAATTCATTGATGGAAGGAAGTTGTATGTACTAAAGTCATAATTTCATTTCGGAAATCAATGTCAGAAGAAACTTGCTTCTTGTTACTTTGATCATGAAAATTAATACTTAAATCTGGTTGAATTCCTTATTTCCCCTTCAGTTGTACTGCTATTTTACTATTTATCCTTTATTCATGAGACATATTCCCTCAGACTTCAGGATCTTTTTCCTAAACTCCAGAAACAGGAAGCCCGCAGCTTGATCTGAGCTAAATTGATTAATGGTGATTTGGGATTGTTTTTCAAGGTATTTAAAAATTTGCTGATCTCAGCACTTCTCTCTTTATAATGGCTGAGGCAAATGATTGCTTTCAAGTATTTCCTTGAAATAATTCTTGCTAGGTGATCAGTATAAACCTTCCTGGAGTCAGGAGGAAAGAAGAATGTAAGGTATATTGATCAATCAATGGATACATATATATCTGGAATAGATATAGATATAGATCTTCACAAGAGCCAGCATGGTGTAGTGGTTTGAGCACTGGATTATGACTCTGGAGACTAGTGTTTGAATCTGGACTCATTCATGGAAACTCACTGGGTGACCTTGGGCAAATCACATTCTCTCACTCCAGAGGAAAGGAAAGGCAAACTCTCTCTGAACAAACCTCACTGAGAAAAGTCCATGATAAGTTCACCTTAGGGTCACCATAAGTTGGAAACAAAGGCACACAACAACAGATCTTTATGCAGAGTTTGGGAAATTACTTTTTAAAAGCAATTAATCAGTTTTAAAAGTAATTCATTGTTACATTGCCATAGTTGCAGTTTTAAAGTAGCTCTAAAGTGTTTTTCAAAAGTAAATAAAATAACTTTTAAAGTTTATTTTTAAAAATCTGGATGCTTCAAGCTGTTGGCCTTTAAAACAGAACACATTCTCCTCCCACTTATTGAATTGTCAGCTGAACACCCACAACAGAATATAAGCCAGTACTTGAACCATGTGGTGTTCCTCCTCCATTATTTAATGCAGAAGTGGAATCATGTGGCTGTCCAGATATTGTTGGATTGTAGATCCCACCAGCGTTAGTTAACCAGCACAGAAAGCAATGGAGAATATAAGGAGCTGCAGTACAGCAATATCTGGAGAGTGAAAACACACCTATATGAGTTACTAAGTTGTATTGCAAAAGGAGTAAGGTTATCCCTTGCTATATTGCCACTGTAATGTTATCTAGTTGTGCCTTAGTTGATACAAAATGGAATTAATTAGAATGAACTGGATATTTGTAACTAGTCACATCCAAGCTGTTGTACATACATTATCAATGAATTGTAGAGAAAATTAGTGTCATCATATACAATGAAGACAAACAGCTTCTTGTTATTTTATCAAGTTAATATTACACTAAACTGGTTCTGAAAATACAATAGTGCGTTTGCTTTCTTATGGCTTTTAAGGAAGTCCTTATTCTACATGAAACACTTTTCTGTGTTTTAACTGCTCTGTTTAAAATCTTCATCCTGTTTTTCTGTAATTTCTTTCTAATTACATGTACAGTCGAGGACGAAGGAACTCGCACACCAGACATCAGGTATAGTGCTAGTGAATGGAAAGTTCTGAATTAGTTTTTCTAGATTTATATTATCTCTTGGTCATTGAGAATTGCTGATATAAATTTAGAGGCAGTGTATGCCTAATGTTTTAATGAAGTCCACTTGATACAGTAAAACATGTAAGGACAGCCTGCCTTACCTACAGTACCATTTTACAGGTGTTGCAGGAGTTTGGTACATGTTATCTTTGTGGAGGGGGATAACACTTCTGCCTTCCTAGTCCACCAGCACTAAGATATCAGATGCTTTTAACATCTGCTTTGTAAAATAATGTTTAAGTTATTTTGTCAAAATTCATTCACAGTTGCAGTTGACTTCAGAGTATATACTCACTTTATGTTTTCAGACATAGAGTATCCTTTACATTTATTTGTTATACAGATATGGAGAACAAAGAAACACTGTAAATCCGACAGTAATGATCCTGTAATAGATTCATTAATGTAACAGATTCATAGCTTTGATTTCATCCTTGAGATATCTCCACATAGAGGATTTTGTACAGATTGGAAATTTTACTTTTTGAATAACCACTCCTAGAGTCTCCATACATGCCAGGGGATTCTGGGAATTGTCATCCAAAAAGTAACTTTCCAGACTCTGGGATTTTGTAATTCATTTAAGTATTATGCTGGTTACTTCAACTGTATTATGCTGGTTACTCCAATCTAAACAAGCTGGCAGGATCAGGCAGGGTTTGCTAAAACAGTGGCTTGTATGTGGTTTGTGTCAAGTCAATGATAGAAGGCTCTTTGCTCCAGTGGAGGTTTCAGAAGTCTTCCTTCTTTCCCTGAGCAGCCTCCCACAGGGTTGTGAAAGGCCCATTTAACTCACTGGAGCAGATTTTGGGAGAATGGCATAGGAGTGCTTCAGCAAGGAAATTGGAACTGCAGGAAATCACCCCTGCCATAATCCTCTGTCAGATCAAAGAGACTTCTGTCACTTGACAAATGCCTGTTAGCAACAAACCTGTGACAGTGTCATCAGACCAGTTCCTTCCAAAAGATTATTTTCTCCTCAATTCCAGTATCATGCCATTCTGTTACAAGTGACATTTGGAAATGTTTCCTATCTGGGCTAGATCATTAACTGTAAATATTCTCTGTTTTCTGTTTTAATTTAACACAATTTTATTAGTAGCTTAGTTTGGAAAGTCCCCCCCCATAAAGTGTTTAACTCTCCAAAATGCACTGCTGGTAAACATGTTATTCTAGTGGGGGTTGCATTTCCAGATTATTATGGGTTTGAAGCAGTATGGATTCTGAAAACAATAATTCTATCTGCAGAAGAAAATCTCTTCTATTATTTATGGTATATTTGGGTTTTATTTTATTTCCCGCCAGGACTCAGGTCAAGTAATCCCCCTCATAGTAGAAAGCTGCATCCGGTTTATCAACTTGTATGGTGAGTTCCAAAATGCCACATAGCTTAATCCTGATGATTGTTGAATTCTTAAGAATACTGTGGTTAATAATGATTATGCTTTCTTCCCAAATGTTTGAACCACTTCCTAATTACACTTTTCATGTTGAAATAAGGAAGCTTACTGTCTCAAAGTGTGAGGGCCACTAGAACAACTTGAACAGGAGTGAATAACTACAAAAGAGCCAGGGTTTAAGAAAGACAGCAGTAAGAATAAAGTTACGAGGAATGCACACAGTAATGAGATAAGCCAGGAGTAGGCCAGAAAAAGTAAGGAGATGTTTCAAGGAGAAGCTCTTGCTCTGGGACAAACCGAGGGCAATGAGGAGGGGAAGCAGTTAGAATTGTGTCTCAAAATGCTATGAACTTTTTTGAGGACCTGAACATTGCAAAAATGAAATGTAATACTAATAAATAAATATGCTTACTGGTTATTTTCCATTTGCAATAGATATGACACTCAGTTTAATTTCACGTATTTCTTATTGCTCTTTTTTTCAGGTCTTCAGCACCAAGGCATTTTCAGAGTCTCTGGTTCCCAGGTGGAAGTCAATGATATTAAAAATTCATTTGAGCGAGGTGATTGTATTTCCCCACCCCCATGCATATATAATTATATTTTGTTCCATTTCAGTAATGTGAGATCCAGCATTCTAAGCCTTTATGCTTTCATTCTTTGAAACTTAATCTTTATTGCATGTGATGGTGTCCTGATAAGAAAATACCTCATGGGAAGACCAAATTAGCAGGTACAAAACTAAAGGTGGAGGAAGAAGCAAGATATCTGGCTGCACAGGATTCTGTCTGTCTGTCCTTGTGTGAAAAGCTGTGCTGATGGTCTGATTTGCTAGGAAGACATGCAGGTTTCCAAAGAATCAGTAAAACCATTCATGATTTCAAAATATGCAGCTTCCAGCAATTGGTTACACTGGATCAGCATATCATAAACCAGCTGGGAGAATGAAATGGACTTTGCGTTGGTATTCCTTCATGTCTTCCTTTTTTTTTCAGCTTGGAAGTAAATTTCTAGAGTGGCTTCCCAACATACTAGGGTTTTTTTAAATTCCTTTTCAATAATCACTACAGGTATATGGACTTACAGCCCTTCTACCTATAGCATCAGATTTCCAGATACAAGAAATGTTTGATAACTGCAAGGACAGGTGGTTGGCTTCAATCATGTAATCATCCATGTGAATTTTGAAACAATACAATCCAAGAAAGCCAGCGTGATGTAGTGGTTTAAGTGTTGGACTACAACCCTGGAGACCAGAGTTCGATTTCCTACTTGGCCATGAAAATCCACTAGATGACGTTGAGCACATCACACATTCTCAGCCCCAGAAAACCCCATAATAGGTTCACCGTAGAGTCACCGTAAGTCAGAAACGGCTTGAAGGCACACAACAACAACAACAACAACAACAACAGCATAATCCAAGGGCAACTTTTTCCATATGTTTGAATTGCATCCTATCTATAGTTAGAGATTCTGATGAAACTTTAATTTGAAGGCTTAGAATAAAGGCACAGCTTTACAGGAAATGATATATGTACAAAACATGGATACAATAAGATTGGGGAGAGACGTTAGTGAGAATAGGATTTTATGGGATATACACAAGGGACAAGAGGAAGTAATTAGCTATGGAAAGGAGTGGAAATAGACTGGAATTGAGGCTCTTACTCTAGAGGATCTTGGGAGTAGTCACTATCAGTTTCTCCTGACACTGACATCTTTGTATATGGTGTGGTTGGGAAACATTGGTCCTCTGAGCACTTCAGATCATAACTCTTACCATTGGACATTCTGGCTGGGGCTTCAGAGATTTGAATTTCAAAACATACAGAAGGTTCAAGATTCTGCAACCCAGTATATGGACTTGTCTCTTCTAACCTAGGAACTTTATGACAGTTAGATTACAGCTCTAGCTAGTTGTTCAAGAATGAGAAAGACTCAACAACTTCCTTGCATTTCTGTTGGAGAGCTTTCTGAAAAGGAGGGCCTCCTTGATACATTGAAGCTATCTGTGTCATTCAGAACTCTTGATTTGTATGGAAAACCTTCACATGTAGAAGTGTCTTTTGAAAGTTACCCTCTGGATGAGGAGACATGCAAGAAGTAGGGTTATCCTAGTACATTTCATCGTCTTTTATATTTACTAGTTCCTCAATGCCCAAGTAAGGAATCTTCCCAATGCGCTTGTGTTCTGTGAGATTAAGTTAATAAGATAACACTTGTTATACTTTCTAAATGTTTAGTTCCTAAAACATCTAGTGAATGTCATTGAGAGCATGAATATTGGAAGTATAAATGTGTGGCTGGTTCAAGATTTGATTTTCTGAATCTCAGCAGTTAACTCAGATTCACATAGAACCTATGACTATTTAAAGAGTAACAGCTGTGTGTGCACCCACACACTCGTGCCCTCCTTTGGGATCTTGCTGGCTGCTTTTTAATTTATGGTTGGCCATTTATATATCATTTCTTAGTTAAATTAATCCATGGAGAAAAGGCAACTTTTTAAATAAAATGTTTCAGTTAAGCTCCCTAACACAACAGTACAAAAAAAACCAAACATCCCAGAACATACATTTGTAGTCAATGCCTTTGCACAACAAATTTGGCCTTTGTAGTGAATTTCTTGGGAAAAGCCGGTTTACATTCATTACATATTATATTATACTACCAGCCAAAGATTTCAATAATAAATGTTTGTGCCACAACAGATTAAGTAAAAATAAATCTGTGGTTCTCAAACTTCCATAAAATGGTCATCTGCAAAGTCTTACTGATGTTCCAAGGGGATATAGGGCTTGCATAGCGCTTCTCTACTCTCCTGTTTTTTGTAAACTTAGTATTCACATTGTTTTATTTCTTCTGCTAGCATCACTTCATTTCTCAAGCAAATTAACTTTACCAGTAATACCTCTTCTGCTTTGCTCCCTTTCAGTGATCCTGCACTTGAGCCTTCCTTCCCCCCAGTGCCCTCCAATTAAGACTGACAGCAAATCACATCATCCTCAATCAGAATGGTTGTTGTCAATTGTGGGGGTGGGGCTGATGGGAGTTATTGTCCAGGACATCTGGGGCAGTTGACTGTAAGACACAAAGAACTGTTTGTTCCCACCTTTTTGTTAATGCTCCTAGGGTGAGAAGCAACTTATAAACCACTGAATAAACATAACAGTTTTACTTTATAATAGAAGCTGATACTGTTAAAACCATTTGTCTTTCTCACCCCACTTCTTTCCATTCAGGCTTCTTTGTTGCTTGCTTGCTTCCCAGCTGCCACTAAATGACTGCAAATAGTCTTTGCATTGATTATGCTACCTTTTTACAAATTCTGAGAGAAAAAAACCCAGATCTTTAATAGAATTACCTTGTTCTTAGCTTCACTTAGCCCTCACTTGTCAAGACACCTTGTGCAATTGATGTTTCCCTCATAAATCAGAGCACACTGAGTTTCAGATCAGAACTGTTCTATTTGAAACACTACATTCTTTGTTACATGGCTTATTAGAAAGGAGGATGTTATGGAAGGAGCCAAAAATAAATGACATTGTTATCTTATTTTACAAATCTATGGTGCAGCTGCATTTCATATTCTGTCTATGGTGCACTTCTTCTATAGACAAGGATATTGCAGAGCTGGAAAAGAGCAAGCATAATTGTCAGGATGCTAGAGCAAAACACTTTTGGAGAGATTAATTTCAAAAACTGACAAGTAATAGTGAGTGAGACATAGGTTGATAAAATTATGTGGAGAAAGTGAATAGAGGGAAATCACTTTCTTTCATAATATTAAATCCCAAGGTCATCCTATGAAGGTGAATGTTGGAAAATTCAGGACAAAGGAATGGGAGTAGTTTTTTTTTTTAAGTGCATAGTTAGAGTAAGGAATCTGCTTCATGATACTGAGATGGCCACCCATACAGGTGGCTTTAGAAGGGGAGTAGGACAATTCCTATAGGATGCCATCAACAGTTATTAGCTGTGATGGTTACCTGTGCTGTCTCCAAAAATTTAAAATAGCATGCATATATAAGTACATTGCTGAGTATCAAGAGTGGGAGAGAGCTGTTGCATTCGGTGTTCTGCTGATGAAGTTCCACAACATTGGTTAACCAGACTATAACAGATAGGACTTTCGTCTGAACCAGTGCACGTAACCCATTTTGCTATCACTCTCATTCACCAAATGCCTTTAAAAATTCCAAAGCATGCATTACTCGTCCAAGTTATCCAATGGAGAGAATTGTCTTCATTGTATCACCTGCAATGAAATACTAATATTCTTTCTTTAACCACTTAACTAGTTAATCTAGCCATTAAAATGCAGACAGTTAACCGATTGCTGTTCCTTTTATCTGCTGGCAGCCTTGATCTGATCTGATTAACCTTTATTAGGCATACTACAACATATACATTTACAATAAAACTTCAACAATCATTTTTAGAAAATTTAAGCCATAAGTTTGTTGCCTGCACCAGAAAGTTGGCCATTAGCCTAGTAATATACGGATTCCGGTCTTCCAATAAGTATTCCACTGATAACCTATCCAAACAGATATTCCTTTCCAATAACCTTCTTAACAACTTTTCCTTTGGAATTATATACAATGGGCAGAACAATACAATATGATGGAGAACGTCAGGAGCTTGAGCACAATGACATATACAATTCAGAAAAGGGGTCTGTAGATATCTACCCTTAGTCACATTTGAGGGATGTACATTCAACCCTGCAAGTAGGAAGGCCTTCCTTGACACCAACAATGAGAGAGTTTGATGGGAAAAAAATCCGGAATCCTACCCTGCAAGGGGGAATACCGAGCATCGGCAGGGAACAAACCATAGGAGGTGTTGGATATGACAACCGATATTCCCTCTCCGCAAGGCAGGCCCTGATAGTTTCAAGACGCTCTTTTTTGGTTGATAAGAGGAGAGAATCCATATTTAAACCCATAGACATTATTTTGCTTTCATAAAATGTAGCCCACCTGGTGTAGTAAATGTCAGATTGAAGGAAACATAAAAGGCCAGATCTATTAGGCCTAAAATGAATCTTAAACCAAGATCTATAATTCTTCTTCGTGGTCTCTGTGCCTTCATACACTAGGAGCTTTAGCGCCTGCGCGGGGAGCGTTCGGAAACTTCTAGAGCTTGTTCGCTTGGCGGGAACCCCTCCCCCCACGCCCGGGACTGCGCATGCTCCTCCCGCCGAGCAACGGTCTCTCCTCAGTTCTTTCTCGTCCGCCGCCACGTACGGAAGGTTCTTTAGTTTGTTCCTCTCACGTCGTGCTTGGCTTGCTGTTTTTTCACGGTTTTACGGACTTTCGGACTGTCTTTGACCTCTCTTTCGGACTCCCCCTTCGGTTTTCGTCTTTTGGATTTCGGAGTTTGGCGTTTCTTCGTCTTATGTCCGCGCTCTTTAAGAAGTGCGTGTCCTGCGGCCGCAAGGTTGCCCTCAACGACGGCCATAAGGAGTGTCTCTTCGGGTTTGGGCGAGTCCCACAACATCCGGACTTGCCCAATTTGAGGGATTTTACTCCGCAAACTCTTCGCAACCGCTCCGCGAGACTCAAATCTTTTTGTTGGGAGCAGTCTCTGCGGGCGATAGACGAGACCTCCACCTCCAAGATGGCCGACAAGAAGACGACCACGCCATCGACGGTATCGGCGGCTGCCTTTCCCGCCACCTCGTCGGTATCGGGCTCGGTACCGGCGAAAACGCCGATCTCGGCGTTACCGAGGATCCCGAAGCTGTCGGCGGCTGCCAAGTCAGCTAAAGGATCCTCGACGGCGAGGAAGGCTGAGGCTCCCCTTACGGAGACGCCTGCAAAAAAGCGCCCTGCTCCGGACGGAGGCAAGGGCAAGGAGAAGGAGAAGAAGAAGAAGAAGAAGGAAAAGAAGCGCTCCCCGGCTGGGGACGCTCAACCTCCTACTCCTCCTCCTACTCAGCAGCCTTCCAAAGGGCGAGGCGAGTCCGTCGACCTCTCGGAGGATGAGATCGAGGACTTTCCCCCAACAGCGCCCGGACTCGCCTGTGGCAGACCCTCCAACCCTGGTGGAGGAGCGCCACCGCCCCTTAGCCGTCGCAGGTCGGCCGACCTGCAGCAGAGAGAGCCCTCTGCTTCTCCGGAGCGGCGTTCGACCTCCTTCAGGTCCCGGTCCCGCTCTTCCGAGCGTCCGGTGGCCTCGCCGCCTCCGAGGGAGACAAGAGAGGAACAACCTCGCTCGTCTGCCTCAAGATACACCTCGGCGTCCTACGTGGCCAGGTACGCGAGGGAATCTGAGTGGAGAGAGCGCCCGGCCTCCTATCGGTCCCATTCGCCATCGTACCGGGATCGGTACCATCGTGGCCCGAGTCGCTGGGAGACCTTCCGGAGGTCCCGGTCACCTCGTCGACAGCGCGAATCGCGCTCGCCTAGAGGGGACGAGGCTCGGTACCGTCGACGCCGAAGCCGATCTCCGTCGGACCGCCGCTCCTTCAGCCGCTCTCCCTCCCCTCGATATCATAGGGCGAGGGAGCCTTCACCACGGTATCGGGCGAATCGCCACCTCCTAGGGTCACAGCGACGGCGACGCGCCCTACGGAGTCGGTGGTGACTGAGCGGGCTACGACGACGTCAGCCTGCCAGACTACCCCGGTCACCACCAAAAGGGTGAAGTCCGTGGTCAGCCATCCCAAGCGGGACGCTGCTGCTACCACCGCCCCGGCTGCGGAGAAGCCTAGGAAGGCAACACCTGCGGCGACTACGAAGGAGCCGGAGAGCGAGCGGCGAGAGGACTCACCGAGCTCGGAGTCGTACGACTCGAGTGCGGAGTCTGAGGTGTCTGAGGCGGCCTCCCAGGAGTCTCCTCCGTTGGGATTCGGGGACCCATCCAAGATTCTGCTCCAGAGGACGTCCACCAGTTCTCTGCGATGCTGCTCCGCATGGCCACTACCCTCGGCCTTAAGATCGCCGATGCGGAGCCGGAGGATGACGATCCAGCCTTCTCCGTTTTCGAGGAAAAGCGACCTTCCACGGCCCCGCTGCCTCTCCTGCCCCGGGTATCCAGACTGGTGAAGGCCGCCTGGGATAGACCGGCCTCGGCTCAGCCGATACCGCAGCGGTTAGAACACCTCTACAGGGTGCAGAAGGATAACGCCGGTTATCATTTAATCACCCTGCACCGAACTCTGTGGTCGTCGAGTCCGCGCAGACGAAAGGCTCCGGCAGGCAACACACCACCCCGCCGGACAAAGAGGGCAGGAAGTTGGACGCCTACGCAAGGAGGTTCTATTCGGCTGCCTCCTTGCAGATCAGCCTGTCCAACACTCAGGCTTGCCTCGCGGCATACCTGAAGAAGGTGCTCGATCGCCTGCAACCAGCGATGGAAGCGGTACCGGAGGACATCCGCCAAGCCTCCTCCGTGATCTTCAATGAGGCTATCTCCATCGCTCGGCACCAGATGGCCTCCTCCCGGCACGCAGTGGAGATCGCCTCCCGGGTCATGGCGGGATCCGTCGGCCTCCGCCGCCATGCTTGGCTTCGACCGGCCGACATCCAGGAGGACACCAGAAGGAGGATTGAAGATCTCCCCTTCGACGGTGAAGGCCTATTCAATTCGTCCACAGACGAAGTTTTGGGAAATCCGTCAAGGCGAGACTGACCGCAAAAAGATCGGGCTGCAGCCGGCCACGCAGACCCGCAGGGCCTCCACCTTCCGACCATCCTGGCGACGATCTTCCACCTCGTCGTTCCAGCGTTCGGCCCAGTCTGGACAGTCGAGACCGTCCTCCGGCTCATCGGCCAGACGCACGATTAGGCGGCGCCCGCCTTCGTCGAAGAAGTCCTCCTCCGAGACAAAGTCTCGGTTTTGACGTGCCTCGCAGGACCCGCCAATACCCACTCTTCAGCCTACCATCAGCGCTGGGAGACCGACCGACTCTCGCTCGACACCTAGCGGAGTGGCAGTATGTCACTACGGACTCTTGGGTGCTTTCCATCGTCCGTCTTGGCTACGCCATCGAGTTTCCGAATTCCTCCTCGCGGCGTTTATTACTCCACGCCGTCGAGTCCGGCCCTCCTGGAAGAGATCCCAATCTCCTCCAGAAAGGGGCGATCGAGCGGCTCCCGCAAGAGGCCAAGACCACCGGCTTCTTCTCCAGGCACTTCACGGTACCGAAAGCCGACGGACCCCCCGGCCGATCCTAGACCTCAGAGGGGTGAACTACTACATCCGCCCCAAAAGGTTCAAGATGGTCACGATACCGTCGATCCTACCCTTCCTACATCGAGGGGACTGGTTCGCCTCCATCGATCTCCGAGACGCATACTTCCATATCGCCATTCGCCCGCAGCACAGACGGTACCTCCGCTTCGCAGTCGACGACACCTGTTACCAGTACAAGGTGCTGCCGTTCGGACTCTCGACTGCCCCAAGGGTCTTCACCAAGTGCATGGCCCCGGTGGTATCCTACCTGCGGACGAAGGGCGCTTCCGTCTTCCCCTACCTCGACGATTGGCTGTTGGTGGCGTCCTGCAAACAGAGACTTTACCACGACGTCCACATGACGTTGTCACTCCTGACCCGCCTTGGTCTACGGGTAATCCAAAGAAGTCCCACCTCGAGCCGGCGAGGATCTTGGACTTCATCGGGGCGACGCTTGACTCGACCTCCGCCAGGGCGTACCTACCAGAGTCTCGAGCACAAACTTTGATCCGGGCCGCCGCTCACGCTCGTACGGCCCCGACGTTATCTGCGAGAAGCGTCCAGCAGCTCTTGGGCTACATGGCTGCGACGACCGCTGTGACACTCGCCAGGCTGAGAGCAAGACCTCTTCAACACTGGTTCGTCCGCATATTCGACCCCCTGCGAGACGAACAGACACTCCGACTGCAGCTGCCGGGAGACGTCCGCTATCCCTCCGATGGTGGCAGTCGCGACGCAATCTCATGTCGGGGATGCCTTTCCAAAAGCCGACACCGAAGGTGACGGTAACGACCGACGCCTCCCTGTATGGATGGGGTGCCCACTGCGGCGATCTCAGAGTCCGCGACAGATGGACCGACGACGAGACCGCTCTCCATATCAACGCGCTGGAGCTGCTTGCCGTCTGGAAAGCCCTACGGGCGTTCCGCCATGCCGTGGCGGGGCGCACGGTCCTGATTCTGACGGACAACACCACCGCCGTCTGCTACATCAACAGACAAGGTGGGACTCATTCCACGACCCTGCTCGACATCGCGCTCGGCCTGTGGGAATGGTGCATTCGCCTGCACACGCATCCCGTGGCGGTTCACCTGGCCGGGCAGGAGAACACCACGGCAGACGCCCTCAGCAGGGACACCTCATCCCATCACGAATGGTCTCTCTCCGGAGAGGCGTTCAGACTGATTCGGGACCGCTGGGGCGAACCATCGATCGACCTCTTCGCGACCAGGGAAAACGCGAAGTGTCGCCGATTCTGTTCCAGAGCGGGCCACGATCGTGCCTCCATCGGGGACGCTTTCCAGTTTCCGTGGGCCCGGGGAATCCTCTACGCGTTCCCGCCGTTCCCGCTGCTCGGCCGGACGATATCGAAAATCCTTTGCCGACCGAGCCGACGCGATCCTGGTAGCCCCGTACTGGCCGAGGCAACATTGGTTCGCACCCCTGCTACAAGCCGCGCGAGACGACCTGCTCCGGTTGCCACCGACACCGGACCTGCTCTCCCACTCCGGCGGCCGAGTCCTCCATCCGGACCTGCCACGCCTGGCCCTCCATGCCTGGAGGATATCGCACTGACGATCCGTGCTCGGTACCGTCCTCGTCGCGGCCAGGAAGGAATCCACCCGTCGCAACTATCAATACAAGTGGCGACGCTTCCTGACCTTCGCTAACGAGAGGAGTGAGCCGGTATCGCCCGCGGGGCTCTCGACCGTCCTGCACTTCCTCCTGCACCTCCGGCAACAGGGCCTGGCGTTTCCATCCCTGAAGGTGTATCTCTCCGCGATCGTGGCATACCAACCGCCACGATCTGCTGCCTCGGCCTTCTTCAGGAACGATACCGTTAAGCGGTTCCTGAAAGGACTTCATCATCTCTACCCGCCGGTATCGCCGCCGTACCGCCGTGGTCCCTCTCGCTGGTGCTCTCGCAGCTGACGAAGCCGCCCTTCGAGCCAATGGCGACCTCGGATGACAGGCTCCTGACAATGAAAACTGCCTTCCTGGTAGCGGTGACCTCAGCGAGGCGAGCGGGTGAGATCACAGCTCTTCGTTCCGATAGCCCTTCACGGTCTTCCACAGGGACAAGGTGGTCCTGAGACCTGACATCTCGTTCCTGCCAAAGGTGGTGTCCAGTTTCCATCTCAACCAGGACATCATCCTGCCTGCCTTCTTCCCGAACCCACGACACCGTTGGAGCGGCCCTCCACTCCCTGGACGTGCGTCGGGCATTGGCTTTCTACAAGGACAGGACTGCTTCCTTCCGACAGACGCCGCATCTCTTTGTTTGCTATGGGCGACGTCGGAAGGGCCTAAAAGTGTCCACCCAGCGCTTCTCCAAGTGGGTGGTGAGGACTATTGAACTGGCGTATGAGCTCGCGAGGAAGCCTCCGCCAGTCCTGCTTCGAGCCCATCCACCAGAGCTGTGGCTACTTCTGCGGCCCTCCTGCGAGGAGTTGACCTGCATGAACTCTGCCGTGTGGCGACCTGGTCCCAACCATCGACCTTCGTGCGCCACTACAGGCTCGACTGCCGGTCGCGCAGAGATGCCCGGTTTGGACGTGAGGTGTTGGCTTCCGTGCTGTAGGACCTGACCCGCCGTCCGACCGGTAAGCTACACAGTCTCCTAGTGTATGAAGGCACAGAGACCACGAAGAAGAAGAACAGGTTGCTTACCCTGTCTGTGTCTTCGAGTGGTCATCTGTGCCATCATACACACCCGCCCTTCCTCCCCTCTTTCTCAGGTCCCTGTAGGTTCTACGGCGGACGACAGAACTGAGGAGAGACCGTTGCTCGGCGGGAGGAGCATGCGCAGTACCGGCGTGGGGGAGGGGTTCCCGCCAAGCGAACAAGCTCTAGAAGTTTCCGAACGCTACCGCGCAGGCGCTAAAGCTCCTAGTGTATGATGGCACAGATGACCACTCGAAGAACCACAGTTACAGGTAAGCAACCTGTTCGTCATCAGCCAGGCTTCAGTTTTGAGAGAATTCAAGCCCAATTCTGCATAAAGAGTCAGATAGTGTACACATGGGGAAATAGATAATATTCTCCTGAAAAAAAGTGCCTGCAATCGTTCAATCTCCTTTTTAAAGGCTGGAATCCAGGTGAATATACTATAAAGTAATTGTGGTCTTAATTTGGTTTTATAAATTTTTAAGGCTGCCAGGATATCCTGGTTGCCTTTTTTATAGTCGAAAGATTGTGCAACAGGCAAAGCTCTTTTCCCTGTCAGAATTACCTTATTTCTCTGTTTGCACCAGTGCCCATTAAAATGGAAAAGGACACCAAGGTAAACATACTTCTTTACCTGTTCGATTGTCTGGTTACCAAGCTTCCACATTCTCAGGACAAAATACCAGTATTTTGGATTTATCAGAATTTACCTGCAGGTGAAATTTATCGCAGTATTCAAAAAATCTTTTCAGGGCTCTTACCAAACCCACCTGAGACAGGGAGAGTAACAATGTATCATTGGCATACTGAAGTCTAAATAACGGCCGATTACCCAGCAAAGGTGGGTGCGAATCTACTGTGTCCATAAAGGCAGGTAGATCAGCCACAGATAGATTAAACAGATGAGGAGCCAGCACACATCCTTGTCTAACTCCTACACCTGAGTAGATAGGGTCTGTTAATAAGCCAGTTTCAGAAAATTTCACTCTGCACTGATTATTTGTATGAAGTTGTCTTAAAAGAAACAATAGTTGGGGATCTATATTAAGTTTACCAAGCTTGTCCCATAGTAAGGGCCGGTGAATTGAATCAAAAGCAGCTTTCAGATCAATAAAAGCTGCGTACAGTTTGCCTTTAGGGCGCGACAGGTATTTATTTACAAGAAATGAGAGCACTATTATATGATCCTCAGTGGACATGTGTCTTCTAAATCCCGCTTGCTCCGGACCAATCAAAGCCTGGGCATTCATCCAACTCAATAATTTCAGGTCCAAATAACTGGCGTAAAGTTAGCCCACTACCGAAAGAAGACTTATTGGGCGATAAATGCCAGGGTTCCGTCTATCCCCCTTTTTAAAAATAGGAATTATCAAGGCCGCGGCTTTTATATGGATAAAAGACTGGATAGATCTACAAGATGTCAGAATGCTGACATTGGAGGGAGCAGATTTGAGGATGGGCTGGCACGCCTATATGTTCTATGATAAAGCAAAAATAGATAAAGATTTCACAAATCATTACATCAGGAAATCGCTTTTGAAAGTTTGGGAAGATTACAAATCTAGAAACATTAGGCAGCTGCCCACCTGGGTCTCCCCTCAAGAAGCTTTCTTTGGTAGACAGACTGAATCTGATAAATGACTTCGATATGAGGACATAATTGAGAGGACAAAATCGAATAGTATTCAGCTTAAATCAAGAGACAAGTTGGAGCAAGAAGGAACAGTTCTAAATTGGTTTCCTTACAGGCAGTTAACTGAGAGGTTTCAGATAGATTTAAAGACATATGGAATTGAAATAAAGGAGAAAGTTGGAGTGATAAAATGACTTTTTGAAAACCCTCCTCATTTACTAGCCCAGATCACTCAGGAAATATTGCACCAGGAGAGGTATGAAGAAACTGTTAAAGCAGTAATGATCTCGTGGGCACAGAATATTGGTCATACAATTCAACTGGACTCTTGGGAGCAGAGTTGCAAAAAGACAAACAAATTTACGGTTGCCCAGAATTTAAAAGAGAACTATTATAAAGTGTTTTATAGGTGGTATTTGACACCAGATAAATTACAAAAGATTTACAATTCAGGTACTGGGCTTTGTTGGAAATGTTTAAAAGAGGTGGGTACGATATATCATATGTGGTGGACATGTCCAAAGGTTAAGAAATATTGGACTGAGATACATAACAGGATTTCTGAAACAATGAAGCTACAATTTCCTATGATTCCTGAATTGTATTTGTTAAATATGACAGACTCAGTCGACGGCATGAATATATAGAAATATTGGAGAATATTATTATATATGATAACAACTACACGTATTGAATACGCTAAGGTATGGAAAACACAGCAAATACCTACAATAGAACAATGGTGGGGAACCTTTATTGAAAATAAAAACGCTGACATAGTCTTTCAAAGATTGAAAGGGAAATCAGATGATGAAATTCAGAAAGAATGGCAAATTGTAGGTGATTGCTGGGTGACCTTTGATAGAAGTCTATAATTCATGGTAATATGTGGAAAAATGTCATTGTGATGATTACGCTAGATATCATGAAGCAGGAATATGGAAAATGGAAATGCTATGTACCAATGTGTAAAATAGCTGAAAAATGCAGTACAAGGATATAACAATGTTAAGAGATATTGGAAATGAAATCTAGATCAGTTTGGAAGATTCAAGAAATAATTCATGTGAAATAGCAATAATAAATGTTTGTTTTAATTGTGAAACTTCAATAAAATGATATTTAAAAAAATAAAGATAGGAATTATGGTGGAATCCTTCCAGTTGGCTGGAATCTCACCAGAGTTATTTACAAGAGTAAATAAATTAGCCAATGCTGGCAGCCTTTTTTTAAAACAAACAAACACATATATAGTCTTCAAAAACTTGATCTTTCTCTTATGTATTTAGAATCTTGTAACCACAATACACTGCGGTGCACATATTCTTTAAATCTACACTTCAATGCACATGTTCTTTAAATGTAATTACTCTCTCATCTTAGAGAAAGATGTGCAGATTAGAGAAATCTGCATTAATTTTAGTATGTGTCTTAACCAGAAATCACTGCAACAGCTTATCCAACTAATTCTACACTCTTTAAACAATTTTTTCTTGAGAAATTGTCTTGAGACCACTAGAAGTTAGGTCAAGGTAACGATTCTGGATGATGTGGGTTTTGTCCACTTTAAACCTTTCTGAAATTTGTTTGTAAGAGAAACAGAAGTTCCAACGAAGAAGAACTGGCTGATAAAACTAATGGACCTGAGTGAAATAGATTATTGATCATACTGATAAGAGAGAAATAATTGGTGACTTTTTCAAAAGACTGGGAACTATTAATATGCTTTTTTTTTCTTAAGGAAAAGACTACAATATCTTGACTGTAGGTTTTGATAATTAGTGTATTTGGAAAAGTAGCATTTGAAGCATTTGAATGGTATTTGTAAATAGAGAAGTTAGTTTTATGGAATTATATATAATCTCCATTAGGAAAGCTGGAAACCAATGTACATTTCTTTCTTTATAGTACTGATCTTTATTCACTTTTAATATTTATTACTTAATATTTCCTTGCTTACTTTTGTCTGTTTTTCTAGTTTGTTTTTGTTGTGTTTCTTTTTCTGTTTTGTCTGTATTTTTAAAATCCGTAATAAAACTTATTTGAAAAGTGAATTTTGATTTCTGAAGGATTCCAAGAGAGGCAGGGTGTTTTTTTGTTTGTTTGTTTGTTTGTTTTTATTCCAGAAGAGCAATCCAGAAAGTTTGAAGTGGCTAACAGTTGCCAAAAAAAACCAAAACAAAACAAATTAGGGACTTCACGTGGCCACAGGAGCACGGTTTACCCATTCTAGCGTATGGCATGGCTAGGATAGTTAACAGAGAGATTGGTTTATTTTAGCCTAATTCATTTTTAACCACAAATTGTTATTAATTTACTACAGCTCAGGATCCTATGCAGCAAATGCTGTTCAGCTAATATGCCTGTACGCATTTAACTTGGTATATCTTTGCAGGTGAAAATCCTTTGGCAGAAGACCAAAGTAACCATGACATTAACTCAGTTGCTGGAGTACTGAAGCTTTATTTCCGAGGGCTAGAGAACCCTGTCTTTCCTAAGGAAAGATTTAATGATCTTATCTCTTGTGTCAGTAAGTTGCATTTGTATTTACAGTATTTGAATTTTCATATATATGTATAAAATCTTTATTTTCTGGGCATATGTTCACTCTATATGTGTGTGTGTGTGTGTGTGTGTATGTATCATGTATCCAGAAAACCATATTAAGTACCATATACCATATCTTTTCTGACACCTGACATCTGCTGTTGTGTGTATACAGCCTGTGTTACTCAGACATGTTCCTCATTCCAGTTTCTTTACTTAGGAAACATACTGTGTAAGTCTTGTCTGTGAATAGATAATTTTGTGTATCTTTCTTCAGATAGGACTCTTTTCTTACCACCATCAGTTGATGACATACATTATGCCTGAACAAATTGGCTTGTCTGAGGCAGAACCCATGGGCTACGTCTGTGACGAAACCCTCATTTTGGAATAGTCTCCCTTGGGAAACTTGACTGGCAACCAACATTACAGTCCCTTTCAGCCAGATCAGGACATTCCTGGCATATCAAACATCTTCCATCATCCTCATTGCTTCCATCTGTTACTTCATTGTGAAGATTGACAATATCTTATTTAAATTGTGTTTTTGTCACTGTACACCATCCTACAATTCATTAGGAGAGCCAAGGATGCCATTGGGCCAAGGATGATGAAGGATGTTACTAGTACATCTAGATAGCACTAGGTTGGAGAAGGTTATGTTAAAATGAACAACAGTTTAGACATCCTTAAAATAAATAAATTACATTTAAATTTCCATCTGAGGCTGGCCAAATTTAAGCTTAGCACATTTGATAGTATAAACTGCTGTCCTTTTAAACCAGAGAATAAGCAAAGTGGCACCCAGCAGATGTTTTTTAACTGTAATCACTGTGATTTGTTAACTAGTATTTATAACCTAATGAGGCATTGGGAGAGTTGTAGTCCAGTAAACTGGAGGATCACTAGTTCCTCATGTTTGACTTGAAGTAAACATACTTGTGTTGAAACCATTAATGCAAGTGGAACTAAGGTAGACCATCTTTAGGCAGTTATTTCTTAACTTGGTTGTAAATGAAGACCAAAGTACATGTCAGTTTATTTGTGTAGTTCTGCCCTTTAGATTTTCCCCTACCAAACTGCCAATGCAGAGTGTCAGATTGGGACTGGGACCTTAATGCAGAGGACAGCAAAGTGAAAAGATGCATGTTATGTGTACTGGCAATTTGTGCAGAGTAAATAAACTGCAATCAAGGACAGAATGACATGGTTAGAGCTCATGTGTAATCTGTCCCTGAGAGTAGTCAAGGTAGATGAGGATTCTTATGTCAAAATTTCCTTCAAACTGCAAGTTATTGTTATTGGTAGTAGAGCAGATGTTTTCCTTCCATTTAAACTACTTCAAATATGAACAAAGACCTAAAGACATTAATTGGCTGCTTACTAGCATTTGGAGTGATAGTGTAAATAATTCTGATGGGAAATGTCAGGAAGGATTCAGCTGCCATCACATACCCAGTAATATTTAAAACATCTACTTCTGCATTACAGGAATAGAAAATCTCTATGAGAGAGCTCTTCACATACGTAAACTTCTCCTGACTTTGCCAAGATCAATCCTTATAGTGCTGAGATACCTCTTTGCCTTCCTAAATCAGTAAGTACTTTTAACTTTTCATGAAAATATTTATGATGATTTATTCCACCTTTGTTGTAACAGGAGTGCAACTATTTTAATTGGCAGCAGAGCAATGGTTTTTCAAGCAAACTGAAACTTGCTCTTTAATGGAGAGAGATGGTATATTAGAAATGAGAATGAAAGGGCTGCTTGAAAGTAGGATTTGTGGAAATGTAAAACAAAATGTCCATACATTTGCATAATTGCAAATTTCAGCCCTGGAAAGTTTTAGTGATAATAATGTCAGACCAGGGTTTGATTTCCCATTCAGCCTTGGAACCCCACTGGTTGACCTTAGGCGCATCACACACACTCAGCCCCAGAAAAACCCCATGATAGGATTGCCATAACTTAGAAGCAACTTGAGGGCACACAACAGCAACAAACAATAATGAATACAAAACAGGAATGAGTAAATCTAGGTCATTTGGTATCTAGATCTAGTATGCTTAATTAAGTAGCTGATATGTAATTCTGGCCATAAGTCTTTGTTTTTATTTCATTTTTGTAAACAAGAATGAAGAATTTCAGATGTTTTCTCTGCACTGGGGAAGATTATGAGAGTTTCCTCAGTCCATAAGAAAGTAATGAGAAATAGATTAAAAACATTTGTCATTTTGAACTATTTTGCAAAAAAATATATATTTGCATAAATTCTTCATGCAAAGAACTGTTGTTCTGCATAGAAGATTGTCTTTTAATACATTGCTTTCTGTACAAAAAAGCATTGAGCTTTATGCAGAAAATATTTTTTTTCAGGTACACACACAAAAATTGGAATGAAAAACATCCTGCAGTGCTTGACCCAACATTTTTGAGAACACACCGCTGTGTGTCAAGGCACTCATTCTCTGTGAAAATCACAAATTTTACTGGTGTTCTTTGTGTTCATGCTCTTAACACCAAATTAACATGAACAGAATACACAGAAATGCAGAGAAATAGTAAGAATAATCAGAGTTTTTTCTTCAGTCACCTGTAGTCATGGCATCAATTACTGTGTGGCTTAAACCAGGGGTGGCCAAAGTGCAGATATTAATTTAGAGATGGAATCTAGTGTCAAATTTATGGGCTAGGAAACTAACAAGAGGAGACAGATGATGCAGTAAGGGTGAAAGAAAAGGAATTATGGGAGTACCAATGTGGAGCAGGAATTGGCAATACACCAATTCACAGATGCTTTCAAAGTGTTTCTTAAAATAGTGAGGGCAGAATGATTAGATCATAAAATTGAACAGATTTCTTCAGAAGCTTGCATGTAAAAATTCTGATCTAGTTACACAGCACACTTGGGAATCCTATCTGGCACAGACAACATTCAACCTGTTTTTTTAAAAACTCAACATGTACAGAGAGCATCATTCTTTTTAATCTTCATATATTGAATGTGAAGTTCTTTGAAGGGGAGAAACAGAAATGGCAGTAGAGAGACCTTTCATGGTACAGAAAGAGGAAAGCACTGTGCATTCATGGAAAAAGAGAGAGGCGTTTGAGAAGTAAGGCAGGAGAGAGACTCATGGGTATAGAAAATGAGATGAGGATACATATTACAGTAGCACAGAGAACGATGGTGCCATGGAATGACAAAGAGAAAAGAGAAGACAGTCTTCTCTTGCGGAAAGAATGAAGGTAAAACCAAGGAAGAGTCCAAAGATATTTGTATGGAGCAGTGGATGGGAGGCAAGGGAGCATCCAATATAGGATGCAGAAAGAAGAAGGGAGATTAAGGGAAGATGCATGTGTGAGTTAAAACAATTTTGTGTAGAGATATGACCCTTCTGAGTTAGGAAGAAAAATCTAATAGTAGGTCTCGGAGTGACGGATTTTTTACCCAATCTGTTTGCCACTAAAAGCCTGTAATTTCAGGTGTTTGCTCAAAGAAAGAGGCCAAAAGCTTATTCATATTTATGAGAATCTCTCAGATATTATTGACTATTACAATTACCTACTTTAATGTAAAGTTGAAGTCCTTTACTATTTTTGCTCATCAGTGCTGAATCCTCTCAAAGTTGATCTTCTGCTTTAGATATTGTACAAGTGCAGTACTTCTGTTGATCACCATAGGACATTCTACTAATGATTCATAGTCATTCTTCAGAAGTAGCAGCCCATACATCTTCAGACCATTGCCAGCCAGGAAAATGTCTTTTAATTAAAATGCTGGTGTATGTGTTTGTGTGTGTGTGTTAATGATACTCCAGTACAAGATTAGGTAACAGAATAGGTTGGGTGAGTAATATCATATAGACAGTATCAAGAATATATTTTTTTCCTTCCAAAAAAGGACTTTAAAAAACTTTCTTTTTCATCTTTGTAAAAACAGCCTTTCACAGTACAGTGACGAAAATATGATGGATCCTTATAACCTGGCCATTTGTTTTGGCCCAACATTGATGCCCGTTCCAGACATACAAGACCAAGTGTCATGCCAGGCTCATGTGAATGAAATAATCAAAACTATCATTATTCACCATGAGACCATTTTTCCTGACACTAAGGAACTTGATGGCCCGGTTTATGAAAAATGTATGGCTGGTGATGAGTACTGGTAAGTCTTCCAGACTTTCATCTCAGTTAGTTTGCCCTGGCTTTATAGGAGTGACCCTTACCTCACCCTTGTCCTCAGCAGAAATGTACAGGTGTCTGTAACTCTGAGCCGGCTGCCTATTGATATTGTTCACATATTTAACACAAGAGCCAGTGTGGTACAGTGTTTTCAGCACTGTACTATAACTCTGGAAACCAGGGTTCAAATCCCCATTCAGCCATGAAAATCCACTGGGTATGCTGCCTTGGATTGAACATGAGCCCAAAAAGAACTTGGAGGACCGTGGGTCCCCTGCCGCAGCCCTATGACTCTGAGCCTGAAACAAGAGGCATCAGTATAAAACTCACTTTGATTTCCGATTACTGTAGGTGAGATCTATCCTCTTACTCATCTCAGAAATTCCTAGTGGGAGAAGAAGAAAATCAATTATGATCTACAAATTTTCTGCAACTAGTTTTTTTTAAAAGATTAAAAGAAACCAGTGAAAGCATTTAAAGATGGAAGCAGTACTTTGTCTTACCTGGAAATGTTAAGTGATATTTATGGAGGAAGTAAGTTGATATGGTAGCTTGCTAGATTTTTAAATGATAAAACTATCCATCCATAAAATATTAATTCACACCATATTATTCTGCAGTGACAGCCCCTATAGCGAACATGGTACCTTAGAAGAAGTCGACCTGGATGCAGGTACAGAGCAACACACCAGTGAAGATGGTATGCCTGGTTTTTTTGTTGTTGTTGTTTGTAATTACTTTGTTACGCTCTTAAATTAAATGCATACATAGTTCACAGAGTAAATGCTGTTTTTCTCATTATCTCTCGTTTTAAATGAAAAGCCCCTGACACAATGTCCTTTAATTCAAACGTGTGTGTTTCTATAGATTTTATTTTTTAACACTGGCCCATCTGTCAATGGCCAGCTGTTTCCTTGCTTTTTTCCCCCAATTGTCACAGTTACCGGAAGGTCAAATGAAAAAAAAATCTGCATTCCTCAGCACAAATTACTTGCTCTTGCAGTGTTACATTCTCAGAGAAATTTTTAACTGCTGTGCACAATATTATGGTCTGCATCAATACCTTCAGATAGATGTTACTGTGTTCCATGGGAGTGGGAAAAAGGGAGAGGGGAAAAAATATCAGCACAGTCTTATTTATTTTATTTTATTTTGTTTTATTTATATGCTGCCTTTCTCCTGGAGGGGGACTCAAGATGATTCACAAGGAGGAATCAATTAAAACCCAACAACACCATATTAAAAACAGCTAAAATCACCACATTAAAACAGTATAAAAGTATTTACAGGCATGCAGAAGTTTTATTTTAAAAAAGCACATACCCCAATTAGAAGCCTTCCTGCAAGCAATTACACATTGAACGCCTGCTTAAACAAGAAGGTCTTTGTTTGCCAGTGAAAGGAGAGCAGGGAGGAGGCCATCCTTCAGAAGGGAGTTCCAGAGGGTGGGAGCAGCCACTGGGAAGGCTTTCTCTCATGTCCTCACCCAGCAAACCTGTGAAAGTAGCAGGGCTGAGAAAAACCCTCCCTTATACATCTTAAAATTCTGGCAGATTCATATAGGGAGATACAATCTTTCATACAGTCTGGACCTAATCCATATAGGGCTTTGTAGGTCATAACCAATATTATGTATTGTGCCCAGGAACAAACCTGTAGCCGCTGAAGCTGTTTCAGCAAGAGAGTTATGTAGTCACTGTAACTGGCCTAGTCAGCATTTTGGCTGCAGCGTTTTGGACCCATTGAAGTTTCCAAAGGCAGCCTCACATATAGTGTGTTACGATAGTCCAAACAGAATGTAATCAAGGCGTGTGTCACCACAGCCAGATCTGATGTCTCAAGAAACAGGCACAGTTGGCATACTAGTTTTAGGTGTCCAAATGCACTCTGGCCACTGCCAAAACCTGGGCATCCAGGTTCAGAGTTGAGTCCAAGAGAACTCCCAAGCTGAAAGTCTGAGGTTTAAAGGGGAATGTACCCCATTCAGCACAGGCAGAGTCCATATTCCCTGGTCTGCCTTTCAACTGACAATGAGCACTTCTGTCTTGTCTGGATTAAGTTTCAGTTTGTTTGCCTACATCCAGTCCAACACTGACAACAGGCATTGGTTCACTACTGAGACATCTTCCTTGGAATCAGATGGAAAGGAAAAATAGAGTTGAGTGTCATCAGCATAGTGGTGACATTGAACCCCAAAACTCCTGGTGACCTCTCCCAGTGGTTTCATGTAGAGCAGGGGTGCAAACAGCCAGAGGCATTTTTGCTTTCTGCAGCCACCTAGATGGCTACACCAAAACATTTCAGAGTGCCAGCAGTGGTGTGATCCCACTTCTGGCCACCATTTTGGTTGATTTGGGGGCAATTTTTTCTTTTTATTATCTGTTTGTGGCAGATTTGGGAGGCTTGGGGGCTAGGGAGCAAACTGTTGTCTTTTTGTGCAGTTCTGGGAAATTTGGGTTGGTTTAGGGCAAAAAAATTGCCCCCAAATCACCCCCAAATTTTAAAAAAAAATGATAGGCCACCTGGTGAGTTTGAGGGGCTTCTAGGGGGGTTCCCTTGGGCCACACTTAGGGGTCCTAAAGGTTACATACACCCCTTTGCCCACCTTTGATGTAGATATTAAACAGCATAGAAGACAAAACTGAACTGTGAGGGACCCTACTGGCCAACACTGCAACATCGTTTCCGAGACCATCTCAGCCCGGTCAGGAGGGGAAACTGTTGAGTGGCAAAATGGGTGGTACACCACGAGAATCCCTCATCTATCCTGGCCACTCACCTTCAAAAAAAAAAAACACACTTGAACCCAGTACACTATGGGAGGAGGCATCTGGTAAGGGAGATGGAATCCTAATAGGTCAACTCTGCCTCTCTGCCCCTCAGGCCTCACCTACTGCTCTACTGAGAACCCAGGCAGACACCTGGGAGAGGTCCATGGTGCTGCTACATCCAGCCAGGGCTCTGTAATACAAGCTGGGTCAACGTGTTCATCCAGGGTCAAGTCCTGGATCAAGGATATTTTTTTGTTCATTGACCTAGTACTGAGCAGCAGCATTTTCAACCCCAGAGATCTGTTGACTATCTGAACTGGTAAACAGCTTGGGAATAACCCTCACCCTGTAGCTGTCCCTTCTGCAATGATAATAGGGCTAACTATCACTCCATATTTCCCTTTGCCCATTGTTGCCGTAATGGCTGCTCCCTGGACTGCTTCCCCTCTGGTACTCTCCATGGAACACATTTCTTTCTTTTGCCAGCAGGCAGATTCCTAAAAGAAAAAAAAGACCACACCTTTAAAAAATCAACAAAGCCCATATTGTCCTCCATCTCCCAAACAAAGAGGCTGGCCCTCACCCCACCTCTGAAGCAGCTCCCCCAAAGGGGTGAACTCTCCTCTTTGGTGTTGTCCCCTTCAACAGCAACCTTGTTGGTGTTGGGCCCACTGCAGCAGACACCCAGGTGTTATCTCTTTTCAAAAGTGGTCTTCTGGCTGAATACCAGGTCCTGGATCAGAAGGGAGTGGAAGTCTCTGAAGCAGGCAGCAGTGCACCAGGATTGATACAGAGGAGCAAGTGGGCAGCAGACCTCTTTGCTAGGGTGGTAGGGGTAATGGTGCCTTTCTCCCTCCCATGTGCTGACTCCTCACTAAGCCAAGACCATCTCTAACTTTGCATGAATCCTTGGGCGTTGGCATACCCCCATTATGTCTTGTGCAACAGGCAGCGCCTCCATCCTGTACAATTTTTGTTATCAGGAATGGGTACATGGGCACTATTTATATTATAAGCAGCACAGAAACTGAAGAGAAGGATGGTTGATGGTATTGCCAACAGAGGAAGTAGAAATGACAGAAAAGCATACTGGGCTGTCAACATCTAGCCAACCATGCCACCTAGTGCCACTGGACTTGAATTAGTCTTCTTGCCAACAGGAGACAGGACACATTTGAACTCCTGCAAAGCATGTACAGATGGAAACCTGTTTTCAGAAAGCTCAAAGTTTTGTCTTGTCCAGTTAGATCAGTTTCATTCCCTGCTCTGCAAAATTTCTTCTTAAATCAGACAGTCAAAAAAGTAAAAAGTCATGTAGGGAAGTGTCCAGTTTTCCTTTTGAGCATGTTTCTTTGGATCAAAGACAGTTGTGCAGTTCAATGATGTGAACAAGATTCAGTTTATCCCAACACATGGAAGCTTGACCCTTGCCTATCGTGGTTGATAAGAGCTAATAGAAGTTGATAGATCAGAGAGATTCAGAGGTAATAACTGCCTCACTATGTCAGGGAGAGGTGCCTGATGACTTCAAAGAGGCTGTAGTTCACCCTTTTCTATGACCTCCCTGAACACAAAGACATGTGAGAATTATTGACTCATCACTAAAATTCCATTTTGAGGCAAGATGCTTGAGTGTGTAATGACTGAGCAACTTCAAATGTTCTTGAAGGACCTATTTCAGCTTGGTTTCAGGCCAAGGTTTGGTTTGGTACTGAAACAGCCTTAGTTACCCTTACTGATGACCTACTCCAGGTTAAAGATATGGAAGTTCTATTCTGTTGATCCTCCTGGATGTCCCAGCACCTTTCAGTACCATTGAACGTCATATCCTGTTTGATAGAATGAAAGTGAGAGGAAGCGCACAATGGCGTTCCACTGCTATCTGAAGGGCTAATTCCAAAGAATGATATTGAGAAATTCCTATTCAGTCCCATGATCATTAAGCTGTGAGGTGTTGTACAATTCAGTCTTATCCCTCATGCTAGTCAATATTTATATGAAGCTACTAGAAGAAATTATATCAAAACCATATAATAGAGGTTTTAAAGGAATCATAGTGGCTGCCAGTATGCTTCTGGTCTGAATTCAGAGTGCTTCTGATGACACTTAAAGCCTTAAATGGCTTAGGACTTAATCACTTGAAGATGCATTTCTCTTTATATATGCCTGCTGGAAGACTGAGGTTGTCTGGAAGGGCCCTTCTCTCTGGCTAGCAGTGGGGACAACAGTGAGAGGATCTTCTCTGCTGTGGTGGCTTCATTCTGATGCTAAGTTAAAAGATGGCTTTTTGTTAAAGCCTTTGGAATTTAATGATTTCATCCAATCTACATAGGTACCTGATTTTAAGATATTTTACTTGCTTCAAACTTTTAGACTGTTTAAATTGTTCTTACTGTTTTAAATAGTAAACTATTGAAATTAATTTTAGTATACGCCACCCTGAGATCTTTTGACATAGGACAAAATATGAATCATTGTAATAAACAAACAAACAAATAAATAAATAAATAAATTCTGTGCATCTTGATAAATAGTTGTGTGAGATAAAATACAACTTCAGACTTTATCCATAGTGACCAAATTTATTTTATCCAGCACTGTGCATTTTTTGGGGGTGGGATGGGGATTGATATAAGAGAAGCAGCAAGAACGGGAGACTGGGCATGATTGGGAAAACAGCATATAAGGAGCTGATCTAACCCTTTTCCCATTGTAGTCACACTAAATTGTCTGTCTTGCAAACTGCTATTACCCCTGTGAATTGGGCAATGGAAGCTTCCTTCCCAGGGTTAACAGCTATTTTGCAACATAGAGTGGAGGGTGAGTAGAGGAATTCCTTATAAGACCACAGTGATGGGTAAAGGATTTAACCCCATTTCATACATGCATGCCATGACTCTGTTTCTTCCCCACCAACTCTCCCTTCTTTTAAAGGGGAAACAATGCAAAAAGAGAATGCATGAGCACATTTAATGTGATAACTGTTTTGTTCATCTTTGTTAAAAACAAAATGGATGTAACAAGCACCTTACCTTGCTCTAACTGATAGTTTGATGTTTGGGAGTTTAAGACCTTACTAAAATATTCAGGTACCATTACATATTTCAAACTTGTTTGATTTTTTAAAGTTCCTTTTGAACACTTTAAACAGAAATAGTTCTTTAAATACCATGTTGATACAGAAAACATGTGATCTCATTGTTTTGCAAAGGTCAAAACACTTTTAGGAAGTACTATAGTGCTGCAGTACCTCCAATGATAATAGGCAACTGCATCACATATAACTTGATTTTACTCTGAAGCGACAGGGCAAAATATTTTCCTGGGAAATAGCCATAGGAATGCATTCACTTGGACTAACTTTCAGAAGATTGGTCCAAGAATGAGATGAGAACATGTTTCATCGACATTATCTAAAGCATTTTAGGATTTATTTTGCTCTAGTTAAAATATAGATAACATGGTTTATGATATGTGTTTCCAAAGGAAATCAGAAGGAATTTCCTGAGGAAGCCCTAAACAGATGGATAATCGCTGGTGTTGAATTCACACAAAAAGGACTCAGTATTGTCCTTGGCATAAAGTGCTGTCTTCTAGATGTGGGGAAAACAGTAAGAGTCAAGGAAGTAGATCTCTCATAATCCAAATCAGCAGCTAAGATGGAGCTGTTTCGTCCTCTTCTGGCACTATAGGAACACTGTAACTCACAAGGCTTCTCTTATCAAGTCTTCTTGAAAGACATCGTCTTTCTCTTTGTCTCTGCACTTATCACTAGAAGTATTGTTTGGTATGAAAAAGACCTTCGCTGACTGATACGTATCTTGTAGCTAATTGTGTTTTTGCTTCACCATTGCCTGGCTTACATATATGTTCATGCTGCTACAGACACTGATTTTCAGGTCTTAAAACCTTATAGTTGTTCTTTTTTTTTTTTTCCACAGAATGTGAACCCATAGAAGCTATTGCCAAGTTCGACTATGTTGGAAGATCTGCACGAGAACTTTCTTTTAAAAAGGGAGCCTCCTTGCTTTTATATCATCGAGCTTCTGATGACTGGTGGGAAGGAAGACATAATGGGATTGATGGCCTTGTACCTCACCAGTACATAGTGGTTCAAGATATGTAAGCAAGAACTACTTGAAATGAAATGCCAAGTCATTGTCCCACCCTAAATCAGACCAGTCTGGTCAAATTCTTTCCAGTGATTGGCAGATGTTTTGAAGATAAGGCTGAATTGAGGTGGTAAGGGCACAGAGCCCCAAAATAGAGCCCTCTTTGTTTGTATGTGTTTGGGCTATTTTGGGAGTGATAGCATAGCGATTAAATTGATCAATGAATAAGCAGTATGTAAAATTAAAAAATACAGTTGACAGCAGTACAAAAATTCTCAAAAGGTGGACCCATTTTCAGTACTGCTGCTGCAGTGAGACTCGAAGCCTGATACCTTGCATTTTTACTCAATTTGATGTACAAAATGTTAATGATAACAAAAGCAGCAATCCATTTAGAAAAGAAACACAGAGAACATACCTGCAAAGATGAGTGGGGGCAGGATGACTGATTATACTATCTCGAGAGATATACAAAAAAAATAGTCTTTAAGAGAAACTGAAATGCATTCCTTTTGTATACTCATGAATCTGCCAAATCAGAGAATAAGAAAGGACTAGCTCACTGGGGAGAAAGCATGGGCAGTACACTGAGCATTCACAGTCTGTCCCTTTGCATGTAATAAAGTAAAGGAAACCAAGTCCAGTGGTCTCTGTGTGAATAAATGCATAACAATTGGGGAGGGAGGGGAAGAGCTCCACTCACCCCAGGCAGAAATATACTCACACATACTGATTCCCTAAGCAGAATTCCATTCAATCCATTCCCCTTTCTTGGAAGTCAGAGCTATATGTAGCAGGTAGCCTATTTGGCACCTCCTGCAATAGCGTGTTCTTCTCAGGTGCAGCAGCAAACACTGTCCCATCCATCACCAGCAGTGAAGTGAACATCAGCTGCCAATCCAGTTTGGTTGTCTTTGGAAAATAAGGGTAGGGGGCACACTTTTCTTCTTTGCTTTAGATATCCACATGTCTTACTGTGCTGAGATTCCAAAACTGTGAAGCAGAGTCCTTGAGGCGAGTCACAGGAAACCAGTAGGGACCAGCGTGTTCGTAAATGCTGAGATCCTGGCAGAATTTGCTTTGGCATTACTGTGTCCTATATGTATATGCTTTTTTTTCTGTCTCTTTAAGACTCCAAGTGGGAATACTGCTCATAGTATTTAAGGGGCGTGTGGATGTATAGCAGAAAGCAAAATCTATTATGACAATGATAGTTACATTTTTTCGGGAAGAAAAAATGCTTTGTTTAAATAAACCTAAAGCTGTCTCTTTGAAGAGCATGTTTCTGGTTTCTGACAGTATCAACATTTTTGATAAGCTAATACAAAGTTGTCTTGCTTGTTTACTTAGCATAATCTTATATTGTTTGTGTTCTGGAATGCAAAATGTCCTTCCTTGACAAAGCTGAAATTAAAAACTAAATTCTAAAGTGAAACTGATGCACAGGGATATTCTTCTGGCCACAGATTGCTTTTAATAATAATGGTTATACTCTAAAGAGATTTTATTATGCATTTAGATGATGTCTTTGAAAACAATTATAATAACGGCTGTTAGTAAAAATGAGACATCTGGAAATGAGAGGCAGAGACAAGAGGGTTAAAAAGATGAGCTCTGTCTTTCTCTCCAGTTATGCTCATGTTTTGGAAATACTGTTATCTTTTCTGCTTAGGGATGATACATTCTCTGATACACTGAGCCAAAAAGCAGATAGTGAAGCAAGCAGTGGTCCAATAACAGAAGATAAATCTTCATCTAAGGATATGAATTCACCAACAGATCGCCATCCTGATGTACATTTAGGAAGGTAATCAATTCAACACTGGATATTAACTGAATACTTCAATTTATATTGCGTTGGAGCATGTTAGTTATCTCTGCAACAAGACTGAAAGATGCAGTGGTGGAGGGGATGTCTTTTTGATTAGCTGAGACAGTGATATCATTTGCCATCCTGTTAGGCTTCCTTGTTCCTTCTGAGCATGAAATCTTCTCAGGAGCACTATATTAGGGTAGGGCAAATTACTGCTATAAACTATGTCACTTGTAACGTAAAATATTGGAGAGTGTCTTAGTCTTGAATGAGCAATTAAACTGTACAGAAGATGTGCTGCTGAAGATGCAGACTGATGGAACAGACTTGTTGTTATGGATCAACATGGTTCCCTGCATTTTTGGATTCCTCTTGAAGCTCTGACTGTGGGAATTGTTGTGATAAGATCCTACATTTTACCTTACTGGTGAGATTGGTCAACTTCATTGCACAGCATGCTGGTTAAGACTTAAAAAGTAGTGACTTACCAAAGAGGGTGGGTGAAATGACGTCTGAACCTGTTATTACCTTCACCCTTCACATTTATAACAGTGTGTCACACCATGCCACACCACATTTTTTTCACCATGTGTTGATGGGAATTCTTTATTGATTATTTTGTTTTATCTCCCATTAATTCCTTTTGTCTCTTTTCAGGCAACGCAAGAGATATGAACTCCCCCTTTCTGGCAGACGTCCTGGCAGGACCAGTGATGGACACTGTCCAGTTCATCCCCCACACAGCCTTGCCAGTTCATCTCTGGAATTAGGTTCCCCCAGTTTGGCAAGCCACAATCCTTCTCGAGCTGTCCTGCAAAACCGAAGCCTCAATACAGATAGCCCAGAAAGGAGACGTAGGCCTGGCCATGGCAGCCTTACCAATATTAGTAGGCATGAGTCACTGAAGAAAGTAGACAGTCCTCCAATCAGAAGGTCAACATCATCTGGCCAGTACCCAGTTTTCAATGACCATAAACCACTTGATCCAGAGTCAATTGCTCAGGTGTGTTTTGTTGATTGACTTATGAATTATTCTTGCTTTCCTCAGGGCATATTAGTGTGAATTTTTCTGATGGGTATCACTGTTTGTCAAACCATATATAGTCTTGTATTCTCTTTAATCTTTTTCCCCACTTCTTGATGTTAAGTCTTTCATTTCAGCAGCTTGAAAACTGTATCTGTTGTCCATGCTGGCAAAGTGCAGTTATTATTTGCAATTACAATGTCTGTGTTCAGATGATCTAGGTAATGACAAGTATCTTTACTTCTGATTTATCATTGTATTATATATGAGGGCTAGATATATTTTGTGATACAGGTGAGGAAAATAGAAGATACTATTAAAACTCTTACTCATCCCGAATTTTATCTAAAGTTGATTGCCATTGTGTGTGGATTTTTCTTTTTGTATGCTTCCAGAGCAGTTATTGTTTAAAAAGAACCTGAGGCCTTTGGAAAGTTACATTTAAAAGGATGGCCAGAATCCTGTATGGTCTTTATGTATGCTTAAGCACCGTCATTATGGTGCTACACACTGAATCCCAACATGACCTCTCCGATCCCCACTTACCAGGCAGCAGCCATTATGATCAGTAGGGGTCTATTCCCTCTCACTCAAGAAACAGTTCCACTCCTCCCATGAGTGATCCCCATTGCAACAGGCAGAAACAGGATCCCTGTTGCAATTCCCCACTAGAGATAGCTTGCAGGAGGCATGAGAACAGCAGCCAGCAGCTTCCCAAGCAACAGAAGAATCGATGCCTGTCAGATGCAGCAGTTGCTTCCATGTAAGTGCAGATTGGAGGACTTTCACAGTCTAAACTGGGAGCTACTTAGGGGCTGTGAATATGTAACAGTCATGAGTGCATAACTCCAGGTCACACACTCATAACTGTGTTACAAGATTTCAGCCAAGGACTATAAAACATGCTGAAGCCATCCATAAGTGAGTGACAGTGGAATGAGTCTTCAGGTTTCAGAAGGGCTATCGTACCACTGCTCAAGTGCAGATGGTTTCAGATGTTATAATAGTCCTATTTCTCAGATTTCCAAGCTCTGGCAGTTTATAGCACACTAAAAATTTCAGTCAGTGTCCACATGTTACTCATTTATTGCACAGAATCAAAATGCCTGATATAAGGAAGCACATCTGTTGTAGGGAAAGTGCAGCTTTTTAGTATTCCATTGACAATGTTTTGCTATCCAGGAAAAGTTGATTCTTCCAGCTGCACAGTCATTTATACTGCAGATGCTATCTAGAATGTGGTTACACAAATCTAGAAATCTATCTATGTGGTTACACTACTGGCTAGTGTCTATGCCATCTATCTTGATGCACAGTATGTCTCTCTATTCCTCTTCATACAACTGTAATTTTAAAACTAGAAAAAGCAATATCTGGATATTTATATCACAGTGCACATCTATATGCGTGGCTCAGCTAGCACAGGCTTAAAGCACTTACACAACATAGTTTTTTCTGTGTTTCTGCAGCATAGAAATTTCGGGTGCCATTACTTGATTTTCTTCCAACTTCCTTCCAGCTTGTACTTCCCCATGTTACACACAGCGAGTACTGAGGATCCAACTTGCAAGTAGTATTAAAAATAAAAACTGTGGATTTTAAAAATTACCTGAAAAGGCTCTTGAACTTTGACTAAAGCAGTGGTGGTGTAAATGCAGGCTACATGTGACTCCAGAGGCTCGCTCCCAAGTATTTTGCTCCCAAATGACTTCTAGGATAGTGTGATTCAAAGGGGTGGTCTCTGGATCAGTGCCAGTCCATGAACCATCTGCTGGGCACCCACAGTGAGTTCCCAAGAAATGTAGAAACGGTTGAAGCCAGTGGACATATGTATGATACTGGTCTCTGGCCCATTAGAGAAGAAGATTGCTAGTCCCTCACATCTAATAGCATGAGAAGCACTGCTCCAGGAGTTGTGGGAACAGTTTTGCCACATTTTCCTCTTCAATTTCCAGGTTACTGCCCTCCCACAATTCCAGGTCATACTTGCTGGAAAAAAAGTGGAGGGGGGCTCTCCTGGACCAAAAATTTGGCAAAGTGCCTCCCCATTTCCACTACAGGGCAAAAAAATGGAGGGTATCAAAAATCACTTCTTTGTGAGAAGGTGACTCTCTCCTCTCAATAGTTGCCTACCCACGGACTAAAGCATTGCTGTACGCTTCAGAGAAGCAGGAAACCCCTGGTTTTCATATTGTTTCCACTGCACTGTAACTGAATAACTCTACACATGGTGTTTATTGTGATCTAACAAAACTGTTTTTAATATGGAAGAAACAAGCATCTCCTTCTTTTCTTTCTTCCTCTTTCCCCTCCATGAAAGCTCATTTGCTTCTTTTTCAAACTTTTTCTTTTCTTTTCCTTTCTGTTGTTTTCTTTTCTTTTCATCTTGTGCTGTGATGGCCTCCCCATCTCTTCCCATATATCCAGCTCATCCCTTCCTTCAAAATTATTTCTTACTCCACAGCCTTTCCTCAACAAGCAAAAACATAGCCTTTCCTTTTTTGCACTGACTGCTGCAGGTTTACTTTGTCCTATTGGATTAAAGCCCTCTCCTTACTTTTCATTTTTCAATTCACACTTCAAAATTTGGGGGTTGCAATTACTTTTACAGTAAGAGAGTTTATACTATTTTTTTATTTATTTAATAGAGTTATATGTATGAAGGAGTCTTTTGTCCATATAGGCAGACCTTTCGCTCTTTCTTTAGTGCTGGGGGGGAGGGGGCAAACAGCTGAAAAACCTTCTATTATCTATAATTTGACCTTTTGTTTAAACTCAGCAACTAAGGTCACCAGTTTTAGAACATGCCAACTTCAAATCATTTACATCCTATCCTATCCTAAAGATTTTAATCATAATTCCGTGATCTAGACAAAACAAAAAACTATAGTTAATACGTTGAGTTCTGCAACAAGATGTTAAATTCTTTTTCTAGAGTTCCAGTCATTTCCTGCTCCATTCCCCTTCCCCAAATTTCCTTTGACCCTAGAAGTCACGATTTCATTGCAACTAATTGACTGGCATCCTCTTCAGGAGTTACTAGATCTTATGCAGCTGCAATCTCGTAACTGCTGAGGGGTCATGTTTGCAGTAGTGCACACCTGAATGTGAAAGAACCCAAAAACTGACCCTTGTGTCTTGACAGTTCCCTGATTGAAGTATTTCCAGGGCACTGGAGATTGGGGTGCTGGGAAATTACATCTGCAGTGTTCTCCTAGGTACAGGGAACCTAGAAACAACCAGTTGTGTCAGGACTCTGTAGGGCCTCTTCAGCTGACTGGTTACAACATGCCCCATGACCAGGAGAACGCTGCAGACATCATTTCCCAGTATCCCAATCCTCAGAGCCTCATAAACGCTTAGGTTGGTGCTCTGCCAGGTTGCGAAGGTAGGTTTTGAGGAGTTGGCATGGTGATACATAACTATGATGATGCAGGATCTTGGCCGATTGTATTTAGTCCCAGATAGATAGATAGATAGATAGATAGATAGATAGATAGATAGATAGATAGATAGATCCTTCTCAGTTTGATTTTTCTGGAGAGTGGATGCACTTGCGTCTCATCCCCATTAAATTAAAACTTTTTATTTTTCCATTGACATTTGATAATATGTGTAACTCAGTAGGGACCAGATGATCTGTCCAACAGTGAAACTGCTCTTTCTGTTCCTTTTAAGAAAAATCTAAGTGTATTTTCTTCTCTTTCTAATTACTCCATTCCATTCCCCTTTCTTTCTATGTTTTCCAACTTTCTGCATCATTGAATTCTTAAGGGGCTGTTTTTGGAGGGGTTCCTTTATCCCATGGATGGAGAAAGTGCAGTCCATGGGTCACATATTTCCCCCACCCATCCCCTAAGTCATCCCAGTCCCCAACAAGCTATAAGAACTGCTCTTCTTCCTCTGGTCAAAGTCAGAGATCTAGCTTCTATTGAAGTTAGTCATTAGACCCCAAGGGCCATAATAAAAAGCTGTGTTCTAACAGCACCAAAATGAAGCCAACATTGGCACCAGTTCAGCCTTGAAGGGGAAGATATTACACAACCAGGGTTCCACAGAAAAGAAGGCTCTTTCGTACACAATGTATCATCCCCTGTGATAAGACACACAACAGAGAGTGCCTCCAGTTTCTCAGTCCTTACACATATATAGGGTGGTACACTGCTCCAAGTATTGTGGTCTCTAGCCCTTTAAGGCTGTAAATGTTATCACCTTGAATTCAGATCAGAAACATATTGCATTTTAATTGCAATTTTGTAGATACTAACCTATGAGTAAATCCCATTACATCCAGTGGGACTTTATTGTTCAGGAATTAATAGACAGTGTTATAGGAAACATTTAAAAATGAGAGACTTTATTTAGTTGCAACTGATTTCTGACGTTGATTTCATTGAGATGTAGTCACAACTAACTGAAGCTAGATTGGAACCAATGTTTTTCTGTTCCATAAATTTGTGGCAGCTACCTACAGATTCATTCCTATCCCTATAATATTACTGTTGCTTAATCACAGAAATGTATGTGCATATGTTTATGTAGCACCTATAGTATTAATTAACTCACAGCTTTGTATTAGTCTACAGCAAACTTCTTTCTTCTTCTGAACAGGATATTGAAGAAACAATGAACACTGCTCTGAATGAACTCCGGGAACTAGAACGTCAGAGCTCTGTAAAACATGCTCCTGATGTAGTGTTGGATACCTTGGAACAAATGAAAAATTCTCCCTCCAGCAACACCTCAACAGAATCATTGAGTCCTCATCACAATGTCATCTTAAGAAGCACTGAGCCTCAAATTCGGCGTAGCACTAGTTCTTCCAGTGATACCATGAGTACCTTTAAGCCCCTGGTGGCACCCAGAATGGGAGTGCAGCTGAAGCCACCTGCACTTAGGCCAAAACCTATTGTTCTTCCAAAAACAAATCCAAGCATAGGCCCTTCATCTCCTTCCCAAGGTTCAACAGACAAGTCTTGCACCATGTAAAGCCCAGGCAACTCATGTGACAAGCATGGAATGAACTGCCAGAATAATGAAACACTGATAGCTGTCTGGGTTCCATCACACCTTTAATGTGCGTTTATAACTAGAGAAGTTTTGTTTTTAAATTTTTTTAAATGTAATGTCTCAAACTACCTATATTAATGTGGGCATTTAATATGGGTTCAATTTTTAAACTGGACAACTCAGTATGATATTTTAAAACAACAGGAACACACACAGTTACTTGAAACTTCCACACAGCACCTTTTCTAATGAAAACACTACAGGTCACACTGCCAGCCTCCCATGTAGTTCAATCATTTACACTGACTGTACTTTTTAGACCTCATAAGGAGTTATTTTGAATGGTTATTTGAAATGAATTTATTAATATTTTTTTCTTCTATTTTACTTCCAATAGGAATCAGATTTTTATAAGGGCTGAGAGTTTGCATCTTGAGAATTATTAAGCATTGTATACAAAGTGAACAGAAAAGTTATGGCAGGATCACTCTGACATCTCCTTCAAAACACTTGGTACATGCACTGGCATTCCTAGTACACCCAGATGGCAGAAAATGGGGAATGAGTTTTACTTCTTACATTTCTGACACTCTGACATAGATGCTGGCTTTCTAAATCAAAGTGAAAGCTTGCCATCAGAACTACTGGACAATAGCTTGTAATAGTTGCACTCAGGCTTTCTGCATTGCAATAAAGCTAGATTTTTAGCCACTGATTACTTCAGATGACTATCTGCAAACAATTCACTATTAAAAATGTTTACATTCCTATGAGCCAATTGTTTAGATATCTCTGCAAATATAAAGTGTTAGGTAATGATTTGTAACCAAGCATTCCTAGAAAGTTTGAAAGAAAATGAGTAAGTTGTGGAACTTAACAATTTGAAGCTGCTGTATCCTCATGATTATGAAATACAATGTGTGCAGAACAAATGTGTGCTTTTTTTTTCATTTATTAAAACACATTATCTATTTTAAACTGGAATAGCTCCTTCTGTTGAGGCAAGAGGTTGTTCACAGGATGAAGATGTCCGTTTCTATTCTAAAATGTGAATAAAACATGTTAGGATCATTTCTTTCCCAGATTTATGTCAGTACCTTTTTTCCTATGTGTGCATATGTGTGTGTGAAAGCTATGAACCTGCATACTATTGCACCATTAGAACTTTGTTCTTGTTACAAGTGAACTAACTATACAGCTGTCTTGCACAAACTAACACTAAGCCATATCATTTCTGTGAATGTTTTTGGCAAGGTCACCTCTCAACCCTCAACAAGAGATTTCTTATGTGTTATTAATCAAGCAACCACTTGAGTACAATTGTAACTTCTATCTTGGGAGTACAACATCTTGAGGGAAAGGTTGGAGTGGGGAGCAAATGACTTTAGCTATGACCCATCAGTACAGGCAAACCTGAATCCAAATGAGGGGTTCATTTCTCACAGCACTTGTCACATTAGGAGATTGCTATTCGTCCATCTAAAATGCTCTCATTTGACTGCTTCATACCATCTGGAAACAAATGGGAAAAGACTTGCCATCTTGTGATGAGAATTGTTAACATGTAACAGTCTAAGGGCATTGTAGCCTATTATAATTTCTTGATTTGCTCCCACTGAAGCTTACTAGTAATATTTAGGTGTTTGTCATGGGCATGACAAAGACTTTTTAAAGTTGCCTTCCAAAGAAGTTCACAAATCAACCTGTGCACATGTATCTGTATTTGCTATTTGCGACCCAAAAGGAGGAAAAATGTGGGAGGGGACTTTATAAAAGCTTCCAGTCCTAACCTAGATGTAGTTTTTTTCCCCCTTAGATAATGAACTTAGTGGCTGTTCACAAGTCTAAAAGAGAAATTAGATCTGCTAATTCGGCAGCGCACTGAGATAATAACCCACTTAATAAATACAGTACACAGAGTTATTTTATTTGCAACAGGACAGTACAGAAGGAAATGTCATAAGCACCAAAAGGTGCCACTATATAGAGAAGAACTCTGTTGTGTGTCCTTTGAGTGCACCTTGGAAGTTTAACTGAGGCTCTATAATCTGTAGTGGATGTTTAGCTAATACTGTTGATGATAAAACATTTCGGTGACCTGAGCAAGGCTAGGAATTGCTTTCTTAAACTAGTCTGCATTGGGAACCCATGCAACAAACATATCTGCTTTCTTTTAAGTGCTTTCTAGCATAGGGATTTTTTAAAATGATTACATTATGTGGCATAATCCAGGTGGGTTCCTGTATCTTAAAATTATGTAGGGAAATTGTGTCCAAATAATTGTACTGCCCATCATACTGCTTATATTAGAAATTGTTTAGTGAAGAAAAATAGTAGAAACAGTACATTTCTTGAGTGCTTCCAGTTAGAGCATTCACATGTGACATGAGTTAAATGTGTGTAGTTTGATGGTTTATTATAGCTACTTCAAGTATAGTGAATGGATATGTAGCAGGAAAGACTGATAAAATAACAGGCATAGTAAAGGGTAAATGCCTTTATACCTAATCGAATCAGTATTGTCCTTGACTGTCAGTTTGATAGATTGCAGTGCTGGTATCTTCCTGCTTGTTGACTGTTACCTAATTGTGTCAATGTACATCTGTAAGTATGTACATGTGAAAGTGCCTTTACATTTTTAGGGAAGCTTTAGATTTGCTCTTGTACTGTTGCATTCCCATGTCATTTTCTGCTGCTCTTGTACTGCTGCATTCTCATTGCATTCCTTCCATTCTCAAATAGCAAGAGTTACAGTTGCACAGTCCTCAAAGATGACAAAAAAGTACTGTTAAGCTGTTGTGACAATGCACTTTTATGTATAGTACTGTACATTTGAGCATGTACCATTACAGACTTCAATATACATTCAGATTTGTTTCTCATAGTGTAACTTTATAATAAATAAGAATAGTTCTCTCTGTCTGTTTTGTTTTAAAGGTGTCTAATTACCAGTGCATTTTTGCATGCATACCCCTGCAAATGCCTTTTCTCTGCTCTAAATAAGATCCGCATAACTGCTTTTTGTTCCTGCTTTCTTATAGGAAGATAACTACTTTACAGAATCAATTTCCTTTGGAATGAGACAGTACTGAAATCTTAAGCTGATTGTCTGATTGTTTGTTTACAATATGAGCAGGTAGGCAAGCAGTCACACAGATATAGTTTAGCATCGGACCCAAACATCCAAGAAGTGCAGAGTCAGTTTCTGCTAGTCAGCATAACAGACTTAGATCAAGGTTCCCTTTTTCTGCCCAAAATGAAACTGAACAAGCTACTCCTTTAAACCAAATTTAATGCAGGTGGGTACCACGGAATCCAGAAAGCTGAAGCAGACACGAATTTAAAGGAGAGACTGAATCGTATTCATCACCATTGTGCGACGTATAAAATCTTACAGAGATGATGTCAAGGGGTTAACCCAATGATTCACTATCATGAAAATACCAATTGGGCAGGTGCTACACCTATATGTTAATTGATGCAGTTATGATGTAAACCCCATACATATAAAGCTTCATACACACGCTACCCCCAAAGACCAACAAATCATTATCATAATGTACATGTTCAGTCACATTCCATCTGTATTGAGCAGTGGGGAACATCTGTAGCTCTCCAGATGTTAAAGTACTCCAATTATCCCTCAGTCTTGAGCAAGCTGGAGGGCTCTAGTGTCTCCACCCTGATATACAGGTATGATGCTGTAACTCAATGGATGCCAATGAGGATAGAATTGAAAAACTGCCTTAAGACAAGTGAAAGTACAGCCCTACAGTTGTTTGACTGCAAACTCCACTATTCTATACCATTGGCTATGCTGGCGTGGTGTGATGGGAATTAGAAGTCCATGGTTCTAGCTGTTAAATTGTCAGAAGGCTCCTAAGGATTGTAAAGTAAGGTAAGCTAAACTGAAAATAATGTTGAAAGCAAAAAGGAAGCAGTTGTTCTTATACTCACAGTTAGTTCATATTTGAAGTCATGCTGCCAGATTTTTACACACAACTATACTAGGCACACCTACGATCATATGGCACATAAATTCCAAGTCAGGAATACTTGGCACATAGGGCAGTCCCTCCAACCCATGATTGCTGTATTTCTGGGCTCTGAAGTAGGAGGAACTGATACAATCCTACTCGATAGATTCATCCAAGTCTTCCTCACATATGCTACTCATAAAATCCACCAAAGGGAAGAGCCATGCTTCTCCAGGTGGGAGATAACAATGCATGGTGCATGGGAGAGAAACATTGTGCCCACCAAATACAATGTTAACTTCCTATCTGTACAAGTCCCACACTTCCCAGCTGAGATGCTGTAGCCAAATTTCTAATTAATCAGCTTCAGCTTTCTGCATAGTGTAGTCTAAAGTAAATCCTTGTTACACACAAACCCAAGAAATTAAACAGAGGCATCCCCACATCACCATCTGCACAAACACAGCTTCCTGGATTTTTCAGGACAAACTTCAAATGGCAAGGAGGACCTTTAGAGAGATATTTTTCATGAGCAGCAGAACCAAAGGGGAAATGTCATCTTTCAACAGGCGATTAAGAACTAGTTATGTTCAATACAAGGGCTGCTGGTTTTGAATCAGCCTCCCACACTGATCTTGTTAAGCTTCATTGCTCATGGCAAAGCTATACATTCAGTCAATAAATGCAGGTTCTTCTTCGTGGTCTCTGTGCCTTCATACACTAGGAGCTTTAGCGCCTGCGCGGTAGCGTTCGGAAACTTCTAGAGCTTGTTCGCTTGGCGGGAACCCCTCCCCCACGCCGGTACTGCGCATGCTCCTCCCGCCGAGCAACGGCCTCTCCTCAGTTCTTTCTCGTCCGCCGTCGCGTACGGAAGGTTCTTTGGTTTGTTCCTCTCACTTTTGTGCTTGGCTTGCTGTTTTCACGGTTTTACGGACTTTTGGACTGTCTCTGACCTCTCTTTCGGACTCCCCCTTCGGCTTTTGGTCTTTTCTCTTCAGCCTACCATCAGCGCTCGGAGACCGACCGACTCTGGCTCGACATCTCGCGGAGTGGCAATGTGTCACTACGGACTCTTGGGTGCTTTCCATCGTCCGTCTTGGCTACGCCATCGAGTTTCTCGATATTCCTCCTCGAGGCGTTTACTATTCCACGCCGTCGAGTCCGGCCCTCCTGGAAGAGATCCAATCCCTCCTCCAGAAAGGGGCGATCGAGCAGCTCCCGCAAGAGGCCAAGACCACCGGCTTCTTCTCCAGGTACTTCACGGTACCGAAAGCCGACGGTACCCTCCGGCCGATCCTAGACCTCAGAGGGGTGAACTACTACATCCGCCCCAAAAGGTTCAAGATGGTCACGATACCGTCGATCCTGCCCTTCCTACATCGAGGGAACTGGTTCGCCTCCATCGATCTCCGAGACGCATACTTCCATATCGCCATTCGCCCGCAGCACAGACGGTACCTCCGCTTCGCGGTCGACGACACCTGTTACCAGTACAAGGTGCTGCCGTTCGGACTTTCGACTGCCCCAAGGGTCTTCACCAAGTGCATGGCCCCGGTGGTATCCTTCCTGCGGACGAAGGGTGCTTCTGTCTTCCCTTACCTCGACGATTGGCTGTTGGTGGCGTCCTGCAAACAGAGACTTTACCACGACGTCCACATGACGTTGTCACTCCTGACCCGCCTTGGTCTACGGGTGAATCCGAAGAAGTCCCACCTCGAGCCGGCGAGGATCTTGGACTTCATCGGGGCGACGCTCGACTCGACCTCCGCCAGGGCGTACCTACCAGAGTCTCGAGCCCAAACCCTGATCCGGGCCGCCGCTCACGCTCGTACGGCCCCGACGTTATCTGCGAGAAGCGTCCAGCAGCTCTTGGGCTACATGGCTGCGACCACCGCTGTGACATATCTCGCCAGGCTGAGAGCGAGACCTCTTCAACACTGGTTCGTCCGCATATTCGACCCCCTGCGAGACGAACAGACACTCCGACTGCAGCTGCCGGAAGACGTCCGCTCATCCCTCCGATGGTGGCAGTCGCGACGCAATCTCATGTCAGGGATGCCTTTCCAACAGCCGACACCGAAGGTGACGGTAACGACCGACGCCTCCCTGTATGGATGGGGTGCCCACTGCGGCGATCTCAGAGTCCGCGACAGATGGACCGACGACGAGACCGCTCTCCATATCAACGCGCTGGAGCTGCTCGCCGTCTTGAAAGCGCTACGGGCGTTCCGCCATGTCGTAGCGGGGCGGACGGTCCTGGTTCTGACGGACAATACCACCGCCGTCTGTTACATCAACAGACAAGGAGGGACTCACTCCACAACCCTGCTCAACATTGCACTCGACTTGTGGGAATGGTGCATTTGCCTGCATACGCATCCCGTGGCAGTTCACCTGGCCGGGCAGGAGAACACCACGGCAGACGCCCTCAGCAGGGACACCTCATCCCATCACGAATGGTCTCTCTCCGGAGAGGCGTTCAGACTGATTCGGGACCGCTGGGGCGAACCATCGATCGACCTCTTCGCGACCAGGGAAAACGCGAAGTGTCGCCGATTCTGTTCCAGAGCGGGCCACGATCGTGCCTCCATCGGGGACGCTTTCCAGTTTCCGTGGACCGGGGAACTCCTCTACGCGTTCCCGCCGTTCCCGCTGCTCGGCCGGACGATATCGAAGATCCTCGCCGACCGAGCCGACGCGATCCTGGTAGCCCCGTACTGGCCGAGGCAACATTGGTTCGCACCCCTGCTACAAGCCGCACGAGACGACCTGCTCCGGTTGCCACCGACACCGGACCTGCTCTCCCACTCCGGCGGCCGAGTCCTCCATCCGGACCTGCCACGCCTGGCCCTCCATGCCTGGAGGATATCGCACTAGACGATCCCGTGCTCGGTACCGTCCTCGTCGCGGCCAGGAAGGAATCCACCCGTCGCAGCTATCAATACAAGTGGCGACGCTTCCTGACCTTCGCTAACGAGAGGAGTGAGCCGGTATCGCCCGCGGGGCTCTCTACCGTCCTGCATTTCCTCCTGCACCTCCGGCAACAGGGGCTGGCGTTTCCATCCCTGAAGGTGTATCTCTCCGCGATCGTGGCATACCAACCGCCACGGTCGGCTGCCTCGGCCTTCTTCAGGAACGATACCGTTAAGCGGTTCCTGAAAGGACTTCATCATCTCTACCCGCCGGTATCGCCGCCGCTACCGCCGTGGTCCCTCTCGCTGGTGCTCTCGCAGCTGACAAAGCCGCCCTTCGAGCCGATGGCGACCTCGGATGATAGGCTCCTGACCATGAAAACTGTCTTCTTGGTAGCGGTGACCTCAGCGAGGCGAGCGGGTGAGATCACAGCTCTTTGATCCGATGAGCCCTTCACAGTCTTCCACAGAGACAAGGTGGTCCTGAGACCTGACATCTCGTTCCTGCCTAAGGTGGTGTCCAGTTTCCATCTCAACCAGGACATCATCCTGCCTGCCTTCTTCCCGAACCCGACGACACCGTTGGAGCGGTCTCTCCACTCCCTGGACGTGCGTCGGGCCGTGGCCTTCTACATGGACAGGACTGCTTCCTTCCGACAGACGCCGCATCTCTTCGTTTGCTATGGGCGACGTCGGAAGGGCCTCAAAGTGTCCACCCAGCGCTTCTCCAAATGGGTGGTGAGGACTATTCAACTGGCGTATGAGCTCGCGAGGAAGCCTCCGCCAGTCCTGCTTCGAGCCCACTCCACCAGAGCGGTGGCTACTTCTGCGGCCCTCCTGCGAGGAGTTGACCTGCATGAACTCTGCCGTGTGGTGACCTGGTCCCAACCATCGACCTTCGTGCGCCACTACAGGCTCGACTGCCGGTCGCGCAGAGATGCCCGGTTTGGACGTGAGGTGTTGGCTTCCGTGCTGTAGGACCTGACCCGCCGTCCGACCGGTAAGCTACACAGTCTCCTAGTGTATGAAGGCACAGAGACCACGAAGAAGAAGAACAGGTTGCTTACCTGTAACTGTGGTTCTTCGAGTGGTCATCTGTGCCATCATACACACCCGCCCTTCCTCCCCTCTTTCTCAGGTCCCTGTAGGTTCTACGGCGGATGACAGAACTGAGGAGAGGCCGTTGCTCGGCGGGAGGAGCATGCGCAGTACCGGCGTGGGGGAGGGGTTCCCGCCAAGCGAACAAGCTCTAGAAGTTTCCGAACGCTACCGCGCAGGCGCTAAAGCTCCTAGTGTATGATGGCACAGATGACCACTCGAAGAACCACAGTTACAGGTAAGCAACCTGTTCTTTTCAAGCCTCAGTTTGTGAATCTAGGGCTGTGGGCAACTTCAGGGAACAAGCAGCAAATGGGTGAAATTTGCTTAATCCACCCTCACTTGTTTCATCCCCCAATTCCTCTCAAATTTTCTCCCCAACTGGACTCCAAGTGTCTAAAACAGACCCACCTGGGAGGAAAAAAGCCTGTGAGAAAAACAGGAGTTGGAAATATTATTCTTTAAGACTACAATTCCCAAAAGCCTTCAGTTAGCATAGCCAGTGGCCATGCTGACTGTATCATGTGAACTGTAGTCCAAAAAAGTAACTTTTTTGAGACAAGGAGAGGGGCATGGAGAGAAAACAGGCAGATGGATGGTTAAACCTCCTCCTGCCTGTTAGTCCTCATCAGAAATTGCTCCTGCGTTCTCTTCCTTAAGCAATAGGATTGGAAACTCATACTTGCTGAAAACATCTGTAGTTTCACCTCCTTCCCATGAGTACTGTTGTTGAGTACGTGCCTTCAAGTTGCCAGTGGCTAGTCACCATTCATTATTTGCTTATGTTTGACATGATAGCCAGCATAGTGTAGTGGTTTGAGCACTAGAGACCAGGGTTCAAATCCCTGCTCAGCGATAGAAACCCATTAGGTTACCTTGGGCAAATCACACCCTCTCAGCCTCAGAGGAAGGCAAAGGTAAACTCCTTCTGAACTAATCTTGCCAAGAAATCCCTGTGATAGATTTGCCTTAGTGTCTTCATTAATCAGAAGTGACTTCAAGGCACAGAACATTTGGCACAGATCTGTAAATGAGAACAATTGAGGGAACGCACACACGTTGTGTTGTGATGCTGTACACGCATCATGACAGGTTGCCGTCTTATACATGCTTGCCTGGGAGTAAGCCCTTTGAATTCCCTGGGGATTACTTCTGGATAAACATGCACAAGATTGTGTGTAAAAGAACACTCCTGCTAATGCTTATACATTTAATTAATAAATGTAGGTCTCCAGGCCTACATTTGTGAAGAAAGGGCTTTGGGCATCTTCAGGAAACAAGCAGGGAAATGGAGAACAAAGGAAGAATTGCTGTAGCTCCCAAAAAGTCCAACAGGAAGTACAATCTGTTAGTTTAATTGCTCAAAGCAGAACTGCAGCAGTGGAGTCCCGCTTGAAGGAATATGGAAAGTAAGAAGCACAATTTATAAATACTCAACAGTATGCTAAGCTTATAAACAGCAAGAGTCTTTGAGTCTTCTGGAATGAAACCATAATGCATTAAAATATACTCAGGCAACATGTAACAGCAGGAAGGAGCTAAACTCTTACAGGACTTAGGGAAGAAAGAATGGGGCTAGAATAGCACATTGCTCATCCTGTGTCAGAGTGACAAAGAACTATTTCTTTCTCTGATGCATCTTTGTACTGTCATCTAGATTAAGAGGGGTCTATTGCGGTCTGGTCTTGCATCTTGGGTGGCACACTGTGTGAAGTCTGAGAGACACTTTGAAGATAAAGGCCATTTCCACATGACACTCTTATAGCGCGATGATTCCACTTTCAACCTCCTATGGAATCCTGGAGTTTGCAGTTTTGGGAGGGGCCGACTGGCCCCTCCTGGAACTGCAAACCCCAGGATTCCATAGGAAGTTGAAAGTGGAATCATCGCGCTATAACAGTGTCGTGCGGAAATGTTCAAAGTTGCGTATATCTGTCATAACTTACAGTTCTTAGTGAGTTCAATTTTCACAGAAGTGGAGATGGAGATTTCCAAAAAACCATTACAGTCTTTTCCACGCCAGGTGTAAACCCTTTTACTCTCAAAAAAATTTTAAGAATAACTTCAGTGCTCTTAGTCCTTTTGCACGGTTTTTTATTATTTTGCTGGTGTGCAATGGTATGTTTTTACTCCTGTTAATGATTTTATCTTATGCTGCTTCATCACATGCCAGTTTATTGTGATAATATCTGATGCTTCTTCTTCGTGGTCTCTGTGCCTTCATACACTAGGAGCTTTAGCGCCTGCGCGGTAGCGTTCGGAAACTTCTAGAGCTTGTTCGCTTGGCGGGAACCCCTCCCCCACGCCGGTACTGCGCATGCTCCTCCCGCCGAGCAACGGTCTCTCCTCAGTTCTTTCTCGTCCGCCGCCGCGTACGGAAGGTTCTTTAGTTTGTTCCTCTCACGTCGTGCTTGGCTTGCTGTTTTTTCACGGTTTTTACGGACTTTCGGACTGTCTTTGACCTCTCTTTCGGACTCCCCCTTCCGTTTTCGTCTTTTTGGATTTCGGAGTTTGGCGTTTCTTCGTCTTATGTCCGCGCTCTTTAAGAAGTGCGTGTCCTGCGGCCGCAAGGTTGCCCTCAACGACGGCCATAAGGAGTGTCTCTTCTGTTTGGGCGAGTCCCACAACATCCGGACTTGCCCAATTTGCAGGGATTTTACTCCCCAAACTCTCCGCAACCGCTCCGCGAACTCAAATCTTATTGTTGGGAACAGTCTCTGCGGGCGATAGACGAGACCTCCACTTCCAAGATGGCCGACAAGAAGACGACCACGCCATCGACGGTATCGGCGGCTGCCGTTCCGTCCACCTCGTCGGTATCGGGCTCGGTACCGGCGAAAACGCCGATCTCGGCGCTACCGAGGATCCCGAAGCTGTCGGCGGCTGCCAAGTCAGCAAAAGGATCCTCGACGGCGAGGAAGGCTGAGGCTCCCCTTACGGAGACGCCTGCAAAAAAGCGCCCTGCTCCGGACGGAGGCAAGGGCAAGGAGAAGGAGAAGAAGAAGAAGAAGAAGGAAAAGAAGCGCTCCCCGGCTGGGGACGTTCAACCTCCTCCTCCTCCTCCTACTCAGCAGCCTTCAAAAGGGCGAGGCGAGTCCGTCGACCTCTCGGAGGATGAGATCGAGGACGTTCCCCAACAGCGCCCGGACTCACCTGTGGCAGACCCTCCAACCCTGGTGGAGGAGCGCCACCGCCCTCTTAGCCGTCGCAGGTCGGCCGACCTGCAGCAGAGAGAGCCCTCTGCTTCTCCGGAGCGGCGTTCGACCTCCTTCAGGTCCCGGTCCCGCTCTTCCGAGCGTCCGGTGGCCTCGCCGCCTCCGAGGGAGACAAGAGAGGAACAACCTCGCTCGTCTGCCTCCAGATACACCTCGGCGTCCTACGTGGCCAGGTACGCGAGGGAATCTGAATGGAGAGAGCGCCCGGCCTCCTATCGGTCGCATTCGCCATCGTACCGGGATCGGTACCATCGTGGCCCGAGTCGCTGGGAGACCTTCCGGAGGTCCCGGTCACCTCGTCGACAGCGCGAATCGCGCTCGCCTAGAGGGGACGAGGCTCGGTACCGTCGACGCCGAAGCCGATCTCCGTCGGACCGCCGCTCCTTCAGCCGCTCTCCCTCTCCTCGATATCATAGGGCGAGGGAGCCTTCACCACGGTATCGGGCGATATCGCCACCTCCTAGGGTCACGGCAACGGCGACGCGCCCTACGGAGTCGGTGGTGACTGAGCGGGCTACGACGACGTCAGCCTGCCAGACTACCCCGGTCACCACCAAGAGGGTGAAGTCATTAGTCAGCCATCCCAAGCGGGACGCTGCTGCTACCACCGCCCCGGCTGCGGAGAAGCCTAGGAAGGCAACACCTGCGGCGACTACGAAGGAGCCGGAAAGCGAGCGGCGAGAGGACTCACCGAGCTCGGAGTCGTACGACTCGAGTGCGGAGTCAGAGGTGTCTGAGGCGGCCTCCCAGGAGTCTCCTCCGTTGGGATTCGGGGACCCGATCCCAGATTCTGCTCCAGAGGACGTCCACCAGTTCTCTGCGATGCTGCTCCGCATGGCCACTACCCTCGGCCTTAAGATCGCCGATGCGGAGCCGGAGGACGACGATCCAGCCTTCTCCGTTTTCGAGGAGAAGCGACCTTCCACGGCCCCGCTGCCTCTCCTGCCCCGGGTATCCAGACTGGTGAAGGCCGCCTGGGATAGACCGGCCTCGGCTCAGCCGATACCGCAGCGGTTAGAACACCTCTACAGGGTGCAGAAGGATAACGCCGGTTATCTATTTAATCACCCTGCACCGAACTCTGTGGTCGTTGAGTCCGCACAGACGAAGGGCTCCGGCAGGCAACACACCACCCCGCCGGACAAAGAGGGCAGGAAGTTGGACGCCTACGCAAGGAGGTTCTATTCAGCTGCCTCCTTGCAGATCAGGCTGTCCAACACTCAGGCTTGCCTCGCGGCATACCTGAAGAAAGTGCTCGATCGCCTGCAACCGGCGATGGAGGCGGTACCCCGGAGGACATCCGCCAAGCCTCCTCCGTGATCTTCAACGAGGCCATCTCCATCGCTCGCCACCAGATGGCCTCCTCCAGGCACGCAGTGGAAATTGCCTCCCGGGTCATGGCAGGATCCGTCGGCCTCCGCCGCCATGCTTGGCTCCGACCAGCCGACATCCAGGAGGACACCAGAAGGAGGATTGAAGATCTCCCCTTCGACGGTGAAGGCCTATTCAATTCGTCCACAGACGAAGCTTTGGACAATCTCGTCAAGGCGAGGCTGACCGCCAAAAAGATCGGGCTGCAGCCGGCCACGCAGGCCCGCAGGGCCTCCACCTTCCGCCCATCCTGGCGACGATCCTCCACCTCGTCGTTCCAGCGTTCGGCCCAGTCTGGACAGTCGAGACCGTCCTCCGGCTCATCGGCCAGACGCACGATTAGGCGGCGCCCGGCTTCGTCGAAGAAGTCCTCCTCCGAGACAAAGTCTCGGTTTTGACGTGCCTGGCAGGACCCACCAATACCCACTCTTCAGCCTACCATCAGCGCTCGGAGACCGACCGACTCTCGCTCGACACCTAGCGGAGTGGCAGTATGTCACTACGGACTCTTGGGTGCTTTCCATCGTCCGTCTTGGCTACGCCATCGAGTTTCTCGATATTCCTCCTCGCGGCGTTTACTACTCCACGCCGTCGAGTCCGGCCCTCCTGGAAGAGATCCAATCCCTCCTCCAGAAAGGGGCGATCGAGCGGCTCCCGCAAGAGGCCAAGACCACCGGCTTCTTCTCCAGGTACTTCACGGTACCGAAAGCCGACGGTACCCTCCGGCCGATCCTAGACCTCAGAGGGGTGAACTACTACATCCGCCCCAAAAGGTTCAAGATGGTCACGATACCGTCGATCCTACCCTTCTTACATCGAGGGGACTGGTTCGCCTCCATCGATCTCCGAGACGCATACTTCCATATCGCCATTCGCCCGCAGCACAGACGGTACCTCCGCTTCGCAGTCGACGACACCTGTTACCAGTACAAGGTGCTGCCGTTCGGACTCTCGACTGCCCCAAGGGTCTTCACCAAGTGCATGGCCCCGGTGGTATCCTACCTGCGGACGAAGGGCGCTTCCGTCTTCCCCTACCTCGACGATTGGCTGTTGGTGGCGTCCTGCAAACAGAGACTTTACCACGACGTCCACATGACGTTGTCACTCCTGACCCGCCTTGGTCTACGAGTGAATCCGAAGAAGTCCCACCTCGAGCCGGCGAGGATCTTGGACTTCATCGGGGCGACGCTCGACTCGACCTCCGCCAGGGCGTACCTACCAGAGTCTCGAGCACAAACCTTGATCCGGGCCGCTGCTCACGCTCGTACGGCCCCGACGCTATCTGCGAGAAGCGTCCAGCAGCTCTTGGGCTACATGGCTGCGACGACCGCTGTGACATATCTCGCCAGGCTGAGAGCAAGACCTCTTCAACACTGGTTCGTCCGCATATTCGACCCCCTGCGAGACGAACAGACACTCCGACTGCAGCTGCCGGGAGACGTCCGCTCATCCCTCCGATGGTGGCAGTCGCGATGCAATCTCATGTCAGGGATGCCTTTCCAACAGCCGACACCGAAGGTGACGGTAACGACCGACGCCTCCCTGTATGGATGGGGTGCCCACTGCGGCGATCTCAGAGTCCGCGACAGATGGACCGACGACGAGACCGCTCTCCATATCAACGCGCTGGAGCTGCTCGCCGTCTGGAAAGCCCTACGGGCGTTCCGCCATGCCGTGGCGGGGCGCACGGTCCTGATTCTGACGGACAACACCACCGCCGTCTGCTACATCAACAGACAAGGAGGGACTCATTCCACGACCCTGCTCGACATCGCGCTCGACCTGTGGGAATGGTGCATTCGCCTGCACACGCATCCCGTGGCGGTTCACCTGGCCGGGCAGGAGAACACCACGGCAGACGCCCTCAGCAGGGACACCTCATCCCATCACGAATGGTCTCTCTCCGGAGAGGCGTTCAGACTGATTCGGGACCGCTGGGGCGAACCATCGATCGACCTCTTCACGACCAGGGAAAACGCGAAGTGTCGCCGATTCTGTTCCAGAGCGGGCCACGATCGTGCCTCCATCGGGGACGCTTTCCAGTTTCCGTGGACCGGGGAACTCCTCTACGCGTTCCTGCCGTTCCCGCTGCTCGGCCGGACGATATCGAAGATCCTCGCCGACCGAGCCGACGCGATCCTGGTAGCCCCGTACTGGCCGAGGCAACATTGGTTCGCACCCCTGCTACAAGCCGCA